>OX940974.1:106808875-106946170 GCA_954871275.1 Leptopterna dolabrata | reverse complement strand
AAAGTATCATTATGTAAAAATCACGCGGATTTCGATTTTCAAGCTTATTCTGTTATGGGACGTCGTAGGACTAGTAGTGGGGGTAATTATATGAATTATCTCATTCTTGCAGTAAAAAATCGGAAAAAAAGGTATCCCTATGTAAAAATCATGCGGATCTCAATTTTCTATCTTATTCAGTCATGGGAGGAGGTAGGACTAGAGTGGGGGTAATTAGTTATGATTATCTCATTCTTACAGTAAAAAATGGGAGAAAAAAAGTATCATTATGTAAAAATCACGCGGATTTCGATTTTCAAGCTTATTCTGTTATGGGACGTCGTAGGACTAGTAGTGGGGGTAATTATATGAATTATCTCATTCTTGCACTAAAAAATCGGAAAAAAAGGTATCCCTATGTAAAAATCACGCGGATCTCAATTTTCTATCTTATTCAGTCATGGGAGGAGGTAGGACTAGAGTGGGGGTAATTAGTTATGATTATCTCATTCTTACAGTAAAAAATGGGAGAAAAAAAGTATCATTATGTAAAAATCACGCAGATTTCGATTTTCAAGATTATGCCGTCATGGGAGGAGGTAGGACAAGAGTGGGGGTAATTAGTTATGATTATCTCATTCTTACAGTAAAAAACGCTGCAAATCCCTGCACAACGGTTTATTATTTTGTATAGAATACCTACCCTTCCGTTACAGATCACAGCTCTATGTATAGATAACCCGTCTATATAATATGATATGTACTATTCTATACATATTATGTAGATCGCAGACCCTCCGTAGGTTAGTACCTAACCCCGTACACTTTACTAGGTACCTACCTAAATCACGAGTTAAATGTTGCTATAATAATTCTGCCGATGACAAACAGTACCTAACAAAAAGAAACACACATAATGAAGTTCTGAAAAGAAATTGTTGATGAGGAGTGAAAAAAGTTGCAAAAGTACCTACCAACAAACTCCAGCCCCTTCTACGTAGATGGTATAATGAACCGTTGTGTAATAATTTACCGTTGAGTAATGATTTACTGTAGTAATAATTTACCCATCAATAATACTTCAACGTTTGTTCAAGTTTCACTACCTACCAACAAACTCCAAAAGAGCCATCATTTTTCAAATGAAATAATATCACAGAACAACCAACTCGCCTTCATACTCCGCCAATATAATCAGGTGATCCCTAGCAATGATTTCATCTCCGCCAAATTGCCTATTGTGGGCGCGTCTCTGGTTACGAGATTTGGTTTGAATTGTATACAATTTCATTCACACTGGAGTCGAAAATGCCTGTCGGTGCAAAGTTCGGGGCCTTACTGTGAACGAACGGCTGGACGTACGACTCTCCGGATGGTCTTAAAAAACTCGTAAGTTCAAGAACTATTTAAAACCGTAAAAATATTCACGTAAAAAAATGGTATAGGCGTTTTGAAAATTTCAACCCCTATTTTGAACCCCTTAGAGATGACTCACAGTAACGTCGAGCTTCGAGGACCAACTAGACGCCGAACGGAACCTATAACCCGAATTTCATCAATTTTTTTTCATGGTAACTAAGAAAAGTGGCCCGTACGGCGTACGGCGGACAGACAGAAATATTTTGGTTCATTATTTTCAATAATGAACCATTGGAATCGAGCATGAAAAAAAAAATTCTTACCCCCCCTCAAAATTTGATGGTTTACGTTTCAAGGTATGTAGAATCCAAAACTGCAATAAAAATATTTCTGTCTGTCCGCCGTACGCCGTACGGGCCACTTTTCTTAGTTACCATGAAAAAAAATTGATGAAATTCGGGTTATAGGTTCCGTTCGGCGTCTAGTTGGTCCTCGAAGCTCGACGTTACTGTGAGTCATCTCTAAGGGGTTCAAAATAGGGGTTGAAATTTTCAAAACGCCTATACCATTTTTTTACGTAAATATTTTTACGGTTTTAAATAGTTCTTGAACTTGCGAGTTTTTTAAGACCATCCGGAGCATCGTACGTCCAGCCGTTCGTTCACAGTAAGGCCCCGAAGTTTGAACCGACAGGCATTTTCGACTCCAGTGTGAATGAAATTGTATACAATCCAAACCAAATCTCGTAACCAGAGACGCGCCCACAATAGGAATTTGTGAATACGGCCAATCATTGGTAGGGATCACCTGATTATATTGGCGGAGTATGAAGTCGAGTTGGTTGTTCTGTGATATTATTTAATTTGAAAAATGATGGCTCTATTGGAGTTTGTTGGTAGGTAGTGAAACTTGAACAAACGTTGAAGTATTATTGATGGGTAAATTATTACTACGGTAAATCATCACTCAACGGTAAATTATTACACAACGGTTCATTATACCATCTACGTAGAAGGGGCTGGAGTTTGTTGGTAGGTACTTTTGCAACTTTTTTCACTCCTCATCAACAATTTCTTTTCAGAACTTCATTATGTGTGTTTCTTTTTGTTAGGTACTGTTTGTCATCGGCAGAATTATTTGAGCAACATTTAACTCGTGATTTAGGTAGGTACCTAGTAACGAGTACGGGGTTAGGTACTAACCTACGGAGGGTCTGCGATCTACATAATATGTGTAGAATAGTACATATCATATTATATAGACGGGTTATCTATACATAGAGCTGTGATCTGTAACAGAAGGGTATTCTATACAAAATAATAAACCGTTGTGCAGGGATTTGCAGCGTTTTATTGCAGTTTTGGATTCTACATATCTTGAAACGTAAACCATCAAATTTTGAGGGGGGGTAAGAATTTTTTTTTTCATGCTCGATTCCAATGGTTCATTATTGAAAATAATAAACCAAAAACCGGGGAAAAAGGTATCATCATGTAAAAATCATGCGGATTTCAATTTTCAAGCTTATTCTGTTATGGGACGTAGTAGGACTAGTAGTGGGGGTAATTATATGAATTGTTTCATTTTTACAGTACAAAATACGTGAAAAAAGGAATCACTTTGTAAAAATCTCCCAAAATTCTATATTCTAATTCGCAGAATTCTATAACAGTGGGTAATGATATGACTTATCGTATTCTAACAGTATAAGTCCGGGAAAAAGGTTTCATTGCATAACAATTATTACGCGGATTTCAATTTTCAGGCTTACTAGGTTACGGGTGGTGACTTGATAAGAGCGGGGTAATTACATGAATTATCGTATTCTAACTGTTTAAGTCCAGGCTTAAGTTGAGTTACGCGGGGAGTTGAGAAGAGTGGGGTAGGTACCTATTGACGTTTAAAAATAACTAATAGGCTCGGAAGGGGTGTTTCATATGGCGGAAAAAACATGTATGACAATTTCGTAAACACACACACGCTCTCGCGCACACACACGCACACACCCCTATAGTTTTTTTCACAGATTTGGATTCAGGAAGGTCTGAAACGTATTTAAATGTTGTTCTTTTCATTCTCAGCTGAGTGTTGTCTTCTGACCAGATGAAATACATAAGGACGTCTGTTACTGCTGAGGGACGAACTAAAAATCACTATAGACTCGCTGCGGAAGGGTTTTAAAATTGCGGAAAAATTGTTATAAATATTCAACAAACCAAATAATCAATATTACTACTCAATATTACTAACCAACATTTGCTGATCTTGTTTTCCACAATTGAAGCGGTGGAGTGAGAAATTTCAATTTTATATCACATTTCAGCGTTTCGCACCAGCATTTACCTCATCATCAGGCGCTGGTTAAACGTAAGTAGGTACCTACCTACCAAATGTTCTATACATAGGGCATCTATTCGACCAGTTATGGAAAGTGCCTCTACTTCATGTACTTCATCGTCAGTTGCCGATTTAAATATTAGGTAAGTGTTTGTTAGGGATATCTCTAGTCATAACTATTTGATACCTCAAAATTTAGATGTGAAAATGATGAATAGTTTAAGCATTGCCAACAGTATAATTATATGGGCAGTTATAGAAAAACGCTGCAAATCCCTGCACAACGGTTTATTATTTTGTATAGAATACCCTTCTATTACAGATCACAGCTCTATGTATAGATAACCCGTCTATATAATATAATATGTACTATTCTATGCATATTATGTAGATCGCAGACCCTCCGTAGGTTAGTACCTAACCCCGTACTCGTTACTAGGTACCTACCTAAATCACGAGTTAAATGTTGCTAAAATAATTCTGCCGATGACAAACAGTACCTAACAAAAAGAAACACACATAATGAAGTTCTGAAAAGAAATTGTTGATGAGGAGTGAAAAAAGTTGCAAACGTACCTACCAACAAACTCCAGCCCCTTCTACGTAGATGGTATAATGAACCGTTGTGTAATAATTTACCGTTGAGTAATGATTTACCGTAGTAATACCTAATTTACCCATCAATAATACTTCAACGTTTGTTCAAGTTTCACTACCTACCAAAAAACTCCAAAAGAGCCATCATTTTTCAAATTAAATAATATCACAGAACAACCAACTCGACTTCATACTCCGCCAATATAATCAGGTGATCCCTACCAATGATTGGCCGTATTCACAAATTCCTATTGTGGGCGCGTCTCTGGTTACGAGATTTGGTTTGAATTGTATACAATTTCATTCACACTGGAGTCGAAAATGCCTGTCGGTGCAAACTTCGGGGCCTTACTGTGAACGAACGGCTGGACGTACGATGCTCCGGATGGTCTTAAAAAACTCGCAAGTTCAAGAAATATTTAAAACCGTAAAAATATTTACGTAAAAAAATGGTATAGGCGTTTTGAAAATTTCAACCCCTATTTTGAACCCCTTAGAGATGACTCACAGTAACGTCGAGCTTCGAGGACCAACTAGACGCCGAACGGAACCTATAACCCGAATTTCATTAATTTTTTTTCATGGTAACTAAGAAAAGTGGCCCGTACGGCGTACGGCGTACGGCGGACAGACAGAAATATTTTTATTGCAGTTTTGGATTCTACATACCTTGAAACGTAAACCATCAAATTTTGAGGGGGGGTAAGAATTTTTTTTTTCATGCTCGATTCCAATGGTTCATTATTGAAAATAATAAACCAAAATGGAAAACAATTTAAAATTTCACCCAGTCACACATGTGATGAGCTCAAATGTGATCAGAATTGAGTTCATTCGCTTTGTTTCATCACGCTGATTAAATGTAATACCTACACTAGGCAAAAAGATGGCACGGAATCGGCGGGGTGAATTTTTAAATTTTCACTGAAAATTTCCTACTGATAGATACTGCTACGCAGGATGGAGCGGGAAAACAATGTAACGTCGGTTTCCGAAGGTCTAACGAGATCATTCAAAATTTATTGATTACAAGAAACCTTCTAGTTGTTATACCGATTTTATCAGATTTTTAGAAACAGTCTGGTATAAAAAAAAAAGTTTTGCGCTAACTCACCTTCAACAAGTGAGGTTGAACACCAGCCCCGTCACATGTGCCTTCAATATATTTTGTACCCCGTACGTCTTTTTTTTTATCTGGGAAGGGTTCCATGATGAAAATGGTATTCAGATTACTAAATTGCTATCGGTAGGTAGGTAGTTCTGCACAGTAATACGGTTAAAGGATAATCATGATTACTTATTTGACAATGGGCAATAAAAAAATTAACGAAATAAAATAAACCAAAAAAAACTATATAATATATCCGCTGAGTAATGTGTATCTGTTGAGTACAGAGAAAAAGAACGAAATTACTATAGCTTGCCTTTGCTTGACTGTTGATTGGGGTCTAGTGAGGTCTGGTGACACGTGAGGAGGGCGTTCCACCTTTTTCTCCCTGGAGTCTCTTTGATGTTAGCCAAATTTAGAAAATTTATCGTTTCATGCTCTTGCACTCATCGCACTGATTAAAAAATAATAATAATAATAAACCAGAATTCTGCCAAGTCGGGTAGGCTAGCTTAGGGAGACTAGCTTCCCTACTTATTGTAACACGGACGTATAGAATCAGTTGTAAAAAATTATGGCTCAAAATTATTGAATAGCAACAAATATAGTAAGTAATCATAAATTACCTAATATTATGCGTAAATGATTTAAGTAAACATTTATTCAACATATCACGTTTGCGTATTGAAATCCGCGTGATTTTCATACAGTGATAGGTACCTTTATTCACGGGTTTTAAACTGCAAGACTGAAGTAATCCACATAATTACCCTCACTCAAGTCCTACCACCTCCCATAAGAGAATAAGAGTTTGAAAACTGAAATCCCGAGAATTTTACACAATAATACCCCCCCCCCCCCCCACCACCCCTCGACAAATTCTATACTGTAAGAATGAGGTAATTCATATAATTACTCCTACTCCTGAAAAAGAATAAGCTTCAAAAAAGAAATCCGCGTGATTTATACATAATGATAACTTCCCCCCCACCCACCCCACTGATTTTATACAATAAGAATGAGATTTATCATATATTTACCCCCGCTACTAGTCCTACCACCTTACGTAACAGAAAATGCTTGAAAATGGAAATCTGCTTGATTCTTACACTGTGATACCTTTTTCCAAGGATTTTATATGGCAATAATGAGGTAATTCATATAATTACTCGCACTTTATTCCTAGCATCTCCTGTAACAGAATAAGTTTGAAAATCGAAATCCGCGTGATTTTTACACAATGATACCTTTATTCACGGTTTTATACTGCAAGAGTGAGGTAATTCATATAATTACCCCCACTCTAGTCCTACCTCCTCCCATGACAGAATAAGTTTGAAAATTTAAATCTCCGTGAATTTTAAACAATTATACCTTTTCCCTCCGATTTTATACTGTGAGAATGAGGTAATTCATATAATTACCCCCACTCCTGAAACAGAACAAGCTTGAAAAACGAAATCAGCGTGATATCTACACCTTCGTTCATCTTTTTTCCCCCGATTTTATAATATAAAGATGAGATAAATCAAATAATTACCTCCACTCTAGTCTTACCACCTCCTGTAACACGATAAGCTTGAAAATTCAAAAATTTGAAAAATCCCCTCGAATTTTAAACAATGATACCTTTTAGAGAGAATTCATGAATAATTACCCCCACTCTAGTCCCACCACCTCTCATAACAGAATACGCTTAAAATGTGAAATCTGTGTGATTTTTACATAATGCTATTTTATTCCGGGATTTATTAAGCAAAATAAGATAATTCACAAATAATTACACCCACTCCAGTCCTACCATCTCCCTTAAAATAAGACTGAAACTTGAAATCCGCTCATTTTACATTACGATACCTTTTTTCCACGATTTTTTATTGTAAAAATGAGATGATTCATAAATAATTATCCCCACTCCAGTCCAGCCACCTCCCATAACAGAATAAGCTGAAAATGGAAATCCGGGTGGTTTTTACGTAATGATACCCCTTTCACTCTAAGAATAAGATAATTCATATATAATTACCCCCACTCTAGTCCAACAACCTCCCATAACAGAATAAGCTTGAAAATTGAAATCAGTGTGATTTTTACAGAACGGCTCCTTTTCCCCCGATTTTTCCTATAAGAATGAGAAAATTCATATAATTACCCCCACTACTAGTCCTACCACCTCCCATAACAAAATAAGCTTGAAAATCGAAATCTGCGTGGTTTTTACGTAATGATACCCTTTTTCCCGAGTTTCTAACTGTAAGAATGAGATAAGTCATAAAATTACCTCCACTCTATTCCAACTATCTCCCATAACAGAATAAGCTTGAAAATTGAAATCTGCGGGATTTTCACAGAATGACTCCTTTTTCCCCGATTTTTTCTGTAAAAATGAGAAAATTCATATAATTACCCCCACTACTAGTCCTACCACCCCCCATAACAGAATGAGCTTGAAAATCGAAATCCGCGTGGTTTTTACGCAGTGATACCGTTTTTCCCGAGTTTTTAAATGTAAGAATGAGATAAGTCATAAATAATTACCCCCACTCTGGTCCAACAACCTCCCATAATAGAATAAGCTTGAAATTGAAATCCGTGTGATTTTTACAGAATGACTCCTTTTTCCCCGATTTTGGTTTATTATTCTGTGAATAATACACCTATGTAATCGCTCAGCAAATAAGTTTTATAACACCCCCTCAAACTTTTTTCTTTTCCGTTTCAAGGTGTGTAGATTCAAAAAATGCAATGTCCGTCCGCCGTCTGCCGTACGCCGTCCGCCGTCCGCTGTACGCCGTCCGCCGTCCGCTGTACGCCGTCCGCCGTATCACGTGTACAGGCTTCATTTTCGATCTAAAAAAGTCGTTCTTTCGCACACATGCTCCATTTGGGCCCTAGTTGTGTCCCGAAACTTTTCAGCCCGATCGGAATATACCCAGGGGTGTTATGAGTGAAAATGTGTGTGAAAATAGGTACTTTTTTCGTTTTAGCAACATGTTGGTAACATGAGCTTTTGAGGTATCGTTTTCCATGTTTTTGGGGACGAGAAGATCGAAATATGAAGTCGATTTTGGCCAAGGAGTGGAAAATTGAGGTTGTACCAGATGTTCAGCTCCCAAAATTGATTTTTTATGAGTCAAATACCTGCGAAATCACCATCAATTTGTAGAATAACACTAGAAAAAGTGTCAACACGTGGATCAAGACGATTAAATGGCACTACCAATGATCAAAGATAATTAATTGAAAAAAAAAAAAAGATCGTACCTACCTAATTTGTGTTTTGGGGGCCCAAATTGGTGGAAACCATCAGAAATAGCTATTTCAATTATTTCACATGATACAAACAATAAATGTACAGCCAACATTTCTGTAGAATAATAAACCCCATGTGACAAGGACTTTGCAGCGTTTTTTCTGTAAGAATGAGAAAATTCATATAATTACCCCCACTCTTGTCCTACCACCCCCCATAACAGAATAAGCTTGAAAATCGAAATCCGCGTGGTTTTTACGTAGTGATACCGTTTTTCCCGAGTTTTTAACTGTAAGAATGAGATAAGTCATAAATAATTACCCCCACTCTAGTCCAACAACCTCCCATAACAGAATAAGCTTGAAAATTGAAATCCGTGTGATTTTTAGAGAATGACTCCTTTTTCCCCGATTTTTTCTGTAAGAATGAGATAATCATAACTAATTACCCCCACTACTAGTCCTACCACCCCCCATAACAGAATAAGCTTGAAAATCGAAATCCGCGTGGTTTTTACGTAGTGATACCCTTTTTCCTGAGTTTTTAACTGTAAGAATGAGAGATAAGTCATAAATACTTACCCCCACTCTAGTCCAACAACATCCCATAACAGAATAAGCTTGAAAATTGAAATCCGTGATTTTTACAGAATGACTCCTTTTTCCCCGATTTTTTCTGTAGGAATGAGAAAATTCATATAATTACCCCCACTACTAGTCTCCACGATTTTTTTTTTGTAAAAATGAGATGATTCATAAATAATTACCCCCACTCCAGTCCAGCCACCTCCCATAACAGAATAAGCTTGGAAATTGAAATCCGCGTGATTTTTACAGAACGGCTCCTTTTTCCCCGATTTTTCCTATAAGAATGAGAAAATTCATATAATTACCCCCACTACTAGTCATACCACCTCCCATAACAGAATAAGCTTGAAAATCGAAATCTGCGTGGTTTTTACGTAATGATACCCTTTTTCCCGAGTTTCTAACTGTAAGAATGAGATAAGTCATAAAATTACCTCCACTCTATTCCAACTATCTCCCATAACAGAATAAGCTTGAAAATTGAAATCTGCGGGATTTTCACAGAATGACTCCTTTTTCCCCGATTTTTTCTGTAAGAATGAGAAAATTCATATAATTACCCCCACTACTAGTCCTACCACCCCCCATAACAGAATAAGCTTGAAAATTGAAATCCGTGTGATTTTTACAGAATGACTCCTTTTTCCCCGATTTTGGTTTATTATTCTGTGAATAATACACCTATGTAATCGCTCAGCAAATAATTTTTATAACACCCCCTCAAACTTTTTTCTTTTCCGTTTCAAGGTGTGTAGATTCAAAAAATGCAATGTCCGTCCGCCGTCTGCCGTACGCCGTCCGCCGTCCGCCGTACGCCGTCCGCCGTATCACGTGTACAGGCTTCATTTTCGATCTAAAAAAGTCGTTCTTTCGCACACATGCTCCATTTGGGCCCTAGTTGTGTCCCGAAACTTTTCAGCCCGATCGGAATATACCCAGGGGTGTTATGAGTGAAAATGTGTGTGAAAATAGGTACTTTTTGCGTTTTAGCAACATGTTGGTAACATGAGCTTCTGAGGTATCGTTTTCCATGTTTTTGGGGACGAGAAGATCGAATATGAAGTCGATTTTGGCCAAGGAGTGGAAAATTGAGGTTGTACCAGATGTTCAGCTCCCAAAATTGATTTTTTATGAGTCAAATACCTGCGAAATCACCATCAATTTGTAGAATAACACTAGAAAAAGTGTCAACACGTGGATCAAGACGATTAAATGGCACTACCAATGATCAAAGATAATAAGTTGAAAAAAAAAAAAAAGATCGTACCTACCTAATTTGTGTTTTGGGGGCCAAAATTGGTGGAAACCATCAGAAATAGCTATTTCAATTATTTCACATGATACAAACAATAAATGTACAGCCAACATTTCTGTAGAATAATAAACCCCATGTGACAAGGACTTTGCAGCGTTTTTTCTGTAAGAATGAGAAAATTCATATAATTACCCCCACTCTTGTCCTACCACCCCCCATAACAGAATAAGCTTGAAAATCGAAATCCGCGTGGTTTTTACGTAGTGATACCGTTTTTCCCGAGTTTTTAACTGTAAGAATGAGATAAGTCATAAATAATTACCCCCACTCTAGTCCAACAACCTCCCATAACAGAATAAGCTTGAAAATTGAAATACGTGTGATTTTTACAGAATGACTCCTTTTTCCCCGATTTTTTCTGTAAGAATGAGAAAATTCATATAATTACCCCCACTACTAGTCCTACCACCCCCCATAACAGAATAAGCTTGAAAATCGAAATCCGCGTGGCTTTTACGTAGTGATACCCTTTTTCCCGAGTTTTTAACTGTAAGAATGAGAGATAAGTCATAAATAATTACCCCCACTCTAGTCCAACAACCTCCCATACCAGAATAAGCTTGAAAATTGAAATCCGTGTGATTTTTACAGAATGTCTCCTTTTTCCCCGATTTTTTCTGTAAGAATGAGAAAATTCATATAATTACCCCCACTACTAGTCCTACCACCCCCCATAACAGAATAAGCATGAAAATCGAAATCCGCGTGGTTTTTACGTAGTGATACCCTTTTTCCCGAGTTTTTAACTGTAAGAATGAGATAAGTCATAAATAATTACCCCCACTCTAGTCCAACAACCTCCCATAACAGAATAAGCTTGAAAATTGAAATCCGTGTGATTTTTACAGAATGACTCCTTTTTCCCCGATTTGTTCTGTAAGAATGAGAAAATTCATATCATTACCCCCACTACTAGTCCTACCACCCCCCATAACAGAATAAGCTTGAAAATCGAAATCCGCGTGGTTTTTACAGAATGACTCCTTTTCCCCCGATTTTTACTGCAAGAATGAGATAATTCATATAATTACCCCCATTACTAGTCCAACAACCTCCCATAACAGAATAAGCTTGAAAATTGAAATCCGTGTGATTTTTACAGAATGACTCCTTTTTCCCCGATTTTTTCTGTAAGAATGAGAAAATTCATATAATTACCCCCACTACTAGTCCTACCACCCCCCATAACAGAATAAGCATGAAAATCGAAATCCGCGTGGTTTTTACGTAGTGATACCCTTTTTCCCGAGTTTTTAACTGTAAGAATGAGATAAGTCATAAATAATTACCCCCACTCTAGTCCAACAACCTCCCATAACAGAATAAGCTTGAAAATTGAAATCCGTGTGATTTTTACAGAATGACTCCTTTTTCCCCGATTTGTTCTGTAAGAATGAGAAAATTCATATCATTACCCCCACTACTAGTCCTACCACCCCCCATAACAGAATAAGCTTGAAAATCGAAATCCGCGTGGTTTTTACGTAGTGATACCCTTTTTCCTGAGTTTTTAACTGTAAGAATGAGAGATAAGTCATAAATAATTACCCCCACTCTAGTCCAACAACCTCCCATAACAGAATAAGCTTGGAAATGGAAATCCGTGTGATTTATACATAATGACACCATTCCCCCCAATTTTTTACTCTATGAATAAGATAATTTTCATGTAATTATCCTCACTCTAGTCCCAACACCTCTCATAACAGAATGGGCTTGAAAATTGAAATACGGGTGATTTTTGCATAATGCTAAATTTTTTCCGGTTTTTTACTATAACAATAAGATAATTCATAAATAATTACCCCCACTCTAGTCCAACCACCTCCTGTTAAAAACTAAGCTTCAAAATTGAAATCCGCTAGATTTTTACACAATGATACCTTTTTTCACGGATTTTATGCTGTACGAATGAGATAATATGATTTGTAACACCATCTCCTATTGAACAAGTCAGTCCCAAGTCTGGAAGTACAAGTTGCAAACGTGAAGGTTGAAGGGGAAGTTTGTGTGAGGCGGGTAACAGGCCCAAGTTCTGAAGGGGATAATCTTGAAGGAATTCCTCTGTGATACAGGAATAGGGTTAATGAACACCCTGCCCTGTCTCCTTCAAGCTGAATAACACCAACCTATATGGCACCCATGTCTTGCGGTATAGTCTAGCGGAGACGTCTAAAAATCTGTTCAATACAGCCGGTGTTCATTAACTCCCGGTGTTCGTTAAGGAGAGAAAACGTGTATATATATATATATATATATATATATATATATATATATATTGTTGTGTTGGGATGGATTCAGGTTGATCTAAAACAGATTTGCATATAAAAAAAATGTCAAAAGTTGATGTTCTGAAAATTTCTGACCCATCGCAATAGCTTCGTTTTCTTTGAATGTTCTCTGGCAAGGGTCTTCGTTGTTCCTCCTATTTTCAGTTGCTCATTACTCCGGGAGAAAGCTAAGCAAATACAATTTTGAATAGGTTTTTTACAAACCAAAGATTTAGTTTGAATCACATTGTGAAGTAACGCAGAATAATTCCCTTGAAGAAATGGGGGGGTGTATCGAAGTATTTGCTTGTCAAATACTGCGATACTCCCCCTTAACTAATATCGAAGGTTTTGTATTCTTCCATCAGTTAATATTGGCCACCACCTTCTGACCTTAACTTCATTCGATACTACTCACCATACCAGTCAAAATTAATGTTAAAGGTGAGGAAGGGATAAAAATAAACATGACAACATTGTCGTGAATCTCATCCATTATTGATCGATTTTTATTTATTTTCAATTAAAATATACCACCACCAATAGTTGGTACCTCTCAATTTCAATCTAAGAGATATGAGATAATAAAATACGTATGAAATATTATTCTCGGTTTGGTTTATATGCGGTTTTTGGTTTATTATTCTGTGAATAATACACCTATGTATTCGCTCAGCAAAAAATTTTTATAACACCCCCTCAAAATTTTTTCTTTTCCGTTTCAAGGTGCGTAGATTTCAAAAATGCAATGTCCGTCCGCCGTCCGCCGTACGCCGTCCGCCGTATCACGTGTACAGGCTTCATTTTCGGTCTAAAAAAGTCGTTCTTTCGCACACATGCTCCATTTGGGCCCTAGTTGTGTCCCGAAACTTTTCAGCCCGATCTGAATATACCCAGGGATGTTATGAGTGAAAATGTGTATAAAAATAGGTACTTTTTGTGTTTTAGTAACATGTTAGTAACATGAGCTTTTGAGGTATCGTTTTCCATGTTTTCGGGGACGAGAAGATCGAATATGAAGTCGATTTTGACCAAGGAGTGGAAAATTGAGGTTGTACCAGATGTTCAGCTCCCAAAATTGATTTTATTATGAGTCATAAACCTGCGAAATCGTCTGAAATCACCATCAGTTTGTATAATAACACTAGAAAAAGTGTCAGCACGTGGATCAAGACGATTTAATGGCACTACCAATGATCAAAGATAATTTGGAAAAAAAAAGGAGCGTACCTACCTAATTCAAGTTTTGGGGGCCAAAATTGGTGGAAACCACCAGAAATAGCTATTTCAATTATTTTACATGAAAGCAACAAGAAATGACAGCCAGCATTTCTGTAGGTAGGTATGTCCAGTAGAATAATAAACCCATGTGACAAGGACTTTGCAGCGTTTTTTATTAGGGAGAGGAACTGCTCACAGGTGTCTTGATTTTGGTATCGAACGCTCCTCCTCCAGAGAAAATCGCAGAGGTATCGAAGTAATTTGCAAAAAAATACTTCGATCCCCCCCCCCCCCACAATTTTAACAGCTTTTTAATACCTTCGAATTTTTTTTTCGTTTATAGTTCTCGAACATTTTTGGGACCACCCGGAGGAGCATTTTACTTCCAGCCGTTTATGCACAGTAAGGCCCTGAATTTGCACCGAAAACTTCGTCAAAATGTTCGTGAATGAAACGGTATACATCCAGCCCAGTATCATTTCTAGGACAACAGCTGACTATAATCACGGATGGATGTATGAAATCAGTTGGTTGTTCCGTGATACTATTCCATTTGAAAAACGATGGCTCTTTTGGATTTTGTTGATAGGTACTTTCGAAACTTGAACAATTGTTATGCTTCATGAATAACAACAAATGATGATAGAATCCTTGAACACACCACATATTTATGAAACTATAATTGCCCGGCTCCTGTACTCGGTTTAGGGCTTTGCTGGTGGGGATCTCGAGGGTAGGTATTGACCACTGAAAACAGTGATCCACGCAGAAGGGGCATCTATACAGGTACATAATAAACCGTTGAGTAATAATTAGCAGCATTTTTAAACTGAAAATGGCATCGGCATAGCTTTTTTACCAATTATGTGGGTATTAGGTACATAGGTACCTATAAATCCGCTTGTTACTGTATTGCCAGTATTCATCAGCGAATTAAATGAATGGAAGTAACGCTGTGAAGGAGCTTCAATGTCCACACGCTTGGTCGACGTTTGTGATTTGCAGGCCCTTTGGATAATTATTACTAGTGGGTCCGCTGACCAGGTGCCTCACGCAATTTTTAAAATTGAGCCTAATTCTGCCTATCTATCACGCTCAATAATAAATATTTTTTTGAAACGTTTTATGGCTAAATATTTATCAGTTGCTGTAAGGATGATCGATTGAGTTTGAAAGTTATCCCATTCGATACAGCTTGCTGGAAAACATGAAAAACTGTACCATACACACATTTTTCAGACAGAAGGACCAGCGGTACCGTTGCGGGGCCGTTCCATGGCACCATGGTTGCACCAGGAACTACACAGCGAACTCCGGAGGTCTGAACACATTTTCTGACAGACGGCACCACTGGTGCCAGCTTGTCGCTTTTTAGGACGAAGAGACTGAATATGAAGTTGATTTTGACAAACGAGCAAAGAATTGACTTCTAACAGAGTTCCAGTCTTAAATTTACGTTAAATTCAGGTCTAATATCGTCGTTCTTCCGCACACAGGCTCCATTTGGGTCCTAGTTTGCTTCAAAGCCGGCAGACAGATCGAAATACACCCAGGGATGTTATGGGGGAAAAGGGATGTAAAATAGGGTTTTTCGAGGTTTTTTTAAAGGTTTTTGTGAGAATGAGCTGGTGAGGTATCGTTTTCCACGTTTTTTTTGGGCTAGAAGATCGAATGTTGATTTTGACCAAAGAGTGAAGAATTGAGGTTGTAACTCAATTACAGATAGAGAACAGGGTTGTTCAGCTCCCAAAAGTCATTATTTATGAGTCAAAAACCTGGGAAATTGTCTGAAATAACCATAAATTTGTATAATATATAATAACAGTAGAACAGGCGAATCAAGACAATTAAAATGCACTATCAATGATCAAAGATAATTTTTCAAAAATAGGAGCCTAATTCCTGCTTTTTGGGGGGCCAAAATTGGTGGCAACCGAAAAAAATAGCTACTTCAATTATTACAAATGAAAGAAATATTGAATGAACAGCTAAAATTTCTGTAGTTGTGTCCTATTGAATAATAAACCTATGTGACAAGGACTTAGCAGCGTTTTTTTTTTAATTTTTAGGACGTCCCTCAGTATTTAGAGTCGTCCTAATGTATTTGATCTGGTCAGAAGAGGACAAAACTTAGCCAAGAATGAAGAGAACCACATTGAAATCCGTTTCAGACCATCCTGAATCTAACGCCTTGAAAAGAAAAAAAACGTGTGTGTGTGTGTGTGTGTGACAGAATCTTGTATGCGACGCCCACGCCCAGGCTGCGATTCACGACCGATTTGCGCGGTTTTTCTTTTCTTTTCAATGCAGAAAACTGTCTAGTTGTGCCCTACGTCTCCGGAATTTAGAAATTTGCTTCTAGAATTTGTAAGGGGGTTTAATGCCGAAGAACGTGGGTTTCGACAAAATTTTGTGTGCGCTTCCCAGGGCTTAATTCTCAATCGATTTACGTGTTTCTTTTCTTGTTCGACGCAAAATCGGTCGTTGTGCACTGCGTCGCCGGAATTTCGAAATTTATTACTGTAGGGGCGGGAGGACAGAACGCGGAGTGTCCTGCAAATCTTGTGTCCGCTGCCCGTATTCTCCACTTTAGAAGCTGCCATGCAACATAGGTATATATATTGTATATATATATATACAATAGTTTGGTAGCAACCTAATCGTAGATCGATCAATTAATTTATTCACAATACTCTTGGGGAACTGTTATGATGACAACATCACCTACTCTAATATAGGTAGGTAGTCAAACCGTAGGCTGTTCGTATCGCGTCACTAGACACGAAATTAGGTAATTAAATTGCACAATGCATCATCATCATCGATCAGTTACTCATATGTTTTCAGACGACCTGCAATGAGTGAGAGTGATCTATATACCACCATAAGGGATGTCCACTGTAACGCATGCATTACCTGCTCTACGGAAAGTTGAGTGTTAAACGATAAAGACGATAAAGATGTGTGGTATTGATATGCCCCTTGGTGGTGGGGGGGGGGGGGGGGGGATGCTGCGTCGAAAGAAATTTATTTCAATGTTTGAAGGGAATGATAGATTTCTACATGTACAACCAAGAGCGAGGTGCGAAGCACCGAGCATGCTACTGCAGCGGGTAAAATGGATATCAATCCGTTTTGAGGCTGAGGAGGTTTTTCTGCTGGGTACAAAAGGGGTGATTTTGGAGGTAGAACTGTACATACGGCTGGAATACGTCACCACACTCACAAAATTAAACAAGCCAATTTGTCTCGAATAACATACATAAACAAGCCAATAACATCAATCCCTACTATATTATAAAAACGAATCTCTGTCTGTGTGTCTGTCTGTCTGTCTGTCCTTCTATGCACGGCCAAACGGCTCGACGGATATCGACCAAATTTGGCACGAATATCCAGTAGGCTCCCAAGTTGTGCAACGTCGCATTTTTAATTCCCTCACCATAGCGGAACTATGGTCGACCATGGTCAACTTCGTTAATTGAATGGTAACCCCTATTTTTTATCGCGTATTCGTAATCTACGTGAAATTCTATCTACGATCGACCCTTCGGACTACCCCCGCGGTCGACCATAGCGCATCCATGGGCCCCTCCATGGTCGAATCCCAAATTGCTCAACGGATATCGACCAAATTTGGCACGAATATCCAGTAGGCTCCCAAGTTGTGCAACGTCGCATTTTTAATTCCCTCACCATAGCGGAACTATGGTCGACCATGGTCAACTTCGTTAATTGAAATGGTAACCCCTATTTTTTATCGCGTATTCGTAATCTACGTGAAATTCTATATACGATCGACCCTTCGGACTACCCCCGCGGTCGACCATAGCGCATCCATGGGCCCCTCCATGGTCGAATCCCGAATAGCTCAACGGATATCGACCAAATTTGGCACCAATATCCGGTAGCCTGCCAAGTTGAACGTAGGCGCATTTTTAATTCCCTGACCATAGCGGAACTATGGTCGACCATGGTCAACTTCGTTAATTGAAATGGTAACCCCTATTTTTTATCGCGTATTCGTAATCTACGTGAAATTCTATCTACGATCGACCCTTCGGACTACCCCCGCGGTCGACCATAGCGCATCCATGGGCCCCTCCATGGTCGAATCCCGAATTGCTCAACGGATATCGACCAAATTTGGCACGAATATCCAGTAGGCTCCCAAGTTGTGCAACGTCGCATTTTTAATTCCCTCACCATAGCGGAACTATGGTCGACCATGGTCAACTTCGTTAATTGAATGGTAACCCCTATTTTTTATCGCGTATTCGTAATCTACGTGAAATTCTATCTACGATCGACCCTTCGGACTACCCCCGCGGTCGACCATAGCGCATCCATGGGCCCCTCCATGGTCGAATCCCGAATTGCTCAACGGATATCGACCAAATTTGGCACGAATATCCAGTAGGCTCCCAAGTTGTGCAACGTCGCATTTTTAATTCCCTCACCATAGCGGAACTATGGTCGACCATGGTCAACTTCGTTAATTGAAATGGTAACCCCTATTTTTTATCGCGTATTCGTAATCTACGTGAAATTCTATATACGATCGACCCTTCGGACTACCCCCGCGGTCGACCATAGCGCATCCATGGGCCCCTCCATGGTCGAATCCCGAATAGCTCAACGGATATCGACCAAATTTGGCACCAATATCCGGTAGCCTGCCAAGTTGAACGTAGGCGCATTTTTAATTCCCTGACCATAGCGGAACTATGGTCGACCATGGTCAACTTCGTTAATTGAAATGGTAACCCCTATTTTTTATCGCGTATTCGTAATCTACGTGAAATTCTATCTACGATCGACCCTTCGGACTACCCCCGCGGTCGACCATAGCGCATCCATGGGCCCCTCCATGGTCGAATCCCGAATTGCTCAACGGATATCGACCAAATTTGGCACGAATATCCAGTAGGCTCCCAAGTTGTGCAACGTCGCATTTTTAATTCCCTCACCATAGCGGAACTATGGTCGACCATGGTCAACTTCGTTAATTGAAATGGTAACCCCTATTTTTTATCGCGTATTCGTAATCTACGTGAAATTCTATCTACGACCGACCCTTCGGACTACCCCCGCGGTCGACCATAGCGCATCCATGGGCCCCTCCATGGTCGAATCCCGAATTGCTCAACGGATATCGACCAAATTTGGCACCAATATCCGGTAGCCTGCCAAGTTGAACGTAGGCGCATTTTTAATTCCCTGACCATAGCGGAACTATGGTCGACCATGCTCAACTCCTGAATGGCGTGACGGATTTTGATAAAATTGGGCACAAATACCCGGCAGGCTATGGGATTTTTCCGTCGTTTGTTGGTTCCACGATACTGCGTACAGCGAATTTCGGATAGCGAGCGAAGCGAGCGGTCAGGCTAGTATTTAATGAAGACGGAAAAATTCCATTTCCCGGTTACTGACAAGATAATGAATTATAATTGTTATATGTATTTCTTAATTGCCTACTTATATTTTGCAATATTATGGTTGGTAACTACTAGAAAATGTGCTCTAATGCATTGTAGGCCGTCTTGGTGACGTCTTTCTGTCGAGTTCACATTGCCCCCCCCCCCCCCCCCCCCCTCACGGTTCGACCCGCTTGCCAACGTCCCGTTTTTGTATGATCCGTTGAGTATGCAATACAGCAACGAACAAGTTGTACTGAACAAGTTGAGGTCCAGTCTTTACCAAATTGGAAGAAACCCATGGTATGAATAAGAGTTTTGGTCCTCCCCCCCCCCCCCCCCAGCTACGGGGTTTGCTTGAGGGACCTACTTACTACCACTGCTGCCCCCATATCCCCCCCCCCCCCCCCCCAGGAGGATCCTACGTACGTCCTTGCTCAAGTCGATGTAAGCCCATGTATCATAGACACATCGATTTTCATGAGGTTGTAACCAATAAAATATCAAAGGGACTATAATGGAGAATGAGACTCCACAGGTAGGGGAGGTACCTACGTATTTTAATGGTCCGGTCAAATTATCCAAAAAAACTTGCTAAATAGGGGAGAAAATCCCAAAGTTTTGAAATTCGGTGTAGTTGCTCATTCTACTGTTCTGCACAACATACTAAAAGTCCCCCGAAGGTGGTGGTGGAGCGCGGCGGGAGATGGAGGGGGGGGGGGGGGGCTGTTCAAAGCTTGTTCTTCCAAGTTTTTTTAGTATCTCTGTAACTATCAATTCTAGAGAAAATTATTCCGTATACAAACTTAAAATTTCCTACAAAAAGGTCCTAATTCATTTTTGTCTTAGTATCAATAGTCTCTGAGTTCGGGCCTTGAAAAGTTCTCGTATTTATTTGGGTTTAGGCTTACTGTAGTATCCTGGTACCCCCATTCCACTCCAATGTAAATATGACAAGATTCAACCAATAAATAGCAAGGAGAAAGAAGAGCTGAGGCGGAGCCTCGGTGGAAGCCGGAAAGGGTTCTCCTCTATCAACTCCCAACGTTTCCCAACGGCCATCAACAGTCGTTGGTAGACGGGGGACGAGGTGGAGGCACCTTTATAAGGCGCCTAGCTCCCCAGCTCCTCATTCTACCGATCCGACTCCTACCTGCGACTTCTCTCTCTTACCTTGCACCTCCTCTCTCGAAACTTTCCCTTGCACACCAGCTGTGGTGAAAACCACGGGGTATGCTTTCCAAAAAGATCTGGTAATCGCTGTGGAGAAAACCGCGGGGTGCTGACACGTCCACTATCGCTTGCTGTGGTGAAAACCGCGGGCTAGAAGCAATCCTAAAAGACCCCTAGAGGGTACACCCCCTCGCGCGCGCGACCCAGGCGACCACGACACTGGTAAAACCGACGTTCAAGCTGCAAATGCTGATGAACATGCAACCCGTCATGTCACCCCCTGCCACCGCTAACACCATCGCAGCCACCACCGCTACCAGCCCCCCGACATTTCATTCCGGCTGAAACGCACCCCACCATGTTCCTGCCACCGCCGCCAGCATCGCACCCACCTCTGCCACCAGCATTGCAGCCACCACCACCATCGCCACTACCATGCCCCCACCAACGTTTCAGGACCATTGAAACACAACCTCTCATAACGCTGCCACAGCTCCCGCCAGCATCGCAGCCGCCACCGCCACCAACACTATTCCTGACTTTGCCACCAAGATCGCAGCTGCCACAACAGCCGCCATAGCAGCCGCCATAGCAGCCGCTTTTACCACCATCCCACCATTTCATCACCGTCATCCCACCGTTTCATGCAAATTGAAACACATTTGCTGCCGTCACCGCCTATATCACGGTCGCCGACAACCCCATTACCTACTTCACCACCCCTCCCATCAACATTGCCGCTGCCAACATCACAGCCATCGCAGCCGCCATCACCACCATCTCGCCGTTTCATGAACATTGAAGCGCATCTGCCGCTGTCACCGCCTACACCGCGGTCACCGCTAACTCCACCACCGACTTTGACACCCCTAGCACCGACCTTGCCACCCACATCGCAGTCACCATCACATCCATTATCACAGCCGCTTCCGCCAACCACCATCATCGCACCTACCACCACCACGCTGCCATCCTGCTACGCTCCTGACTGTCATCCTCACCCTCGCATGGTGGCCAGCCCCCGCAGTTTGGAACACAAATCGCCATCTCACTGCTCTCCTACCTCACGCGACTCACCATGTCGCTTTCACCACCTGCCGTCAACATCGCCCCTACCGCCACCAGGCTGCCACCGTGTTATGCTTCTGACCGTCATCTTCGGTCTCACTCGGTGGCCAGCCCCCGCCGTTCCAGGCATGCTGGGAGGCTGACCAACATCCCAACTCACTCCTACCTCACACAAACCACCGTCTCGCTGTCTCCCCCGGCCACCAACACTTCCTCCTTGTACCTTCACAGCCGCCACCCTTCTTCCCACTAAATACCCGTCACAACCTTCACTCCAGCCTAACGACCCCCTCCTTGGTGGTTCCCCTCCATCAACTCCCAACGTTTCCCAACAGCCATCAACGGTCCTCGGTAGACGGGGGACAAGGTGGAGGCACCTTTCCTAGCTCACACAGCTCCTCATTCTACCAATCCGACTCCTACCTGCGACTTATCTCTCTTACCTTGCACCTCCTCTCTCGAAACTTTCCCTTGCACACCAGCTGTGGTGAAAACCACGGGGTGCTGACACGTCCACTATCGCTTCCCGGGGGGGTAAACCACGGGCTGGAAGCAATCCTAAAAGACCCCTAGAGGGTACATCCTCCTTTCTCCCACCCTTCTTCCCACTAAATACCAGTCACAACCTGCACTCCCGCCTAACAACCCCCCTCCTTGGTGGTTCCCCTCCATCAACTCCCAACGTTTCCCAACAGCCATCAACGGTCCTCGATAGACGGGGGACAAGGTGGAGGCACCTTTCCTAGCTCACACAGCTCCTCATTCTACCAATCCGACTCCTACCTGTGACTTATTTCTCTTACCTTGCACCTCCTCTCTCGAACCTTTCCCTCACACACTCGCTGTGGTGAAAACCATGAGATATGCTTCCCAAAAAGATCTAGTACTCACTGTGGTGAAAACCGTGGGGTGCTGGCACATCCACTATCGCTCGCTGTGGTGAAAACCGCTGTGTGGTAGGTATCCTCTAACACTCGCTGTGGTGAAAACTGGGGGGTGTTAGCAATCCTAAAAGACCCCTAAGGGGGACATCCTCCTCTCTCCTGTGACCAAACCAAACCCTACCCCCCCCCCTCCCTCCCCTGCACACGACCCAGGCGAACAGGACATGTAGTTTTCTCCTTTCTAATAATTATGATTTCAAGTCATAATGTACCTACCTACTAGTAGTTTTCCATGAAATAGGGTGAATAGGAGGGGTGGGGGAGGAGAGGTGTGCCACAACGTTTAGTTGTCACATAATAGTTCCCTGTTATGCGATGTAGTGTAGGCCGTGAGTGCGATTGAATGTGCAAAAATCGCTCGCCACGGTTTCTCTTCTGATTATTGTCCAGGGAGTCTTACTGATCAGGAAAATGCAGGTTTTGGCTTTAGGGAGATGGTGGTACATGTAAATAACGACAACCATCTATTATAAGTCCGCCACTGAACGTTTTTGTCGGCCCAAGTTTTGTCGCCCGAATGCAAAAGGCGACACAAAGTTCTGAATTCATTCTTTCTCGTCCTTTATAGTAAACCCATTCTAAACCAATCGTCCAAGATAAACTATTTGCTCATTTGATGGTAACTTGCCATAGTTAAAGGTTCCCAACACCGCCCCCCCCCCCCCCCCCCTTCATCAAAAGCTTCATGGAATGGTGCCAGATGGTCAGTTTCTGCGATTCCCCGGGAGGGATATTCGGAAGATCACGTCAGAGAGTTTCTAGCGTACTCAACACGGCCCAATCCATGGCGAATGAAGTTCCAGACATGCTCTGACTCGCCTCCTTGGCCTGAAATACCACACCAGATCATCTTCCTCAAATTGGGGTGACTCCTTGTGCACGACATACCGCCGTTTCATTGACTCTGCAGTCCGAACAATCGCTGGTGAGCTGAATCGTGCACATCTTGAAGCTGTCTTTGTAAAAACTGAACATAAAGAGATTGAGGTCTTCTTCCATGCACAGAACCACCAACCAGCGAATGTACTGGAAGGGTGAGCTCACGACCCATAACAAGGTGAGCTGGTGATTTTCCATGGTGGCATGTTCTGTTGCTCTATAGGCCAACAAAACACAGGGGATTTTCTTGTACCAATCTCGCTGTTCGTCGTCTACGACCTTCACCAACAAACTCCAGAGCATCCTATTGAAGCGTTCCACAGCTCCCAAACTCTGAGATGAAGTGGAGCAGTTCGGGTCTTATGAACATCAAGTAGAGTCAATATTTCTAGGAACATGGTGGACTCAAAGTTGGAGATTTGATCAGACTGTATCAGTCTTGGGACTCCGAACAGAGAGGTGATATTGGTTAAAAGACCATGTGCTATCATTTCAGCCCTAAGTCACGAACTGGGAAGGCTTCAGGCCATTTGGTGAAATGGTCCACAACGACCAAAATGTATTTGTTCCCTTCCTCTGTCACTGGCAAAGGGCCTACCACACCGATTCCGAGTCTTTCAAAAGTCATACCCACCAAATAGTTCTGTAGTGGAGCTTTCTTTCTCTTGTATTTTCTTCCGCGACAATGGCAGACTTCGCAGGACATACAAAAGCGTTTCATACCCTCTTGGAGCCCAGGCCAGTAGAACTTGGAACGGATGACACTCAAGGTACGCCTCCGGCCAAAGTGCCCACATTTATGTGCATCACCCAAAACCGCTTCCTGCATGGTCCTTGGCCCCAGCATTTGATTCAAAATCTGCGATCCACCTTCACTGTTCGATTCTCTAACCAGTAAACCATCCAACAACTTCAACTTCACAAATATCACCTGCCTTTGTCTTCACATCTCGCCACCCTGGTTTTTCCCAAGACAAAACGCACTGGTACATTGGTTGAAGGTCGGGATCTTCCTTCTGCTCCTTAATCCAGCCTCCTTCCTTATCCTCCACCTGAACTGCTTGCACATTCGCTATTGCATCTATCTTTGCCACCGGCAAGGCCAGTATCTGCATTCACTGGGGATATAACACATGGATGCCTGGCAACAGAATCGGCATTAGTGTGCTTTTTTCCTGGTTGGTATTCCACTCGGAAATTGTATGACTGGATTTGGTGGAGCCAGTGGGCCAACTGGCCATCTGGTTCTTGAAAGCTTCGGAGTCACTGCAACGCAGCATGGTCTGTCCTTACGAGAAATACCTCCCCACTGTCCAGAACATAGAAGTGGAATTATTGAAGGGTGTGACCATACACCTCCTCTCGGGTAATTCTCCTCTCAGGCTGGGGCATACCCCTGCTGAAGTAGGTAATCACCACTTCCCTTTCTCCCTGGGCCTTTGAAAGCATAGCACCCAGTGCTTTACTGCTGGCATCTGTATCCAGGTTGAACCGAGCACCAGGAATTGGATGGCCCAGTATTGGAGGATCTGTCAATGCTTTCTTAATGCCCTCAAAGGCAGTAGCACATTTTGGAGTCCATCGGACTCCAAAATCCCTCCATTCTGGTTTGCAGAGCATAAAGCAGGAAGGCTCTTTGGGCAAAAATTTCAACAAAGCACCTGCAATATGTGCATAAGCCCAAGAATCCTTAGAGCTGGCTGGAGTTGGCCACCCTTCAACCTTCTCCACTTTTACAGGGTTTGGTGTGATCCCACTTTGGACCCATTAAAGCCTCAATATCAGTTCCCTTTTGAATAATTCGCACTTCTTGGGATTAAGCCGCACATTAGTTGCACGAAAGATAGCGAATACTTTTCTTAACCAATGCGGCTGGTCTGAAAAGCCGAAAGTGTCCACCAGGACATCATCCAGGTACCTACACCTTCATTCGCCTCTGACAAATGGCCCCATGACGAAGGCCTGCCATAGCTCGCTGGGAAGTGGCTGGAGCATAGCACAACCCAAGTCAGTTATGGGCTATGGGTGTTGTTCGGACGTAGGTACATAAACGCCCGAAGTAGTGCGTCTGGTGTCTGCTCGAGCGCTAGCTGCGGCTAGCGGGTTCGATCAGATCATGCTGTTTTCGTCTTAGACGAGGTGACAGCTCCTATCCCGTCAAGTAGTTTTTCTATAGATCAGTGGCCCCATATCTGGGAGCAGGTTCTGAGTTGGCTGATCCGACCTTTTACACTAGGGGTGAAGTTGACCTTTTACTAAGTGCCGATCTAGTCATACAACTCATAGAAGGGGAACGTGTACCTCAGGTGGGCAACTCATCATGGTTGTTACGTTCTGAAGTAGGCTGGTTAGCGCTAGGTCGAATTGAAGCATGGAAGGGGCAGATAGTGAAGTTCGGTGATAAGAATAACCTTCAGTGGTTCATTCCAACCGAAGCCCCTAGTCAAGTTTTTCCCTTCAAGTTCGAAGTTAACGCTGGGCCCAGTCCTGCTCTAGTAGGTACAGTGCAGCCAGCGAGGAAGGACGTTCGGTCAGCTGAATATCGTAAGTGGGCAATTCAGGACATTATTAGAGCATTCCGACAAACTTTGGTTGGAGGCAGTGTACGAAAGGGAGAACGTTCAGGGGTAGCTCCTGCTCCGCCGAAGGAACGTCGTTCGCCTCCCCCTCGTGTCAGGAGTTCCACTTTTCCACTCCAAAGGTGCTCTGTTAGAGCCGGTACGTAATTTTTTCTCTGTAGTGCCCCCAGTGGAGTTAACATCAGTTAGTCCACCATTATTCAGCTTGGTTTCAAGGGGAGTAATACCTACTAAGGTGAATTTTGAATCCCTAAGTCCTGCACCCATACAGGTTCAGAGTTCCGTGCATGAAACGGATGTCCTTCTGAAACGGATGTTCGAGATTGGGTCAGTTGAAGAGGTCGAGCCTTGGACACCTGCTGAGCGGGAGGCCGAGAATCATTTCTTAGATCAGGTGCGCAGGGATGGTTCAGGTAGGTACACCGTTCCATTGCTTCTCGCACAGGATCGAAATTCGCTAGGTCATTCTCGATCGATAGCCCGACGGCAACTTTATCGGTTGGAAAGTAAATTTAGGCGAAATCCTAATCTTGTTCCACCTTATAAAAAGTTCATGCGTGAGTATGTCGCTCAGAGTCACATGAGACCTGTCGATCCCCCGGTGCCGGGTCTCGCTCATTACTATATGCCTCACCATGCGGTTCGTCGTCTAGGGGATCCATCAGATAAGATCCGTGTAGTTTTTAATGCGTCACAGTGGACGTCAAATGGTCGATCTTTGAACGAAATTTTACACATAGGTCCTAAGTTACAACCGGACATTGGCGATGTGTTCATTGGCGATCTTAAACAAATGTTTCGCCAAATTTTATATCCTAGAGAAGATCAGGATCTTCTCCGTATTGTATGGAGAGATTCACCGAGTGACCCCGTTCAAGATGCGTTGCGCTCACAGTCACTTATGGTATGGCTCCAGCTCCGTTCCTGGCAAACCGGACGTTGAAACATTTAGCTTAGACTCAGGCCAAACACTACCCCAAGGCTTCTCTAGTTCCACTCGAGCAAACCTATGTGGATGACGTTCATGGAGGAGGTGCCTCGATCAAAGAGGCACGTGAGGTTAGGGACGAACTTATTGCTCTGGTAGGCTCCGCGGGTTTTGAGATGCGGAAGTGGGCCACTAATCACATGGATCTGCTTCAGGGTATTCCCCAAGATCATTGCCTGATATCGGGCGAAACGGTGGACTTGGATCCCACGGAAGGCACGCCCCTTAGAATGCTAGGAGTGGCCTGGGACCCTCGTACTGATACGTTCTTCTTTAAAGTACCAACTACACCTGTAGTTCGAACCAAGAGGGAGCTGGCTAGTGAGGTCGGTAGAATATTTATGACCCCGCTGGCTGGGTCATGCCAGTTTCGGTCTTTGCTCGAATGATCCAGCGTGAGGTGTGCCATGCACGTTTTGACTGGGACGATCCACTTCCCCTCTCCTTAGTTACTGATTGGTCGAACATTGCTAGATCTATCGATACGCTCTCAGAGCTGAAGATTCCTCGTCACGTTCAGGTTTCTAGTCCCATTCAGTGGTTAGTAGGATTTGCGGACGCCTCTGAATAGGCATCCGCAGCTGTGATTTATCATGTTTGCGCGCAAGGAGGTTCATTTGTGGCCCGGCTATTCACTGCTAGAGCTCGAATTGCCCCCATAAAGCAGGTATCTATACCTGGGCTAGAACTGCTCACTGCCGAATTGCTAGGAAAGACCATGAACAAGATTCGGCCACAATTCGCTCATGCTCAATTGGTTGTGTGCTCTGATAGCACAATCGTTCTGTCCTGGCTCACAGCCGACCCACCTCCGTTATGGAAAGTATTTGTGGGAAACCGTGTAGCCAAAACTCTCTCTTGTTTGCCCCAGGAGCTTTGGTTCCACATTCAGGCGCTGGACAACTTCGCTGATATAGTGTCTAGGGGAGCCCTGCCCAATAAATTGGTCAAGAATGAGCTTTGGTGGAACGGTCCCCATTGGTTATGCTCAGACCAGTCCTTGTGGCCTATCCGCAGAATTAGGCCCGACCTTAGTCAAACCAGTGTGGCTGAGGAGATCAGAACTGTCAAGTCGGATGCCATCACTCTGGAGACTACTGATGAGTTGGAGGAAAAATTCAGCTCATTCGGTCGGCTTAGAAGAGAGTGGTTGCCTGGATCTTACGTTTTGGACGAAACTCCCGCGGTCAAATAGATAGGTTTGCAACTGTTCGGAGAGCGCCGGTCGAACCACTTTCAACTGAAGAGTTGTGGGCAGCCGATCTAGTTTTGGTACGACGGCTCAAAGTCGACACTTTCAGGATATTCATTCCGCTTCAGACCGTTTTCCCGTTTTCCGTTCTCCCGGAATCTGAAGGCTGTCTGGACTCCAGCTCGCGCCTTATTCCCAAATGGAGGTTCGTGAACCAGACCGTACAGGGCTTCTGGAAGAAGTGCTTCATGCTGGTTCCGACGGCATTGTACGGGTAGCCAAAGTTAGGTCCACTAATGGGGAGCTGAGGCGTCCATTGGACAAGCTTCGTCCCTTGCCCAAGGAGCCTTTGGGGTCTAGCCTGGTGTCTTTGGGGGGGGGGGGGGGGGGGGGGGGGATGTTCGGACGTAGGTACATTAACGCCCGAAGTAGTGCGTCTGGTGTCCGCTCGAGCGCTAGCTGCGGCTAGCGGGTTCGATCAGATCATGCTGTTTTTTGGGTCTTAGAACGAACGAATATAATTGTGCTTATATTAGTAAATTGCAGCAAGCATCACGTCAGCCATAGGCGGTGCAATTTTGGTCTGTCGGTCCAGAGTTAATGAAATACGTTCTTTCATGTAGTTCTTTGGTTTTTGCAAACCTGAGCCCCTCTCGAACAGCAAGATGGCGTAGAACCTCCGAGAGAGAAAGTTGTAAGAAGTATTTTAATTGTTATAAATTGTTATCCAAGTCGATCGTTCTTAATCGTTCTCATATTAAATCAGTTCAAGTGAATTTCGTTTGCGGTTTTCGTTCCCGATCAAACAGGTGTGAATCTTTCTTTGTGACAATGTTCAATTTCCTATAGCCAATACAGAACCATTTAGATCCGTCTTCCTTGGGCACCAAGACAATTGGGCTTGCCCTCGCACTTTTGGATGGTTCTATTGCTTAAATTGTGCCATAAAGTCCAGCACACACTCTTCATGAATGGTATCACATCTAGGGCGATGTCACCAATCCCTTCGTTGTTGCCGTTGCTGCAGTATGCTGGTAGCATTACTGCTGGGGCACCTGAAAGCTGAACGAATTTTTATATAGTGTCAAAATCTAAGGATTGATATAAAATGCTCTGAAACGGGAAATCAATTAAACGATTGTTCAAAAATTCAGTTATACTTGAGTGCTAAAAATCCAGGACCCATTAGAGTAACATATTTCCTCCGAAAATTCGCTTGAATATTAATGAGATTTGGGAATAGTATGTAGGTACTTGCTTATCATATTCTGCAGCACCAGGTAAGCTACAGCCATCAGTCATTGAACCTCATGAACATCACGTCGAAACACCCTCAAATACTGTAAATATTTTTATGGAACTCGTCGGCGGTATAAATCGTCGACTGTCCATTCGTCACGTCAAGCGTCAAGAGCTGTTGTGAAGAAGGACTAGGGGACTGTAAAGGCGGATAATGATTTATTGCTCACTTATGGAAATAGGTGTGGATCCCCTTCCCGCCAAATGGTGGATAGGAGGAAATATGAGGGTCTATACGAAATTCTTTAGGCTCGTAACGGCACCTCTCAAACAGACCATATAACATAAACACACATAAAAACACTCCATCCCCTGAGACACCATCGGATGGTTTCTCCTAGGACAGAGTTGAATGATTTAGATCGTCACAACAAGTGCAATCACGACTAAATCGCTCTCCAACCCTCGAGTAAATTTTAAACTTATTGAAAAAAATTGAACTGATAGAATAAATTATTTATTTCAGAACTTGTCTATTTATCATGAGCTCCTGTTGTGTTTCATCAATGTAGGTAGGTATTGCATCGTGAGATTTAACTTATTGTTAGTATTATAAGTTGTTACAATTATCAAGTTAGTTTACAGTTTATTGTTGTTCAACACTAAATCGTAGATACTTACTCTAACTACCGGTCCTTCAATTTCGTACACTGTAGAATTTTCAACTTTTTTTAAGAAACAAAGAAATGCCTGCCAAATGGGTGGACAGTAACGCTTTCACTACTCTTGTCCTCAACGATACAAGATATTTGGTACCTAGGTACTACGCTCTTCATGAAAGAACCAAACCTCAGTTAGGTAGGCACCCATCAAAATTGGGAGAAGTCGAACGAAGTGTTAGCAGACGCTGTACCAACCCGCACCTGTCTGGATTATTCTTCTGATGAAATACGGTGGTTACAAAGAATTGCGTACTGTATAAAGACACTAGTTCAGTGTCAGGAATTGCGTACTGTAGACAGACACTGAATCAAATTTCTTCTTTGATGTCAGAAACGCAAGCAATGTCAAGAATTATTAGGTATTGTTTATTGTATGAAACTGCCACATTGTCCATTCATCGGAATTTAGGTAACTCTACATAAATTTTCAAGGGTAAAACTCCGTTTTCGGTTGTAGGTATTGATGGCACGAAGATATTTTTGGCTACTGAAATAATCTTTTTCTGTTCCGTGGTAATAAGTAACCATCTTCAGTGGTATATATACTTTTGGTGGTATATCCTGCAGTTTATATCCTTTCTAACCCCGTACATTTTTAGCGATTTCTTACCCGCTTCTTTTTAAAATTCAAATTCTCTACACGCTTCAGATCCCAACGTTGCTCATCTCTAAACTCATTCTTTCGTTTATCCTTATAAACATTTTGACAGAATTTGACTCCTTATTAAATTGAAATGTGAAACGAATTTGCATCGATGAATTGTTCAAGAACCATGTGGTTCTAAACATTATGAATGAAACTCTGGTCCATTGATGTTCAGGTTAGTGGTAGATCATCAGAAGCGTTAAATTTGGGCAAGAATATAGTGTTCACGTGTTATGAGGGGGGTAACTGCTGAAGTGCAATAAAAGTTGAAATCTGAGATCAACAAAATTGTGAGAATTATCGGACTGGGCGGTTTTCTGAAGAGGAGACTGGAGAAACGGCTCGTTTGTTGTCAGAAACTCACCAACTGTTTGATTTGATTTGAATGAACAGTAGATAGTTTAATGATGAAGTGTTCATGTTCAAATCGAGTGAAGTTGGCATTTCTGTTGTAAAAGGCCCGTTTGAATATCATTTACCTATATTCTCACATCAGGAGGTTTTTAAATGTTACCAATATAGCACAATTTACTTGCGATAATGCAACAATAACCCAATATATTGTTGTCCTGTGCAATGCACTGGTGACCCAGATTAAAACACAATCTGGGCGACAACTGCGACGACAATGTTTTGAATCCTTGAATCCCCCTCCCCCCTCCTCGTTTTATTTTGACAGTGAAATCAACTAAACATCAACTTGAAACAATAGTGTGATGTTTCAGAGGTCATCGAGTTCAATAATATAAATCCGATTTAGGAATTTCGAATGAGTAGGTAGGTAATTGTAGTTCACCATTTTATTTATTATTATTATTATTATTGTTGCTGTTATTTTTATTTATTTATTTACTATATACCCTACATAATTGACCTAGGCAGGATTTCGATCTCAGATGCCAGGTTATTTTCTATTCGGTTTATTAATTACCTAATCTTCATCAAGGCTAAAAATGATCACGATATCGGCTTTATACTCAATTTCCACTCATCTAAATTTTGATTTCGTCGACCAACTCCATATCACCATTTCATCTGAAGTACCTAATTGTTATAACTGTATGAGGTAAAATAAGTATAGCACCTTTAGTGAGCTCAAGGTAGGGCTGGTTTGGATAGGCCGCAGGAGAGAGGAGGATGTGCCCCGTTGGAGCCTTGGATAGCTAGCGCCCCAGGTTTTCACCACAACGAGCGCTAGTGCTCACCACAATGAATGCCAGATCCTTTCATGACGCATATCCAGGTTTTCACCACAATGGATATGCGAAGGAAAGGTAGGACTGAGAGGAGGCGCGAGATGAGTGAGTGAGAAGTCCTGGTAGTGGTAAGGTAGGTAGAATGAAGAGCTGGGCGAGCCGGGCGCCTTATAAAGGTGCCTCCACCTCGTCCCCCGTCTATCAACGACTGTTAACAGCCACTGGGAGTTGATGGGCTTCTTTCTCCTTGTTATTTATTGGTTTAAATCTTACATATTTACATCTGAGTGGTATAGAGGGTATCCCGACAGCACCGTATTCTTTCCTGATTACTTTTTGACCCTACTGAACACCGAAAAACTCGATTGCGATTAACTTTTTGGGACTTCGGAGTGATGTCGATGGTAGTCCAACTTGAAATGAGCGTAACACGTTAGGGGGAATCAGGCCGGCGAGCGAAAGTGAGAAAGGAACCTGATAGGGGTAATGAAAAACAATAAGTGCGTTTGTTTAAGTGACGAAGAATATTTTAGGAGACCCAACATCGTCCTCCTTTCCTCCAACATCCTTATAAAAGTGTTGGAGGAAATTCAAGCAGAGTGTGTTCTCAAAGTACAAAGTTTGGAAGCTGGTACAATAAATCCGATTCAAAAGACAAGGAAAGAACAGCTCCAATATCTTTTGAATGATTGGGAGAGGTACCAGCAAGACAAGGATGTTATGACGTTCCTTGACAACAATGGGCAAAAGGCCCAACCCTTATCCAGTAAATAATATACTCAAATAATACCACCACGTCTGCATGAGGCCAACAATTTTTAACCACACCTACGCTGGTAGACAGCCCTGTCTGTGAAAGTGGGAAGGGAAGTTTGCGGCCAATATCACTCTTCTGCCAGTATCCTGCCATTCCCCCTAACGTGTCGAATCCATAAGCTAGCCTTCCCCTAAGTGTCTTTATTTCCCCCCATAACGTGTACATTTTCACCTTCCATTCCCCCTAACGTGCTGCTCCCCTTGAAGTACACCTACACGATTTCGAAAAAATCGAACCCCGGGGGGGGGGGGGGATATTAATTGGATGGATTCACTTAATTTAGATGTTGATTACATCCAACAGGAATTCACAGTACCTGCATTCTTTCTTTGAACTACGTGGCTGTTAGTGAGGTCCGCCCATGGCCATTCACCCTTATTATCTCGGGAGAAAAGGAAAATGTTGATAAATAAGCTCTGTTGTTGAGCAGTCGAGCAGGTAGAAACGGCTACTTGGTTCGTATCCCCGCTTTAGGCTGGTGGTCTACTTTTATGAACGCGCATCGGTATTCAAGTCACAAGAAATTTCAGTTTCAAGAAAGGAAGGGGCTATATCCGTGATTTGAGACACAGTTTCTAGGCTTGAGGTCATAGAAGGTGTTAGACTTCCCGATTTTTAGACAAAATTCAATATTTTGATCAACGAATAAAATTTTCCTCTGTTTTTGGCCATTCCAAACACAAAACGGATGATAGAAATCCCAAATTCTAACACGCAAACCCACAATAATTATCCAAATGAGCTGACATTTCCAGAGTGTAGCCAGGTGGTCTCCAGGGGCCTGTTTCACGAAACTTACAAAAGTACAATTCTACATAGCAAGTACAATTCACCAAGCTGTCAATCAAATGGTTGAAGAAATCTAGGTTTTTGCAACTTAATGCATAATAAACCAATTTTTACGTGTCATTACACCATTTTCAGACTGTTTTATAACTTGATGGAATGAACGAAAATTAAGCTCGTGAGATTATCTAAATCAGGAAGGTATAGAAAAAAAAAGTCTGCCAAGTTGGGTGGGCAGTATAGCTTCCTCACTTATTGTAACATGGACGTATAGAATCAGTTGGTTGTAAAATTATGTGTCAAATTGAATAGCAATAAATAATAGAGTAGTAATAAATTACCTAGTATGCTTAATATTATTATAGGTTTTAAATAGTTGTGTTATAACTTATAAACCACTGAAAGAACCAAACGTATTTATAAATTACCTATCAACACAGTTACAGTTAAATTTTGATTTTTTGGGGGGAGGGGGGGGGGGGGGTTTGGTTTATTATTTTCGACAATGAAACTTTGGAATCGAGCATTAGAAAAACATATTAACCCCCCCCCCCCCCCCCACCTCTCCAAGTTTGATTTTTCCGTTTCAAGGTAGGTACGTAGAATCCGAAAATGGAATAAAAAAAAATTCTGTTAGTAGTTACCATGATCCAAAACTAATGAAGTTTGGTTTGCAGGTCCCGTTTGGGGTCTAGTTGGTCCGCGAAGCTCGGCGTTACTGTCAGTCATCTCTAAGGGGTGAAAAATAGGTGTTGAAATTTTCAGAACTCCGTAGCTCTAAAACTTTCAATAGCAGCGTACGGTTTTTTACGTTTTTAAATTGATCGTGAACTAAAGATTTTTTGAGACCAACTGGAGCATTGTACGTCCAGCCATTCGTCTGCACCGAAAAGCTTCATCAACATGGTCGTGAACGAAACGGTATAAGTCCGGCCCATATATCATTGCTAGAGAACACCTGTATAACCACGGATGGCTGTATGAAGTCGATTTGGTTGTTCTGTGATATTTTTTCATTTGAAAAATGATTGCTCTTTTGGATTTTGTTGATAGGTACTTCTGGAAGTTGAACAAACATTACGCTTCATGAATAACAACAAATAATTATTAAAGATTGAATGACTCCCGCGCATTTTTATGAAACAGTAATTCCCGGGCCGGCTCTGGTACTCGTTTTAGGGCTTTCCTTGCGGGTGGAGGAGGGGGGGGGGGCACGAGGGTAGGTATTGACCACAGAAAACAGTGATCTACGCAGAAGGGGCATCTATAGAGGCAAATTATTACACATCGGTTTATTTCATAACGGTTTCTTACACAACGGTTTATTATTTACCTTATGCTTCATGAACAACAACAAATAATTAACGATTTAATTATAGAATCCCGCGCATTTTTATAAAAATGTAATTCCCAGGCCAGTTCCGCTACTCGATTTAGGGCTCTCCTTGGGGGGGGGGGGGGGGGGGTCGAGGGTAGATAATGACCACAGAAAACAGTGATGTACGCAGAAGCGGCAGGTATACAAGTAAATAATAAACCGTTGTGTAATAATTTGCAGCGTTTTTGTATTTTATTTTGTATTATTGACTTCCCCTATTTTCGGTAGTGAGGAGTCAAACTGCAAGTGCACTGGCGAGTTACAGATTCGATTCCATGGACTCTTTTGCGCTTGCGGTCGAAACAAACTTGCTTAGATAAAGCCATTTTGTCAAATAATGGCAGGGCCAGTGTCCTTTCAGCACGGTCGAAATCTTTGCTCTTTGCTCCATAACAAGGACATCATGGGGAATGCCATAATAGCATTCAAACTTAAACACAACAGGTGATCATGGAAGGAGCGGCATATGGCACTTCAGACCCCCCCCCCCCTCCCCCAAGGTATCCGTAAGCTTTAGACCTAACACATTTTAAACAGCTTGGCGATTCAATATCTTTGTTGGGGCACCTCATTCGTATAGTTTTCTGAAGCAAGGTGCGTATTTGACATTGTTGAATGTTCCTTAGAAAATTTCGGTGCCCCCATCAGCAAGACGAGAGCTAGTGAAGTTTTCAGCTCAGTAAGTTCAGGGCGCAATGAGTAATGAAGGTATAATCAAATTTCGCACGTACTGGCCTTTTTTCAACCCCTTTTTTTCGTTTTTAAGCGCCGATTCCAACTCCAGGATGAAGCTGATTATTTCTTTACCAAATGCGGGGGGGGGGGGGGGGATGCAGTTCTATTTGGCGGCGCTAGATGCACAGGGATTGACAATTTCTTTGTCAATCTCTATAAAAAATTGTTCCATTGGATGGCCTCTGATTCCCAAACTACGTCTGAGCTTCCAAACTACAAGGCTTCTGACTCCAGTGTAAAGAATTACGTAATATCAACCAAGTTGACACTGACATCCGAACAAGAACTCATAATTTTATTTAATACTTCCAAGTTACGCGATCGAAGCTGAGTGAATGCATTTCATAAATCCATGCGCATTTTTTATCCATTGCATAGCGAAGTTTTTATGGGTCATGGCTGAAAATCATTAAAAAACCTGAAAATTAAAATGATACAGGATTGTGACTTGAAACAGCTAGATAGACTTATTTCAATGACCAAAAATGGTATTTTCCACTAAAAAGGTCAACAATTGAGGTTTTTCCAAAATTGGGGTGAAAAAAGTACAATTATAGAAAACGGGGGAAGGAGGTACTTTGGCACAATAAAATTCTGAATATCAAAAACGATGGTGGTAAAAGAGTACTCAAATTTGTCAACAAAACTACGGAAAATGTTCTTGATTTATGGTAGGTACTACGTAAGTTAGGTAATTTAAATATTCGCTTAAATTTTCATGCTGTATTCATGTTCAATATATCCGCTTTACGGCCCCTTCCCTCGAACCAGCGCCCATACTTCTCTCCCAGGAATCGGCCAGACCAGACTCCCACACAGCACTTGCATCCGAGCGAGGCGATGCCACCCTTCCTGCACTGCCATCCACTTGCTACACCCCGCGACCCTCCGTCTGTCTGTCGCCCCTCACGAGCCACCGCTACCCTTTGGAAATCGTTCCACGCTCCGGTCGATCCCCCTATGCACGAACTTGAAAACTCTCCACACCACCGATGCTACAAACTATACAGTGGCTACGAACGAGAGTGGGTCCCTTGACCATGAGCCTCACGCATGACAGGATAAAACTATACCAGCGCAACTTGATGAATTATGCTTAACGTAAAATCATTCAAAACAATTGATGGTCCCGAAATCCGGAAAAGTCAATACTCACGTATTCTTCCTACTGGCGCTGCCACTGGGACCCGTGGCACCACAACCCAAACAGCGAATTCCGATGGCCTAACGATTTTAACCCTTGAAATTTCAACGTAAGACAAGTTCGGATGGTCATTTTTGGCGGAGCAAACACACAAAATGTTGGCAAATTACGCCCGATACAGCCTGGTTATGAGCCTTTCTATGTTCGGCAGTAAGGTTGCCAAACATCAAGCATCGATTCTATAACTCATTTCTTACAAAAAAACTTCTCATTGCACTTTTTGAAGCCCCTTAATTTACCTTTGGCAGTTCATGATTTTTTAAATCTCGTGTTCGAACACTTGCCACTAAAATAGACATAACTCCCTGTACTAACGCTGTAAAATGAAAATGAAGGATACCATCAAAAAGAGCGTTAAGTTTTTTTCAAGGTACCCTCATCAACGTTGTTGAAGAGTCTTCATTATTGAAAACCTAACGCAAAATGGGGAGAAATATTTGGAGGGAGAGTGAATACTAGTACCTATCTATGCGACGGGTAACAATAATATCAGCTCACCTTGTGGACATCGGTATACCTACTAAACACGTGACTGCTAGTAGTAGTACTGTGCTAGTTTTTGAGTTGTTCGGAAAGCAGCAACAGATTTCAAGTCAGAAGTTAAAGTTAGTTAGAGTTAGATAGACATAAAGAAAGCAAATTCTCTGTTCAGTTTCTACATTCATAATACCTAAAATCATTCCAGTTGGGACATAGGGGAAAAGGGGAAACATAAAACTTGAGAACATGCGAGTCTTGTACCGAAATTCGAACTTGAAACTCGAGATTGAAGCCGTAGGACAACACAGAAAACAAAACATGACAAATCTTTTCAGTTCCCGAGAAGTAAATCGGTGCTTGTGAACTCCTCGTCTAACTTCGATCAGTGACGAGGGTGCGGTTTCTTTCATGGGTTGGATGGCATCGTACATCTAATAGGTATAAATTGATGATACATAAACGTATTATATGAATCAATGTAACGATGCGTGGTAGCTATAATGCTCATCCACTTGGCAGATGTATTTTTGAAGGAGCAACTAACGTAACGGAGTTTATCGCCATTATAAAATGGATGTTTGCTCACATGTGGATCATTGTTTGATGGTTACAAATAAATCGCGGATATCCTTCATATCTGCGACTGCAATTTTTCGTTTATAAAGAGTACATCGAAACACTGTTATCAGGCGGATTCGAGTGGAACCTATTGCTCCAGAATTCAGAAGGAGGTGAAGTCACTATTTGCATTCCAACTGGACAGAACTGTTTAAAAGTTACCGATTGCCCAAGCTTAGCACGAGCCAATATCAACCCGATCAGAAAATGGCCCGAGGATAACAATTTTCATTGGACTAGCATCACAGCCCGTCCATAATTATGAACTGTCTCGTAAGCAACCCTTCCTCACCGATGCCTGAACCTGCAGCTATACTGCAAATCCCGTTGCGGAAGTAGCGTATCCCTGTCCAAGGTCTGTACATGTATACATACGCTTCCCTCGGTCATTCAAGTGATATTTTGAGTTACTGCATGCAGTTTAAATGTACTTGATTCTCCCTCTTGCTCCTATTATATAAATAACTGTAATATAAACTACCTATATAATCTATATAACCCAACCCAACCTATACCCCCCCCCCCCCCTACCTACATAATACTCTATTAACCCAATGGATGGTAGGGTGCCCTCTCCAGTCTCCACCTGATATACATTATCTCTCGACTACCTGATATATATTATTATACAGGGGATGAGTTATTGCATCATCCAATTTCCCGGTTAAAAAACAAAAATTTTGAAGAATTTCAATGACTCACCATTCGATTTTTTTCGGACAATAACAATATAACATAATAATAGAGCGTGCGTATTTTTTTGGAATTTGGAGGGTTCAACGAAACTTGACTGGTCCATTCCACGAAATTCTCACGTGACTTTGCCGTACCTACCCATTTCCCAACGCTGAATTACGTAATGAAGTCAGTTTTTATTTCTGAACGCTAAATGGGAGAAATGTCATTTCGTAGTTTTATGGCCAATCAAATACAAAGCATGATATTGTTGTTGTTTGTTTAATAAATTAAAAAAGCATAATGAGTGTACAAAAACAATCAAACTACTGTGGTAACCTAAAAAAAAACAGAACGAAAAAAATCAATCTGTTTCGCTACTTTCTAGTTGCAAAAGATGAACTCAAATCATCATCGTCACCATCCTTGTCAATGGCTTTCGCAACTTTGTTCCATTGTATCAAATAAAGGTGAACTAGCATCATGCCCATGACTGTTGTTGTTGGCAGAAATGTAGATAGCATCCTTTATTAGTTACTGATTGATTTTCATCATCCTCTCTATTCCAGTTTTCTTTTAGTTTGTCTCTCTGTAACTAGACAGTTAAGTGTGACGAGATGGATCAGAGTTCATTATGAGAAAATTCATCAAGTCACGATTTTTATTAGTACCCGAAGGCTTTCTTGCGTGGTGTTATAACGGCTTTTGCACTAGTCTGTGGCTTGCCTATGGAGCTTCTTCGCGAAGGAGCCCAAGTCAAAACTCTCCACAAAATCACGTCAACGGATCAAAAGCTCGAGTACGGAGCTGGGCATATAGCGGGTACCAGCTGTCATGATCTTAGTACAGTTTTTTTGGCAATGCTCACAATATGGCCCCAAATCTTCCGTAGTTTATATGCTTACCACTCAGGAGTACTGTTCTATCAGTTTTCTGTATGTTCCAGTGATTTCAGATCTAATATCACTGATCTGAGCAAAATTTGACAGTTTCCGTATCCGCACGTGGAATCCGAAAATAGAATTAAAAAATTTCTTTCCGTCCGCCATCCACCGCACTTCGTTTTTTCGATGCACTTTTGATGGAAGTATAGTGTCGCGATCGCCTCATAAGAAATCACTCCTATAATATTGTATATAGATTTAACCAAATAAACGAAGGCAACGTTGAGCTGGGCGTCACTGAAGGAAAGTAGGTGAAGGGCCCCGTCCAGACAAACAACCGTCAACTGCCAAAACGGTCGTAACGGCCGATTGTGGACTGGGGACGGGTGGAAAAGTCCCTATAAAACTAGCCCCTCTGGCCCAGCTCTTCATTCCACCGATCTCGCTCTTACCCTCCACTTCTCTCTCTTACCCGACTCGCTGTGGTGAAAACCGCGGGGTACTCCCTTCTCCCCTAATACCTGCTGTGGTGAAAACCGCGGGGTATTAGCATCCCTCCTTCCTGTATCTGCCATGGTGAAAACCACGGGATACCACCCTATCCTCTGACACCTGCTGTGGTGAGAACCGCGGGGTATCAAACTCCTCCTTCCTATTGTCTGCTGTGGTGAAAACCGCGGGGTACTATCCTAGGCTCCTGCTATGGTGAAAACCGCGGGGAGTCATTCCCTGTAGCTCCTGCTGTGGTCAAAACCGCGGAGAGCTCCCTCCCCTTCCAAGCTAACGCCTGCTGTGGTGAAAACCGCGGGGAGTTAGTAAAAAAGACTCCTACGGAGCACATCCTTCCTTCTAACCTCATCCCTCTGTCGTTCCATCCTCTCGACCTCAACCCCACCCTACATGCCCCTACAGGAGTTAAGACATATAGGTATGGTTTTTAAGACGTTTTTAAATTGATCTCGAACTTGGAAATTTTTTGAGACCACCCGGAGAACTGTACGTCCAGCCGTTCGTTCACAGTAAGGCCCTGAAATTACCACCGAAAAGCTCGGTCAACATGATCGTGAATTCAAACATCCAGCCCAGTGAACAGCTAGGGAACAGCTGATTATAATCACGCATGGCTGCATGAATCGATCTGGTTATTCCGTGACATTATTTCATTTGAAGACTGATGGTTATTTTAAATTTTGTTGATAGGTGCTTTTGTCACTTGAACAAATGTTATGCTTCATGACTAACAACAAATAATAAATTAATGATTGAATTCTTGAATCCACCGCATATTTATGAAATGCAATTGACCGGCTGGATCCAGTAGGTACTCGATTTAGGGCTCTCTTGGGGGAAGCACGAGGGTAGGTATTGACCACACACAACATTGATAAATAAACCGTTATGTAATAATTTGTAGCATTATGCTTCATGAATACTAAAAAATAATTATTAGAGGTAGAATTCTTGAATCCATGCATATTTATGGAATAATTGCCCCGCCACCTTCAGTACCTAGTCGATTTAGGGCTTTTCTGGGGGACCACAAAAACCAATTATCTACGCAGAATGGGCACCTATTCAGGTAAATAATAAACCGATGCGTAATAACTTGTAACACTATGCTTCTGAATAACGAAAAATTATTATTATTACAGGTAGAATTCTTGAATTCACCGCATATTTATGAAACTGTAATTGCCCGGCCAGCTTCAGTACTCGATTTAGGGCTCTCCTTGGGGGAGCACGAGGGTAGGTATTGACCACAGAAAACAGAGAGCTACGCAAAAGGGGCATCTTTAAAGGTACATAATGAACCGTTTTGTAATCATTTGCCGCGTTTTTGTTTAGAGCTCCTCCAACTTTTAATTCTTTGAATGCAAGTCTCTACCTACCGTATTGTGAAGCAGGTACACTCAAAACACCGTATCTACGTGTGTAAGGTTGATAAGACGAACCGAAAATTTTCATAATTAGGAGGTTTTTTCAGCGATGCTATCTGTATTCATCTCCTTAGCTGTTGCACTGCAATTAAAGCAGCGGGCAGCTGCACTAGTGCCAGACAGCGTGTTGGCCACACAACCTTCCAACATGGTAAACAACATTTCGAAGTGTAACTCGACAATGCAAGGGCCTCGGACCGTTTGTAAATATTTAATACGTTTTGATATGATCAATTATGCGAACTTGCTCTGCACGGACCAAGTTAGCATTTTCTTACGAAGAAATAAATTTAAGTGGTCTGAAATACATTTAAGGCCTTGTAGGATCGATATCTCTGGAAACAGAAAGTTATGCAGAATAATATCCCGGTTGAGAACTGGAGTGGCACTGTGCCCTGCATACCTGTATCGCATCCACCCTCGGACGCATGAATCACCTGAGAGCTGGTACTGTGATGACTGTCAGTGCGGTGACGTAGAACTCATTTGATTATGGTACGTTCGCCAACCAAAGGGTCTACCTAGGGGTCTTTTTCGATCTCCTGTATACAAAGTTACCTGTCCCATTCAATTATAATACACCACACTGTTACATACCAGTTTAATTTATAAAGATCTATTTCATTTTATTATTTCATGTAATTTGAAGTTTCGGTTGATTTAGTCATTTGAAAATGATGGTTGTATTTGTGTAAAACGCTGAAAATTATTACACGTTGGTTAATTATGTCCCTGTATAGATGCCCTTCTGCGTAGACCACTGTTTTCTGTGGTCGGTACCTACCCTCGAGCTCCCCCCAGGAAAGCCCTAAATTGAGTACCTACTGGAGCCTGCCCGGGAATTACAGTTTCATAAAAATGCGCAGAATCCAATAACTCAATCATTAATAATTATTTGTTGTTATTCATGAAGCAAAACATTTGTTCAAGTGACAAAAGCACCTATCAACAAAATCCAAAAGAGCCATCATTCTTCAAATGCTATAATATCCCAAAACAACCAACTCGACTTCATACAGTCATGTGTGATTATAATCAGGTGCTCCCTAGCAATGATATCTGGGCCGGATTCATACCGTTTCATTCACGATCATGTTGACGAAGCTTTTCGGTGCAAACGAGCGACTGGTCGTAAAATGCTCCGGGTGGTCTCAACAAATTCTTTAGTTGGAGATCAATTTAAAAACGTAAAAAAAACCATGCCCTTCTATTGAGAGTTTCTGAGCTACAGTGTCATGAAATATTCAACCCCTATTTTTCACCCCTTAGACATGACTGACAGTACCGCCGAGCTTCGCGGATCAACTAGACCCCGAATCGGACCGACAAACCAAATATAATTAATTTTGGTTCATGGTAACTAAGAAAATTGCGAAGTAGGCGGACGGCGGACGGACAGAAATTTTTTATTCCATTTTCGGATTCTACGTATCTTGAAACGGAAACCATCAAATAAGGAGGGGAGGGGGGTGGAGTTAAACTTGTTTTCATGCTCGATTCCAATGTTTCATTATTGAAAATAATAAACCAGAAAATTGCCCCCAAAATCGATGATTTCAGACCAAATTTTAACATAAATTTAAGACTGAAACTTTGTTAGAACCTAAATTTTCCACTCCTCGGCCAATTCACCGTTCTAAAAAAACATGGAAACCGATATCTCAAAAGCTCATGTTCCTAAAACACAAAAAATACCTATTTTATACCCATTTTCACTCATAACACCCCTGGGTATATTTTGACTGGGCTGCAAAGTTTCGGGACACAACTAGGGCTCAAATGGAGCATGTCTGCGAAAGAACGAATTTTTTAGAGCGAAAATGAAGCCGGTACGGAGGACGGACATTGCAGTTTTGGAATCTACGCCCCTTGAAACGTGAAAGAAAAAATTTTGAGGGGGTGTTATAAAAATGTTTTGCTGAGCGATTACATAGGTGCACTATTCACGGAATAATAAAAGTTTGGAGATCAATAAATAATATTTTACAATGTTTGCTTTCACAACACCGCAGGTCTCTTGTATTCATCCATCCTCCAAAATGTTCACTCCTATTTAGCGCTTCAGACATCAAGGAACATGTTGGTAATCAGTTTGTCTGCACTTACCCAATGCCTTCTGTCAACACCATATATCTTATTGAAATAGCAATTCACACGAGCCAAAATGTGTAGTGTATGTGCGGATTGGTCCACTGATGGTATCATATGAATTTCATCAAAATCGCACAGTAACTTTCATCTGCGCATGGGCGAATATGACATTCCTGACACTCCCGCAACTCCGGTTCTATTCCACCGACCTGCTCAAATTTTCAGGGATCGTGTGTACTGGGATTCCGACTATCCCCTATGATTTCATCACAACCGTAACAATTTTAGCGTCTGCACATGTGCGAACAACCAAAAAATGCTAAAATCACCGTTTCTATTTAACTGATTTCGCTCTCATTTTCGTGGACCATGCTGGATGGGTTTTGGGTAGTCCCCTACGAATTTTATATTCAGTCGGAATGACAGAAGCATCTTTCCATGCGCTCACCACGATTATCCTATGTAACTCCGGATACAGTCAACCGATATAATATATTCGAACTTGCCACAGGGATCATCATTGTTCTTAACGAATTCTAAAGTGATCAGTGGATTACTAGAGTATAATCCCCGGTTATGTTTTACCGGTTTTGATGGGGTTTCCAAGTGGATAGGTAATTTGGGTGTGGTTTTTGGTTTATTATTCTGTGAATAATACACCTATGTAATCGCTCAGCAAAAAATTATTATAAAGCCCCCTCAAAATACATTCTTTTAGGTTTCAAGGTGCGTAGAATCCACAAATGCAATGTCCGTACGCCGTCCGCCGTATCACGCATACCAGCTTCATTTTCGGTCTAAAAAATTCGTTCTTTCGCACACATGCTCCATATGAGCCCTAATTGTGCCCCGAAACTTTGAAGCCCCATCGGAATATACCCAAGAGTGTTATGAGTGAAAATGGGTATACAAATAGGTACTTTTGTGTTTTAGTAACATGAGCTTGTGAAACATCGTTTTCCATGTTTTTGGGACGAGAAGACCGAATATGAAGTCGATTTTGACCAAGGAGTGGAAAATTGAGGTTCTAACGAAGTTTCAACCTCAGATTTACGTTACATTTTGGTCTAAAATCGTCGTTCTTCCGCACACAGTTCGTGTCCCCGTTAGGGAACATATTTGGGTCCTAGTTGTGCTCTGAAAACCGGCAGCCCGATCGGAATACACCCAGGGGTGTTATGGGAGAAAAATGGGTGTAAAAATGGGGGTTTTCGAGGTTGTTTTGAGGTTTTAGTGAACACGAGCTTGTGATGTATCGTTTTTCCATGTTTTTTAGGGCGAGAAGTTCGAATATTAAGTTGATTTTGACCGAAGAGTGAAGAATTGAGGTTGTAACGAAGGTTAAGCTCCCGAAATTCATTTTTTATGCGTCAGAAACATGGGAAATTGTCTGAAATCACCATACATTTGTATAATAACACTAGAAGTAGTATCAACAGGTGAATCAAGACAATTAAATGGTACTATCAACGATAAAAAATAATCTCTATAAAAAAAGCCGAGCCTAATTCGTGTTTTTGGGGGCCAAAATTGGTGGAAACCATCAAAAATAGCCATTTCAATAATTGCACTTGAAAGAATCAATAAATGAACAGCCAAAATTTCTGCACTATGTCCAGTAGAATAATAAACCCATGTGACAAGGACTTTGCAGCGTTTTTCATTACTTGAATGGTAATGTACATCTCATAGGTATGGATGAATTGGAGATACTTCAACGAATTATATTAATCAAAGTGACGATGTTTGGGAGTTATACTGCTCACCCACGTGGCAGACGTCTTTTGATCTCCCACCTAATGAAATCAGCATCTACATACAATTTTTGTAAACATATATCTAATTCCAATTATTAGCAATTTCGTGTTGAAAAATCAGTTAGGTTGAGGGTTTTTTTTTAAATTGACTTACAATTTTGGTTTATTATTCTGTGAAAAATACACCTATGTATTCGCTTAGCAAAAAATTTTATAACACCTCCTAAATTTTTTATTTTACGTTTCAGTGTGCGTAGATTCCAAAACGCTACAAAGTCCTTGTCACATGGGTTTATTATTCTACTCGACATACGTACAGAAATTTAGGCTGTTCATTTGTTGTTTCTTTCATGTGCAATTATTGAAATGGCTATTTTTGATGGTTTCTACCAATTTTGGCCCCCAAAAATACGAATTAGGCTCGGCTTTTTTTTAACAGATTATTTTTGATCATTGATAGTGCCATTTAAATGTCTTGATTCACCTGTTGATACTACTTCTAGTGTTATTATACAAACTTATGGTGATTCAAGACAATTTCCCAGGTTTTTAACTCATAAAAAATGAATTTTCGGAGCTGAACCTTCGTTACAACCTCCATTCTTCACTATTCGGTCAAAATAATCCTAATATTCTGTCTTCCGGCCCTAAAAAACATGAAAAACGATACCTCACAAGCTCATGTTCACTAAAACCTCAAAAATCCCTCGAAAATCACTTTTTTTACACCCATTTTTCACCCGTAACATGCCCTTGGTGTATTCCGATCGGGCTGCCGAGTTTCAGAGCACAACTAGGGTCCCACTGTGTTTCCAAATGGGGACCAAAACTGTTTGCGGAAAAACGACGATTTTAGACCAAAATTTAACGTAAATTTAGGGCGATAACTTCTTTAGAACCTCAATTTTCCACTCATTGGTCAAAATCGACTTCATATTCGGTCTTCTGGTCCCAAAAACATGGAAAACGATACCTCAAAAGCTCATGTTACTAACATGTGTTTAAAACACAAAAAGTACCTATTTTTACACCCATTTTCACTCATAATACCCCTGGGTATATTTCGATCGGGCTGCAAAGTTTCGGGACACAACTAGGGCCCAAATGGAGCATGCGTGCAGAAGAACGAATTTTTTGGACAGAACATATATTCAAGGGTGTTATGGGTGAAAAATAGGGGTTAAAATGGTATTTTTTGATGTTTTATTAGCAAGAGCTTGTGAGGTATCGTTTGCCATGTTCTTTAGATCAAGGAGACTGAATATGAAGTCGATTTCGACCAACGAGTGGAAAAGTGAGTGTGTCAGCCTTAAATTCACGTTAAAATTTGGTCTAAAATCGTCGTTCTTCCGCACACAGTTTGGGTCCCCATTTGGGATCACATTTGGGTCCTAGTTGTGCTCCGATGCTCGGCAGACCGATCGCAATACACCTTGGGGTGTTATGGGAGGAAAAATTGGTGTAAAAATAGAGGTTTTTCGAGTTTTTTTTTGAGGTTTTGGTAACATGAGCTTGTGAGGTATCGTTTTCCATGTTTTTTAGGGCAAGAAGACCGAATATGAAGTCTTTTTTGACCAGTGAGTGAAGAACTGAGGTTGTAACGAAGGTTCAGCTCCGAAAATTCAGTTTTTGATGAGTCAAAACCTGGGAGATTGTCTTCAAACGCTATAAATTTGTATAATAATACTTGAAGTAGTATCATCAGGTGAATGAAGACAACTAAATGGCACTATCAAAAATAGCTATTTCAATTATTGCACATGAAAGAAACAATAAATGTACTTCCAGCATTTCTGTTGGTATGTCCAATAGAATAATAAACCCATGTGACAAGTGCTTTGCAGCGTTTTTCCCCATTGGGTTTTGGGTGAATTTGGACTCCTCTTTTTTGAGGTTCCAATTATAAGGTTATTATTACCGATGCAGTTTGTTTTTTCAGTGAATTTTGAGAAAAATCTCTTATTCTTACCTAACTCTTCGTTTCATCGAAGAGTTAACTATCATATTGTGTTGTTCTTGGAATACTGCTATTGTTTTAACTTATTTATTAGTGACTTAGTTATTATGGACTAACTATTTCTGGCTTGTGACCTATTTCCGGGTCGTAGAAGTTTGGTGAAATTTACGAGTGAGAAAAGTTTGAATACCTACAGAATAAAAAATGGGCTGGTACGACGATTTTTAGCAGATTGTTATAGTTCTGTACCTAAAAATATATGCCTGAAAAGCTAATTATTCTACCAGAGCTTGATCTGGTGTATAGAAACCGAGTCATTATTTTACTGAACGTTTTAGCAAAGTTTCCAAGACGATTATTGTGAAATTATTTAAGTTTACATAATTTAGGTATAATTTTGGTAGTGTACCTCCAGGATGATTTTTTCTAGCATAACACAGTTTTGTTCTTTAGAAACGTTATCGTAGTTATCTACTTTATTTCAAGTTGAGAATTTAATCATTTTGATGAATTGTATGGAAGAACAGGACGGACAGTAGGAAGAGAAAGTGAACCATGTCTTATAATTCATTAGGAGTAGGCAATTTTCAAGGTAGACGTTTTAGGGAGTTTTCGAAGAATTTAATGGAGCAACACGTTTACCTAGACTCCTAATTTACAGCTGTGGTGCTTACTCTTTGGGGATTCTATTAAGGCTAAATGTAACGCTTTTAGTTGCAAAACCTGCCACCACGTGGCAGCACCAAAATGAAGGAAATTTCCTTGACTCCTCACAGGAGAACGAATCAAGATATTTTGAATCTGAAAACGGATTTGATAAGATATCAACCCATAGTTCGGACGAAATTGGTTTATAAAATTTGCACAATTTTTTTGCGCACTGTTCAAAACAATTTTTGATTAAATTGAAACTTTTTCAAAAATGTGGCCTTATACAGCAGTGTGCCCATGCATACAGTGTACAAATCCGTTTTCAGAATTTCGATCGGTCAAAAATTACGATCGTAATCCTTAAGATTGGTGAAACAATAGATTGGAAACAATAGTAGGGCTGACGGGGTGGAGGAGTGCGCGCGCGAGAGGGGGGCATTTTAGTGAGGTGGGGCCCGCCGCCTCGACCCCTCGGCTTCCTGGACCCCTCGCATGAACATTCTCGGAATCGAGTCTTCTGATGTTGGTTGGAAAAGAAGTTTTGTCTGTGAGCAGGATTGGGTCATAGCCAAGTCAAATTGGACTTGTGCTTGCTGCCTAATAAATGTGCACTAGCTGGAAATTATTTTAATCGAATTTGGGCATAATACGAGTAATGTGAGTTTGCGACGGACTCTGGCTTGTGCTAAACTTTTGAGAGCCAAAAACTGCGAAATTTTCGGACCTTTTTCAGCTTTTTCGCTTCTCGAAAACTATTTTCACTATAATTATGCTAGAATGAGCATAAAATTGCGCGTCGATTGGAGTTTAGTACGTCAAAATCGCTTCAGCCATTTAGCTAAAATCGCCAAAAATAAGTCTTTTTTCGATTTTTCCCAAATTTGTCGATACGTCCCTAAAATTTTGATACGTCATTCCTAAAAGCACATATTTTTCAAAATAGGCTCAAATTTCACATTTTTAGACACTTTTCCCAAAATTGGTATTTTCGGAAACTGGCTTGGTGCGGAATCCTACAGTGTGATTGTCTCCTAGAAGATGAATAAATCGTTTTGGTTTATTATTCTGTGAATAATAAACCTATGTAATCGTTCAGCAAAAATTTTTTGGAACACCCCCTCAAAATTTTTTCTTACACGTTTCAAGGTGTCTAGATTCAAAAAATGCAATGTCCGTCCGCCGTGTCACGCATAACTGCCTCAAAATTGGTCCAATTGAGTCGAAATTTGCACCAAATACTCATCTAGGGCAGACATGGTGCCCGCAAGCTTTTCAGCTCGATCGGACCAACGGTTTGGATTTTATGGACAAAAAACTGGCAAAAATGAGGCGTTTTTTAGGAGTTTTGAAGTGAAAACCGTTGAACGGGTAGTAACGCCCATAATTACCGTCAAAATGGTCGAATGTGATTCAAATTTGGAGGGTAGGTGGGGGTTGGTCCAAAGATGGTATCTATATTAGGGATGTTTGTTACCTAAAAGTATCGGAAAAAACACAGGAAAAACGAATTAATGGCACATTGTTTATAAATGGTGAAAAAATTGTTTGACATTTTGATATTGATGGAGTACAGTTCTATATGTCCGCAAGAATAATAAACCCATGTGACAAGGACTTTGCAGCGTTTTTTATTTACTTTTGTACATATATTGTGATAACATAAATAGGTACCTATATATATATTTTGCCGTGAAAAGAATCACAGTTTCACAGACAGACAAAGATTCGAATTTATAATATAATAAGGATAATAAGGATAGAGATAGAGATAATAATAACCCCTACACATATCCATGTCACGAGGTATCTGCTTACAGAGTACCTAGATAGTTCCTCTTATGAACTCGCCAAAAAGGTTGCCCAAATTCCAAGAAGCTTGCCCAAATTCCAAGAAGCCAACACTTCGATTTGATTTGGATTTGATTTTTTCGAAACCAGGTGACGTTTATGCAACACTGTGTTTACATAACTATTATAGTCGATGAATCTGAATGGTATTTACTTTGCCAACAGTATGTACCTACCTGATGTTTTTGATGTGCCAAAACTTTACTGCACTGCTCCAACAAAAATTGGCTTCACAAAAATGGACTTCTACAACAACGCGTGCGTCCATATTTCGTATCTCCGTTACCCAATTCTCATGGAAAATGTTGCGATCATAGTGTTTAGTAGGTTTCATGAGTCTGTTTGGTGCATTACTATGGTGCGAAACTTTAGTGTTCGATTTGCCGGAACTCTGGACACAATTTATAATAAGTATTATTATATTGTATTTTTTTTTTTTTTTTTAAATATTATAATAAAACACTTTATTTAACAAACAACCTATACCCGCCCCGGATATCAAATGGGAAGGAGCCCGATTGAGGACGAAGTTTAACGCACATTGGGGAGGGCTGCCCCATCCTCCAACCCCAGTCTGTTGATCCCCCCTGGAGGGATGCCTTTAATGGTCTTTCTCGTTCCCCTAAGGCGCATGGAGACCGCTCTGATTACGGAGAACTGGGTCTTCATCCTGAGCCACCCCAGAATAGACGAATACGGCCGCATCCATTTTTCGGCCAGCCTTGTTGCCATCACCTTAAGGAACATGTCGTACTCCCTGTGCAAAACTCCCTCGCACGACACAATAAGAGGGGTGAAGGAGGCTCGAAGATCTTCCGCTGCCCTGTTATCTTTTGTGTGCTTTTCGACAGAGGCTCTATGGGATATCACACTCCAATCCAGGGTGCAATATGACGGGGCGTTGGCGTTTATCACGCGGGTGTCAAAAAACGCTACCCGTTCGTTATCCCAGACCCCCTGGATTTTCATGTCTGCCACCAGTTCGGTTGTGTTCTCTGAGGCCTCTCGAAGGACTGGCTCTATGGACACACCATTCCACGCCAAGGATGACAGGCGAGCACAATCATCCCGAATGAAATCATGTCCGTGCTTGATGAGACCACCCTTCTTGCAGTTGAGCACATGATTTGTGTCCATTGGAGCATTGCAGCCATCACAGTTGGACGCCTGAACTGACTTGCCGACAGGTCAAAAAAATCTGCAGCCAAGGGGTCTGCTGTGAGCCACTGTGACGCCCTACCCTCAACAACCCTTTCTACAGTACGTTTCTGCGTTGCTGGTAGCCTGTCCAAGCACTCCTTGCCCCTCCGTGAGTTCTCCTCATGGTTCCTCTTCCGAGCGCTCAGAAGGATCCTCCTTGCGTGAGTCCTGTGCTCCTCCAAATCCAGGTCAGCACCTTGGCGAATAGCTTCAGTGAGCTTTTCGGTGGCTGCAACCGACGTCTCCCAGGCTCCTTCTGCAGTGAAAACTGGATTCTTCACACCCAAACCACCTACTCGTGCCGGCAGCTCCACCAATAGAGCTTCTCTTTCTGGCACTTCTCGCCCCATGATTGCTGGAGTGAACTCCTCTCGGATGACCCCTAAAAGAGGCTGAAACTCTCTGCTGCAACCCTCAACCACCCTTTGCACAAACCCCCACTCATGTTGCAAGGACTTCGTGAAGGCTGCATGGGCGGCCTGGGGGCTCTTCCGTGCAGCCACTGAAAACTTTTGGACGCGGCTCACCCATTCCTTTACTTTTGTATTATTTATCATGACTGTGTATTTAACATCCTCCAACTTCATAAACCTTGTTATGATATTATAGAAAAATACGAGAAAAAAAATTGGATTTCACAACGCGGTTTTGAGAGCGGTGGTAGGTATGGGTATTTTAGCTGTATCTCGGAAACTATTGAGTCTACCGAGCCTATTCTAGTATTCTAGCAAATCTAATTCAGTTTCAAAATGTACACTTTTTGTCAAAAACGCGCTCTATCATGGCCAAAATGGGGGAAAAACAAAAAAAGTGCGAACATTTTGAGGTTTCTCGCATTTTGACCAAAGTTTTGGGGGCCACCGTTGTCAAAAACATGGATTTTGCGAATCAGTCACATCCCCTACAAGAAAAAAACGAAATCTACTACCCCCAACTTAGGCCCCCCTTTTCTCGTAGTCCACAAACGTGAGACAAGGCTTGACCCAATCCTGTTCACAGACAAAACTTCTTTTCCAACCAACATCAGAAGACTCGATTTTGATGCCGACCTTGAGTAGGAGAATTCGGAGAACGTTCATACGAGGGGTCGAGGCGGCGGGCCCCACCTCACCAAACTGCTCCCCTCTCGCGCGCGCACTCCTCCACCCCGTCAGCCCTACTATTGTTTCCAATCTATTGTTTCACCAATCTTAAGGATTACGATCGTAATTTTTGACCAATCTCAATTCTGAAAACGGATTTGTACACTGTATGCATGGGCACACTGCTGTATAAGGCGACATTTTTGAAAAAGTCTCAATTTAATCAAAACATTTTTTGAACAGTGCGCAAAAAAATTGTGCAAATTTTATAAACCAATTTCGTCCAAACTATGGGTTGATATCTTATCAAATCCGTTTTCAGATTCAAAATATCTTGATTCGTTCTCCTGTGAGGAGTCAAGGAAATTTGCCCCCGATAGTGCTGCCATCTCTTATCTGAGAATCTCACTAACTTGTCGTTACATTTAGCCTTAACAGTGACTGCTTGGTAGGTGCCCAATCTGGTTTTTCGATAGGCTTAAAAATATAGAGAGGTTTTGGCCTTTTTTATAATAGAGGTAGTAGCTTATTCAAAAATATCGTATGAAAATATAAATTATAGCATGTATAACAACCCTGGGCATTCCAAATCGCTCTTCATCCGTACGTTCCCCCAGATTTCACATGAGAACAGCACCAAAATCCTTTCGCTCCCCTTTCGCTCTGATACGGATAGATAGGTATTTTTTTTCTCTGTATATTCTTTCTGGGGAATAATAAGAACATATAAAAATCCGGGTCCTAAACATGAATGTTCGACATTTCGAAAACTCTATATTAGCAGAACACTGGCCCATCTACAATCCACTGCGCTGCGTCACTGCTTTGCTTTGCGTTCTTCGATAGATTGTTTTCACTTTTCAAAGTCAAGGGTCAGTGTCAGAGTTGAAACCGGACTTGAGGATCATTTCAGGCTTCTGTCTTCACTCCGCATCCTCCTGAGGATTTTTCGTTTTTTCTCCTCCTAAAGATGAACAGTTCTGAAGCGCTGGGATCTCAAGAGAATCGAGTTTGTGACAGCTCGGCCCCTACCATTGTTGCAGCCTACGCCTGGGTGGGAGAGGCGACCCTTCTCATAAACGTCTTCTAAAGCTTTCTCAAAAATGTCTGGACACCTGAAAAGAAACTTCTGTTTGAGAAAATTCGGGCGAATTGAAAGGAAGGAGGGTTTTCGAGAAGGGTGCGAGTCCTGAGACTGGGGATCCCGGCTACCTGAGACCCGAGCCCTTTCTTGTGCAAGGTGCTCCCCACAAAACCTCCAGGTAGGCCTCCTCTTTGGTCCTGTTTCCTCAGATCGGTCCATATCGCTCCTCACGTCCACACGCATTCCTGGTGTTTTTAGGATCGATAACACGGGGCGAGTTTACACGCTAGTCACTAGCCGGCGAGAAAAGTAGCTGTGAACCAGCGCCCCCGCGACGAGTACACAGCTTTTAAACTCCCGCACTGGCCAAATAGCTGGAGGTTGTAAAAGAAATAAAAGTTCTTGCAAACAATTTTCAAAAACCCAGGAATCAGTAGAATATGCGCTGTGATTCCACTAGCAGATATGAATGAACACGGCTAGTTTAGGAGCTTTCAACTTTTACTATCGACTAGCCGAGCTTTGAACACGATTGAAATAGAATTCGGGGTCTCGCTTCTGTTGCCACTTCTTTGACAGTTCATCAGGATAGCGAGATTTGTTGGATAAGTGAATACCTACTCCTCCACCCCGGATAGCTACAACAGGACTCAAAAGTATATTTCCTAAAAAAAGCCGGAGTATTTGGGTACAGACTGCCAGTCATGATGCGGGGCGTCTCGGTTCGGAACTCGGGAAGGAAGAGGCTGAGATGTCTTGAGGAACGTTGTCAGTCATGGTAGGAGCATTTTGGTATTTACTCGTAGTACTTTCCCCATAACAGAAACCCACGAAGAAGGGGAAGTTGAGCTGTAGGACGCTGGGGAGTCAAGGAAAAAGAAAAGTTCAAGTCATGGAGCATGAACTTATCAGCAAATGTTCGGACTTGGTGACTTTACATAGGTAGGTATTCTTTTTTGACACACTTCAAAAAAAAAGTTCATAATTAATCTTCGAGTCACCGCTATATGCCACTTTCAGTGTTTACATATAAATATTTGGTGGTTTTTACATTTTCAACAGATTTTCAGCATTTTTGACCCACCGCAACTCAAATTTGACCCACTTTTGCTTATCTTTGCTCATCCTTTTGCTCATCTTTGAACTCACACTTTTGTTTCCAAACGTTATTATTCAGGGAGCACGAAAAGTAGACCTTCCAAAGATCAACACATCAAAATATTGCGCCTCCTTGACAACAGCGGAGACGGGAGAGGGAGCCGTTGGACATTGTTTCGACACGCTAGTATGTGTTTGTGGATTTGTGCAGTGGATGTAGGTGGTTTATAATCCACAAAACATTTTTTAAATGATATATTATCATAGTTAAGTTGCTAGATATTTTACAAAGTTGTTACTATAAGGGTTAATGGTGAGGGGGGGGGGGGGGGGGGGGACCTTCACGTTTGTCATCAGGAAGATTGGCGAAATTTGATTTTTTTTGTTTATTTTCTTTTCTTTTTTTAGATTCCACTGGTCGAAGCCAAGATCAGGAATAACGCATAATATACGGATGTTTTTGTACACTGGTGGTTTGGCTGGTTTTTTGTACCCGTGAGTACCTAACTCTTGATTTACCCACCTACCTGCTGTACCTTAGAGACTGACAGTAATGCCGAGCTTCGAGGATCAACTAGAACCCAACTTTGACCTACAAAACAAATTTCATTAATTTTGGTTCATGGTAACTAAGAAAAAACGTCTGCCAAATTACCCGTAAAAAAATGATGAGTTAAAATGATTGAAGAGCCTTAAATAGAGTAGTAATAAACTACCTAACATGCGTAATAGGATCAAACATTTCAACATTTCTTGTTCGCGCATACGCAGACGAAAGTTACCGTACGATTCCAATGGAATTCGTATGGAACTATTAAAGTAGTATTCCTGATCGACCCTCCAAATTTGAACTCATTTCAACAATATTTAAGGTAGTTATTAGTTAATTTTTCACTTTTGCGCATGCGTTGACGAAAGTTACAGTACATTTTCAATGATTTTCGTATGGCAGTATCTGCGACCCAACCCGCACCTACGCTCCAAATTTCAGCCCATTTCGACCCTTTTCGTGTATTTATTGGCGTTACAAGGAATTACCACTGGCAGACTAACAGACACGGAACCAAAAATGTTCCTCGATGTCTCGCAAAATGGTAGTGGGAACTTTCATTTTGGAAGATATACTTTTTTTTTAAACTCAATCACGAAGCCAAGGTTTCCCTACCTTCGGTAGTGAGGAAGCAAAAGCGAAGAACGGCGTACGGAACGGGTAATTTTATGGAAAACCATACAATTTTGAGGGGGCTTACATTTTGGTTTATAATTCTGTGAATAATACACCTATGTACTCGCTCAGCAAAAAAATTTTATAACACCCCCTCAAAATTTTTTCTTTTCCGTTTCAAGGTGCGTAGATTCCAAAAATGCAATGTCCGTCCGCCGTACGCCGTCCGCGTATCATGTGTACAGGCTTCATTTTCGGTCTAAAAAATTCGTTCTTTCGCACACATGCTCCATTTGGGCCCTAGTTGTGTCCCGAAACTTTTCAGCCCGATAGGAATACACCCAGGGGTGTTATGAGTGAAAATGTGTATACAAATAGGTACTTTTTGTGTTTTAGTTACATATTAGTAAAATGAGCTTTTGGGGTATCGTTTTCCATGTTTTTGGGAACGAGAAGACCGAATATGAAGTCGATTTTGACCAAGGAGTGGAAAATTGAGGTTGTACCAGATGTTCAGCTCCCAAAATTGATTTTTTGTGAGTCAAAAACCTGCGAAATCGTCTGAAATCACCATCAGTATATATAATAACACTAGAAAAAGTGTCAACACGTGGATCAAGACGATTAAATGGTGCTATCAATGATAACAGATAATTTGAAAAAAAAGGCGCCTACCTGATTCAAGTTTTGGGGGCCAAAATTGGTGGAAACCACCAGAAATAGCTATTTAAATCATTTTACATGAAAGAAACAATAAATAAACAGCCAGCATTTCTGTTGGTATGTCTAATAGAATAATAAACCCATGTGAAAAGGACTTTGCAGCATTTTTTGTTCATGCTAAATACCAAAGGTTCATTACTAAAAATAATAAACGAAAAATTCATCGGTTTTAGCCTAGAACACATTCATTTCTCGTGAGGAGAGCGGACTGGGTCAATATGTTTTGTGATATTCTGGCCACCAATCTAATAAGATTTTAACGGTTCTTATAATGATGCAGTACTGGGTCTAGATATGCAATAAACTTCAATATGCAATCAAGGAAACCATTCTGAATAACTGCAATACCATTATCCACACACCCTCCAGTGGTTTTCCTTTGTAATGCAGTACCAACATGTTTATTATGTCTGAACAAGCGCTAAGGCGAAAACTCCTTCTTACCTGCATGAACTCTTTTTCTTATAAATTAGGAATTAGAAGGGATTACGTAAGGTGGCCCCAAGATAATTAAATTCGGTTCATTCGGTTTTAATGAAATCTGAGGGCAGCTTTTGTCTACATGCGCAAACTTCAATCCTCACCTCTCGCATAACTCATATTTTATTCAACCGGTTCAGGTTAAATTTTAAGAGGTCAAGGAGCCCAAGATCGTCCAATGTGAACATAGTTGGAATCGCAGGATCAGGCCCATAAACTTTGATTTTCTTATAACGGATTGGTTTCAACTGCGAAATTTTCTGTAGTTATGCAGTGTCTTGAAATTGACATTGTCCGTGAAATCAATAAAGGGGTAGGAACTCTAATAATTACTTAATGGTCACGAGAAAGTTACGTGCCACACCTCGGTGGACGTTCTTCTTTGACACCCACCGAAGACTAGTTGCTACGAGTTCACAGGAGGGTTACATACCATAAAACACCCCTAGACTCTGGACTGAAACCACATTTTTGGTAACGGGAATAAAGCAATCCCACGCTGCCACTTCAAAAAAGCAAACGATTTTATCACCCATAAAACATCTAACATAGCGTAATCTATAGATTACTGGGCTGGGCCTGTGCTCAGGACACTAATTTTACTTTATGCTTTGCATAGACAATTATTAACGTCTATATTTCAGCATTCAGCATTCACCGACGAAAGTCAAAATCGGATTTTGATGACATTTAAATGGAAATGTTTCGGTGGAACAACCCGCACCAACCGTACGAATCACAGTTCAACATATTCATGAATGAGTCCTGTGTGCCCAGGGCCGATCCATACGAAATTGACGATGAATATTTACTCGAAACGTTGATCTCTACTATGACACCTACATACCCTTGTCACATGGAAAAATTCACTAGTACTCGATGGTAACCAAGATCACATCCTACTGCATCAGGGTCTGACGCTAATTGGAATTGAGTGATCTACGCAAAAGGGGTATATCTAAACAAGAAAATAGTAAACGTTTTGTAATCATTTGCAGCGTTTACGTTGTGTACATGTGAAACTGTAGTTTCTGCTATTTGGTTGTGCATCATTTTCGGTTTATTATTCTGTGAATAATACACCTATGTATTCGCTCAGCAAAAAATTTTTATAAAACCCCCTCAAATTTTTTTCTATTGCGTTTCAAGGTGCTTAGAATCCAATGCTGCAATGTCCGTCCGCCATCCGCCGACCGCCGTATCACGTGTACAGGCTTCATTTTCGGTCTAAAAAATCGTTCTTTCGCATACCTACAGAAATATTGCAATTCATTTATTGTTTCTTTCATGCGCAGTAATTGAAATAGTTATTATAGATGGTTTCCACCAATTTTGGCTAAAAACACAACCTCGGCTCCTTTTGGTTTATTATTCTGTGAATAATACACCATCTATTCGGCCAGGAAAAAATTTTTATAACACCCCCTCAAAATTTTTTCGTTTCCGTTTCAAGGTGCGTAGATTCCAAAAATGCAATGTCCGTCAGCCGTACGCCATCCGCCGTACGCCTTCCGCCGTATCACGTGTACCGGCTTCATTTTAGGTCTAAAAAAGTCATTATTTCGCACGCATGCTCCTTATGGGCCCTAGTTGTGTCCCAAAACTTTTCAGCCCGATCGGAATATACCCAGGGGTGTTATGAGTGAAAATGTGTATAAAAATTGGTACATACTTTTTGTGTTTTAGTAACATGTTAGTAACATGAGCTTTTGAGGTATCGTTTTCCATGTTTTTTGGGACGAGAAGACCGAATGTGAAGTCGATTTTGACCAAGGAGTGGAAAATTGAGGTTCTATAAGATGTTCAGCTCCCAAAATTGATGTTTTATGGGTCAAAAACGTGGGAAATCGTCTGAAATCACAATCAGTTTGTATAATAACACTAGAAAATGTGTCAACACGTGGATCAAGACGGTTAAATGGCACTTCCAATGATCAAAGATAATTTGATAAAAAAAGGAGTGTAGGTACCTAACTCAAGTTTTGCGGGCCAAAATTGGTGGAAACCACCAGATTTATATTTTTTTCTAAAATATTTTAGATGAAATAAACAGCCAACATTTCTGTAGGTATGTCCAATAGAATAATAAACCCATGTGACAAGGACTTCGCAGCGTTTTTTGGTTTATTATTCTGTGAATGATACACCTATGTATTCGTCCAGCAAACAATTTTTATAACACCCCATCAAACTTTTTTCTTTTCCGTTTCAAGGTGAGTAGATTCCAAAAATGCTATGTCCGTACGCCGTCCGCCGTATCACGCATACCAGCTTCATTTTCGGTCTAAAAAATTCGTTCTTTCGCACACATGCTCCATTTGAGCCCTAATTGTGCCCCGAAACTTTGAAGCCCCATCGGAATATACCCAAGAGTGTTATGAGTGAAAATGTGTGTAAAACGCTGCTAAGTCCTTATCACATGGGTTTATTATTCTATTGGAAATACCTACAGAAATGCTGGCTGTTTATTTATTGTTTCTTTCATGTAAAATAATTGAAATAGCTTCTGGTGGTTTCGATAAATGTTGGCCCCCAAAACTTGAATTAGGTACGCTTCCTTTATTCTTCCTTTTTCAAATTACCTTTGATCATTGATAGTACCATTTAATCGTCTCGATCCACGTGTTGACTCATTTTCTAGTCTTATTCTTCAAATTGATGGTGATTTCAGACGATTACGTAGGTTTTTGACTCATAAACTCAATTTGGGAGCTGAACATCTGGTACAACCTCAATTTTCCACTCCTTGGTCAAAATCGACCTCATATTCGGTCTTCTCGTCCCCAAAAACATAGAAAATGAGGTATCGTCGGGGCTTTTGAGGTATCGTTTTCCGAAAATTGAGGTTCTAACAAATGTTCAGCTCCCAAAATAGATATTTTATGAGTCTAAAACCTGGGACATTGTCTGAAATCACCATCAATTTGTATAATAACACTGGAAGTAGTATCAACACGTGGATCAAGATGATTAAATGGCACTACCAATGACTAAAGATAAATTGAAAAACGCTGCAAAGTCCTTGTCACATGGGTTTATTATTCTATTGGATATACCTACAGAAATGTTGGCTGTTCATTTTTTGTTTCTTTCATATAAAATAATTGAAATAGCTATCTCTGGTGGTTTCCACCAATTGTGGCCCCCAAAACACGAATAAGGAGCTCCTCTTTTTTTTTTTTTTAAATAAATTATCTCTGATCATTGATAGTACCATTTAATCGTCTTGATCCACCTGATGACACTTTTTCCAGTGTTATTCTACAAATTGATGGTTATTTCAGACGATTTCCCAGGTTTTTGACTAATAAAAAATCAATTTCGGGAGCTGAACATCTGGTAGAACCTCAATTTTCTATTCTTTGGTTAAAATCGACTTCATATTCGGTCTTCTCGTCCCAAAAAACATGAAAAACGATACCTTAAAAGCTCATGTTACCAACATGTTGCTTAAACGCAAAAAGTACCTATTTTTACACACATTTTCACTCATAACACCCCTGGGTATATTCCGATCGGGCTGAAAAGTTTCGGGACACAACTAGGGCCCAAATGGAGCATGTGTGCGAAAGAACGATTTTTTTAGACCGAAAATGAAGCCTGTACACGTGATACGGCGGACGGTGGACGGCGGGCGGACATTGCATTTTTGGAATCTACGCACCTTGAAACGGAAAAGGAAAAAGTTTGAGGGGGTGTTATAAAAATTTTTTGCTGAGCGAATACATAGGTGTATTATTCACAGAATAATAAACCAAAAACGCTGCAAAGTCCTTGTCACATGGGTTTATTATTCTATTGGAGTTCTAGAGATTCTTGTTGGCAGTTAAATTTATTGTTTCTTTCATGTGGAATGATTGAATTAGCTATTCCTGATGATTTCCACCAATTTTGGCCCCCAAAACATGAAATAGGTACCTACACTTTTTTTTCCCCCCCAGATCATATTTGATCATTGGTAGTGCGATTTAATGGTCTTGATTCAGCTGTTTACACTTTTCCTAATGTTAGTATACACATTGATGGTGATTTCAGACAGTTTTCCAGGTTTTTGACTAAAAAAAAACAATTTTGGGAGCTGAGCCAATGGTAAAACCTCAATTTCCGCGTCTTTGGTCAAAATCGACTTCATATTCGGTCTTCTCGTCCCCAAAAACATGAAAAACGATACCTCAAAAGCTCATTTTACTAACATGTTGCTAAAACGCAAAAAGTACCTATTTTTACACACATTTTCACTCATAGCATCCCTGGGTATATTCCGATCGGGCTGAAAAGTTTCGGGACACAACTAGGGCCCAAATGGAGCATGTGTGCGAAAGAACGAATTTTTTAGACCAAAAATGAAGCCTGTACACGTGATACGGCGGACGGCGTACGGCGGACGGACATTGCATTTTTTGAATCTACGCACCTCGAAACGGAAAAGAAAAAATTTTGAGGGGGTGTTATAAAAATTTTTTGCTGAGCGAATACATAGGTGTATTATTCACAGAATAATAAACCAAAAGGGGGGCGTACCTAAATCGTGTTTTAGAGGCCAAAAATGGTGGAAACCATCAGAAATAGCTATTTCAATTATTTGACATGAAATAAACAATAAATGAACAGCCAACATTTCTGTAGGTATGTTCAGTAGAATAATAAACCCATGTGACAAGGACTTTGCAGCGTTTCATACACATTTTTACTCATAACTCCCCTGGGTATATTCTGATCGGGATGAAAAGTTTCGGAACACAACTGGGCCCAAATGGAGCATGTGTGCGAAAGAACGAATTTTTTAGACCGAAAATGAAGCCGGTACACGTGATACGGCGGACGGTGTACGGCGGACGGCGGACGGACATTGCATTTTGGAATCTACACACCTGGAAAAGGAAAAGGAAAATTTCGAGGGGGTGTTATAAAAATGTTTTGCTAACGAATACATAGGTGTATTATTCACAGAATAATAAACCAAAATAGGTACTTTTTGAGTTTTAGCAACATATTCGTAACACGAGCTTTTAAGATATCTTTTTCCTTGTTTTTGGGGACGAGAAGACCGATTATGAAGTCGATTTTGACCAAATAGTGGAAAATAGAGTTCTACCAAATGTTCAGCTCCCCAAATTGATTTTGGTTTATTATTCTGTGAATAATACACCTATGTATTCGCTCACCAAAAAAATTTTATAACACCCCCTCAAAGTTTTTTCTCTCCCGTTTCAAGGTGCGTAGATTCCAAAAATGCAATGTCCGTCCGCCGTCCGCCGTATCACGTGTACCGGCTTCATTTTCGGTCTAAAAAATTCCTTCTTTCGCACACATGCTCCATTTGGGCCCTAGTTGTGTCTCGAAACTTTTCAGCCCGATCGGAATATACCCAGGGGTGTTATGAGTGAAAATATGTATAAAAATAGGTACTTTTTGTATTTTAGTAACATGTTAGTAAAAACGCTGCAGAGTCCTTGTCACATGGGTTTATTATTCTATTGGACAGAGATGTTGGCTGTTTATTTATTGTTTCTTTCATATGAAATAATTGAAATAGCTATTTCTGGTGGTTTCCACCGATTTTGGCCCTTAAACCACGAATTAGATTTTTTTTCAATAAATTATCTCTGATCATTGATAGTACCATTTAATCGTCTTGATCCACGTGTTGACACTTTTTCTAGTGTTATTCTACAAATTGATGATGATTTCAGACGATTTCCCAGGTTTTTGACTCATAAAAAGTCAATTTCGGGAGCTGAACATCTGGTAGAACCTCAATTTTCCACTTTTTGGTCAAAATCGACTTCATATTCGGTCTTCTCGTCCCCAAAAACATGAAAAACGATACCTTAAAAGCTCATGTTACCAACATGTTGCTAAAACGCAAAAAGTACCTATTTTTACACACATTTTCACTCATAACACCCCTGGGTATATTCCGATCGGGCTGAAAAGTTTCGGGACACAACTAGGGCCCAAATGGAGCATGTGTGCGAAAGAACGATTTTTTAGACCGAAAATGAAGCCTGGATGGCGGACGGACATTGCATTTTTGGAATCTACGCACCTTGAAACGGAAAAGAAAAAAGTTTGAGGGGGTGTTTTAAAAATTTTTTGCTGAGCGAATACATAGGTGTATTATTCACAGAATAATAAACCAAAAAGCGTACCTAATCGAAGTTTTGGGTGCCAAAATTGGTGGAAACCACCAGAAATAGCTATTTCAATTATTTTACATGAAAGAAACAATAAACAATCAGCCAACATTTCTGTAGGTATGTCCAACAGAATAATAAACCCATATGACCAGGACTTCGCAGCGTTTTTGATGAGTGAAAACCTGGGAAATCACCATCAGTTTGTATAATAACACTGTAAAGTGTGCCAACACGTGGATCAAGACGATTAAATGGCACTATCAATGTTCAAAAATAGTTTAAAAAAAAAGGGCGTACCTAATTTGTGTTTTAGGCGAGGATCCAGGTATCAAGGCGATTAAATGGCACTACCAATGATCAAAGATAGTTAAAATAAAAAAATAAAAAACAAAATAAAAACGCTGCAAAGTCCTTGTCACATGGGTTCATTATTCTACAGGACACACCTACAGAAATGTTGGCTGTTTATTTATTGTTTCTTTCAAGTGAAATAATCGAAATCGCTATTTCTGATGGTTTCCATTAATTTTGGCCCCTGAAACACATATTAGGTACGGTCCTTTTTTTTTTAACTGTCTTTGGTCATTGGTGGTGCCATTTAATCGTCTTCATCCACGTGTTGACACTTTTTCCAGTGTTATTATACAAACTGATGGTGATTTAGACGATTTCCCAGGTTTTTCACTCATAAAAAATCAATTTTGGGAGCTGAACATTTGGTAGAACTCAATTTTCAAAAAAAAAATCAACTTTATTATTTGCGTATCACTTAATACACATTTGTAATTGGTTTTATCCGTAATAAAGCTTTATTATTATTTAAAAAAAAAGTAATAAAGCTTTATTATTATTATTATTCTTGTCCCCAAAAACATGGAAAACGATATCTCAGAAGCGCATGTTACCAATATGTTGCTAAAACGCAAAAAGTGCCTATTTTTACACACATTTTCATTCATAACATCCCTGGGTATATTCCGATCGGGCTGAAAAGTTTCGGGACACAACTAGGGCCCAAATGGAGCATGTGTGCGAAAGAACGATTTTTTAGACCGAAAAAGAAGCCGGCGGCGTACGGCGTACGGCGGACGGACATTGCATTTTTGGAATCTACGTACCTTGAAGCGGAAAAGAACAAATTTTGAGGGGGTGTTATAAAAATTTTTTGCTGAGCGAATACATAGGTGTATTATTCACAGAATAATAAACCAAAAAGGAGCGTACCTAATTTGTGTTTTAGGAGCCAAAATTAATGGAGACCATCAGAAATAGCTATTTCAATTATTTTACATGAAAGAAACAATAAATGAACAGCGAACATTTCTGTAGGTATGTCCAATAGAATAATAAACCCATGTGACAAGGACTTTGCAGCGTTTTTTTTACAGATTACCTTTGAACATTGATAGTGCCATTTAATTGTCTTGATTCACCCACTAATACTTTTCTAGTGTTATTATACAAATTTATGGTGATTTCAGACAATTTCCCAGGTTTCTGACTCATAAAAAATGAATTTCGGGAGCTTTAACCTTCGTCACAACCTCAATTCCTCACCCTTTGGTTAAAATCAACTTCATTTTCGGTCTTCTCGCACTAAAAAACATGGAATACGATTTCATCACAAGCTCGTGTTCACTAAAACCCCAAAAAACCTCGAAAACCCCCATTTTTACATCAATTTTTCTCCCATAACGCCCCTGGGTGTATTCCGATCGGGCTGCCGAGCTTTGGAGCATAACCAGGACCCAAATGTGTTCCCAAATGGGGACACAAACTATGTGCCGAAGAACGGCTATTTTATACAAAAATTTAACGTAAATTTAAGGCTGAAACATCGTTAGAACCTCAATTTTCCAGTTTTTGGTCAAAATCGACTTCATCTTCGGTCCTCTCGTCCTAAATGACATGGAAAACGATACCTCAAAACCTCATGTTACTAAAACACAAAAAATATATATTTTATACCCATTCTTCCCTCATAACTCCCTTAGGTATATTCCGATCGGGCTGAAACGTTTTGGGACCCAACTAGGGTCCAAATGGAGCATGTGTGCGAAAGAACGAATTTTTTAGATAAAAAATGGAGCCGGTATGCATGATACGGCGGACGACGTACGGCGAACGGTGGACAGTGGACGGCGGATGGACATTGCATTTGTGGATTCTACGCACCTTTCATCGTAAAATAAAAAATTTTGAGGGGGTGTTATAAAATTTTTCTGCTGAGCGAATACATAAGTTTATTATTCACAGAATAATAAACCAAAATGCTATGTCCGTCCGCCGTACGCCGTATGCAGTATCATGCACCAATACTTCATTTTGGGTCTAAACAATTCGTCCTCTCGCACACAGGCTCCATTTGGGCCCTAGTTGTGTCCTAAAACTTGCAGCCGGATCGGAATATACCCCGGGGTATCATGGGTGAAAGATGGGTGTAAAAATAGGGTTTTTTGGCGTTTTATTAAAACGAGCTTTTGGGGTATATTTTTCCATGGTTTTTAGGGCTAGAAGACCGAATATGAAGTTTGCTTTGACCAAAGAGTGAAGAATTGAGGATTAACGAACGTTCGGCTCCGAAAATTCATTTTTTTATGAGTCAAAAACCTGGGAAATTTCTGAAATCGCCATCAAGTTGTATAATAACACTAAAAGTACTATTAATAACAGGTGAATCAAGACAGAAATGGCTATATCAATGATCAAAGATATTTGACGAAAAAGAAGGAGCGTAATTCGCGTTTTAGCTATTTATAGCTATTTCAATTATTTCACCTGAAAGAAACAATAAATGATCGGCCAACATTTCTGCACTATATCCAGTAGATTGATAAACCCGTGTGACAAGGACTTTGTAGCGGTTTTGCTACTTCAAAGTGAGGTTTCCACGAATTTCGTTTATTATTTTCGATAATGAACTTTTGGAATTGCATGAGACCCCCCCCCCCCACCCAATTTCCTAGTTTCCATTTCAAAGAACCTACGTAGAATCTGTAAATGGAACAACAACAAAGTTTTGTCCGTCGGCTGTACTTCGCACTTTCCACAGTTCACCATGAATGACAATTCATGACATTCGGATAGGTCTCATTTTTGGGGTCTAGTTGGTCCGCGAAGCTCGTCGTTACTGTCAGTCATCTCAAAGGGGCGAAAAATAGGGGATGAAATTTTCGGAACGCTGTTATCTCGAATTTTTTCACGTTTTTAAAATGATACCGAACTTGGGAATTTTTTAGTCCACCCGGAGGATTGTACGTCCAGCCGTTCGTTCATAGTAAGGCCCTGAAGTTTGCACCGAAAATCTTTGTCAACGTGAGCTGATTATAATCACGCATGGCTGTATGAAATTGAGTTGGTTGTTCCGTGATATTATTTCATTTGAAGAATGGTTGCTAGTTTGGATTTGATGATATCCTTCACAAGTAACAACAAGATTCCACATTAATTAATTTGTAAATATATCGCATATTTATGAAACTGTAACTGCCCGGCCGGCTCCAATATTCGATTCAGGGTTTTCCTGGGGGAAGCACGGGGGGAGGTACTGATCAGAGAAAACAGTGATCTGCGCAGGAGACTCATTTAAGCAGGTAAATAATAAACTGTTGTGAAATAATTTGCAGCGTTTTAAAATTCATCACATTGAATGGTTCGTTGATTTTAGTCGCGCTATGTAATTTCTTATACAAACCACGATTGCTTCTTGGCAGCACTATGTCTTGGATGAAAAGTTTAGGTTTGCTGAGGTGATAACAGACATGTTTTCTTACATTTGTCCCTATTTGCTAAATAAATGATTTTTCAAGTCATCTGAATAGTTCTTATGACGTCTTGAAGCTGTTTCCTGGTATTCCAGTGTCTCTAAAATGTATTTACCTATTTGGAGCCATTTGGTGGCTCCTGATTGAGCTAAACGTTGTTTCCACATCACTCCTCTTACGTTAGTTCCAACCTCTCTTCAAAAGACAGCGCTGCGTTATGGATTCATTTCTCGGCACCGTCCAATGACATTGAGTATCCGTGTATTGGTACCCGTGTTCACTTCTCCCCTGGAATCAAAGGTACCAGCTAACATAATTACAATGACTCCTGGACTCCCTTAGTTAGTAGTTTTGTAAAAAATCCCGTATTTTCTATGTAAATCTCAAAACCAAACAATTCAACTGAAATGTTGTTCGTACATGAAAACCTCTTGTTTTTTCCCTTGGCATTCAACCAACCATTCTACCCAAGCCATCATTATCCCAAAGTTGAGCAATTTTTAACATCTTGATTTCCAGTTTTGTAAGGTGGTTCCCAGAGTTTTGCAGATCTTCAAGGCCGTACTTATAAGCGTCCCTTAACTCCAGGTACCTTTAGCAAAGGAACCTCTGAGCTCACATTTGGAAAATTTCATATATTGAAAATTCTTTTATAATAAGGAGGTCTGTTCGGAAAGAATTCCTCCGATCGAGTTCGTTAAATCATTTTAAGGTATGCTCGTCGGCCATCCCTGTTCTTTAGTCATCAAACATCTAACATTTCCACTTAAATAGGTAACTAATTTTTTCCCCTTCTATTTTACACTTGAGAAGTGGACAACGAACCAACCCCAGAGTGATAAGAAATCGACGGAAATTTGATAGGTAATAGAAGGGTGGTATACGAAGCCGATAACATGTGACTGTCATTGAACAATTGTTGTGACTGTAGTTTTAACATGCGGCTGATTTCAAATGAATATAAGAACCAAATTGAGCAATAAGATGGAACTTTTTCTGGACCTACTTCATGACCATCAGCTCAACAAAGAGATGTGAACCATTACCAGTTTTTGCTAAATGAGTTTAATAGAGATGTATGTTAATATTTTTTCTCCCTTCCTTAATCAATCTTCATTACTTCGAGCAGAGTTTTAGTTGTACCCAAGGCCAATTTATTAGGTGGCTATGGGTACACCAGTCGCTCTAGGCACAATATTATTCTGTTAAACGAGATAAATTTTATTGAATCGCCAACCAAGTTGTCATGGTACCCTTAAAATATACCATTCCTTTAAATATGTTAGATTGTTACCAATAAAGACGCGGAGAAGTCGAGCTGTGTGATGCAAGGGACAAGGACAGGTAGCTCTCCCTCCAACGGCTTCCAACAGCCGTCAGTTGACTGGGGGAGGGTAGAGGCGCCTTTACAAGGCGCCCCGCTTCCCCAGCTCAACATTCTACCGACTTCTTTCGAACCAGAGCCTTCTCTCTCTCTCTTACCTTACCTCATCCTGTTCAACTCACCCTTCTCCTCAACCCTACATTCTCAAAGTCGTGAAAACTGGAGGAGAATTTCGTTCCCATCAGCACTCCGGGGAATAAACCTGAAAACTGGACGAGTGCTTTTTCCAAATATCCTATGTGATGAAACCCGGACAGGTATTTTCCTACCTTTTATTTCCAGTATCCAACGGTGAAAACCGGGCAGATATTTCCTTATTCCAATATCCAACGTGGTGAAAACCGGACATCCAAGGAGGTGAAAACTGCGTGGATATGCTCTCGCACTCCTCTCTCACCTCCTCATCCAACCTCACCTTCTCAAACTCACCTTTTTAACCTCATCATCCCAAACCGACCTCAAACTTACCATTCACCACAGTGCTAACCCCGACGTTCTAGCCGAAAATGCAGGATGAACCACAGCACTCCGCCGACATCACGACCACCTCTACGGCCATCCCACTCACGCTGAGGCCAAATACTCAAAAGCGATCTCGCTCCTGCCCTACAACATCCTCCTCCAGACAGCAGACATCTCGCACGACCACCACCGCCTATGACGGCTTGTGACCTTTACTCATCACCCTCTACCAGCCCTCCAAACTCGCTCGGATCTCGGCCCTCTTTCAGCCCCAGCAACTCAGTGACCTGAAGCCCAGCCCACCTTTTCTGAAGGCTTCACAACGTCTTGACCACCGACATCACAAGAACCTTCTGGTAACGAGCACTGCCCGCCCACATCCAGATCTCCCTCGCTACCCACCTCCCTCGCCACCGACGACGAAGCCCTGCTCCGTCTCGCCGACAACATGTATTACATTGGCCCTTTCCTTACCGTAACGACCAACCCCCTTCCAAACCACAATAGTCATCGACCCCCTCCCACTGCTGGTACCATGCCACATTTGAGGCCCAGGCCTGAAAATGCAAAACCCCCTGCAACTTCCTGGCCCTCGCCTCACAGGGAAATGCGAACGCTTGCCCGTAAGCCCAGCGGGCGCCAACCTCCCCTTCATCACAAGTGGAAAGGCCCCACCACCATCTCTGCCTACCTCTCCAGTTGCTGCCGTCGTCTCAACAGGGAACAACAGAGTGCACTTCCCACAACACTCTCACCTACAGCCCAACCAGCCCCCAATGCCGTTCCACAACCAACATACGCCTCGGTCCTCAAGGTCCCTCAACCCACGGACTGGCCCCCCCAGCCACTGCCTACCCTTCCTATAGATGCCATCACACCCCACGCTGCCTGGGTCTCCCGACGACTGTTCACCCGATGTGAGTAATCAAACCTCCCCTTCTTAATCGTCACAGGAGCAGCCATCTCCATCATACCTAACAACATCCTCCACCGATGATCATCCTCCAACATCAACTTCTCTACACCGCCAACGGCACCCGAATACCCTCCAATGTACCTACCTCTCAACTGTCCACCTAGCAGGTTACTCCTTCGAATGGAACTTCACCATAGCTGACGTCGAGCAACCAATCCTGGGTGCGGACTTCCTGTCATACTTCGGCCTACAAGTCGACATGAAAACTCCCGTCTCATCAACCCCCTCTCACGTCACCCGACTGGCGGCTACATTAGCTCAGTCACTCCTCCTCCAACAACCGACCCCAAATTCACTGAACTCCTCGACACCTACCAGCCTGAACCGAGACCAACATCCCACCTCTCTCATGTTCAGCACTATATAGAAACAACTGAGCCATCGATCTCCACCAAGGCTAGGCGTCTTCACCCCATTCAGCTCTCACATGCAAAGGCTCATTTTGATAAACTCATCGCAGACAACATCATCCACCCTTCCAGCTCCCCGTGGGCCTCACCTCTCACATTGTGCAAAAACCGGATGGCCAAATCCACCCCTGTGGGTACTACCGGAGGCTGAACTCAGGAACCACACCATACAAGTAGTACAACGTCCCACACCTCCGAGATTTCTCTTCCCACCTCCAAGGCACCACCATCTCCTCCACCCTCGACATCTCCACTCTCGACGTACCAAAAACTGCCATCATCACACCTTTTGAACTCACTGAGTACCTTAAAATAGGCTTTGGCCTCCCCAGTGCAGTACAAACATGGCAAAGGTACATGGACCAGATCCTCCGCGGGCTCCCATGTGTCTTCTACTTCTTGGACCTCCCCCGAACGCCACTACGACCATCTTCGCCATGTCCTCAACATATCTCGCCACAAAGGTCTAATCATCAACAAATCCAAATGTGTCATCACCCAACCATCTGTAAAACGCCTGGGACACCTAGTCACGGCAAAAGGAATCACCCCACTCGCCGACCAGGTCAACTCCCTCGGCCAGTTCCCACGTCCCCAGACTGCCACCGAGCTCCGAAAATTCCTAGGGATGCTCAACTTTTACTGACGCCACATCAAACATGCTGCCCAACATCAATACCCCCCTCATCAACACCATCCCCCAGCGAAAAAAAAGAATGACACCCGCAAGATTGAATGGTCCCCAGAGCTCAACAACACATTCAAAACCTGTAAAACAGACCTCGAAAATGCCACCCTACTTGCCCACCCCGCATCTGGCGCCTGCCTCTCCATTAAAACTGACGCCTCCGACTGGGCCATCTGCACAGTCATCCATCAACATATCAACAACACCTCCAAGGGTTTTCTCCAAAACCCTTTTCAATGCCCAGATAAAATACTCTACGTTCGATAGAGAACTCCTTGCCATCTACAAAGCCATCGAACAGTTTCGCGACTTCGTCGAGGGCCGGCAGTTCTCTGTCGTAACTGACCACTAGCCCCTAACCCGCGCCCTCCTTCAGATGCAAAACTCAGCCTCCCCACAGCGCCTCCGGCAACTTGGAGTTCATCGCCCAGTTCACCACAGACATCTGATTCACGCCGGGGGCGGACAACTCTGTAGGCGATGCCCTCTCCCGACCTTCCCCTACACCTGAGGATGAACTCCTACCATTTCCTTCTCTTCAACACCTTGGAGTCAGAACCCTGCTACCGACCCCGCACCTGCCAACCTCATTGCAGCCGCAGAACTCCCGAAGTTCAGCCACATGGTCACTGGTGCGACACGACTATGGACACCTCGTGTCTGCACGTGCCACCAGACCTGCAGCTGCAACTATTTTAACACTAGCACGCACTTCATCATCCAGGGATTCGAGCCAGCCGGGACCTCCTCAAAACACGGTATTCCTGGCCCCATATGAACTCCCACATACAACTGGGTCCTCGGATGCCAGAAATGGCAGCAATAAAAGGTCTCGGCACATCCCCAGGTCCCACCGCAAACATTTGGCGATGCATTGCCATTTGAGCACCTTCACCTCGACATCGTTGGGTCGCTGCCCCCCTCCGAAGGGAAGCACTACTGCCTGACCATAATTAACCGTGCGACGAGCAGGGTCCAGTGCACCCCACTCACCCACATAAACAATTGGGTGGCTCGATACGGTTGTCCACCGGTCGTCACGGTCGATCACGGCAGGCAGTTTGAATCAACGCAATTCTCCGAGCTCCTCCATTCGCTGGGTATCACCAAACAACGAACTACAGCCTATCACCCACAATCCAATGGAAAAGTCGAGCGGTGGCACTCGGTCCTGAAACAAGGCAATGGCCTTAGCCCGACGGAAAGGACCTTCCACGCTCCTTTCTGACTTCCCACTGACAAATTTCTTAAAGACCCATCTGGCACGGAGCCTCTGGCACGTTCCTGTCTGTGTACTTACCATCAGCACCCAGCCAGGAAAGCCCGGCTGCCCCGTTACGACCCTCAACGCCGACCATCAGCCTCCTACACTTCATCCTGCGCCTCCTTCTACATATCACTCATCCCTCCTACCTTTTCGTAAATACTCACCTTATAGCTTTGTAAGAACTTTTGTAAATACTTACCTTCTTCCTTGTACATACTTCTTACCTTATATCGTTTTGTAAATAGCTTATACCTTATGCCTTCAGCACCACATGTATCTCATTTCGCCTTCACCTCACTTCTTACCTATTATTGTTAATTTTATTGTTACAATCTGGGGGGGACTGTCGTGAGTCCCTCCCGGGAACACTCCACTAGCAACCTTAAAGCTCTCACCAATATCCGTATGTAAAACTTACTTTCCGCTAATAAACATCTGAGTGGGGAGACAGGCAACAGAATCCAGGGGACACAACCTGGAGCCCCACTAACAACTCCCAACAGGGAGTTGGAGGGAGAGGCCTCCAAGTCCTATATAACCCTGGATCCTGGAGCTTTAGCTTCATTCGACACTTCCTCTAACCAGCTCTCTCTTCTCTCTCTCTTACCTTCCTCCTCTCAGATGATCGGTGGATTACCGCCGCCTGAGAATTTACCTCCTACCTTTTCCTCTTGTCTAGATGATCGGTGGACTACCGCCGCCTAGACAAGCACCTCTCCTCACCTAGATGATCGGTGGATTACCGCCGCCTAGGTAAATTCCCTCACTCACCTTTACCTCCTCACAGAGGCGTAGATGATCGGTGGAGTACCGCCGCCTGCGTCTCTCCTTACCTCTCACCACGCCACCGTGATGATAAATTTAAATTCATCACAGTGGTGAACCCGACGTTCATCCAACCTTCTACCTTCTACCCTCTTACCACCTCATGTGTCGCCCCCAGTCTAGTTCAGTTCGGTGTCCCCAATTTTAAATTCAAACTCAGCTTCAACAGTCAGTGTAAATTCGCAATTTTGGCCCACCCTCACCGCTCAACTCCAGCTCTCAACTATCCGCCACACGCACCTCCGCTCCCGCCGATTGCGAATTTCAAATTCAAAACTAACACATTTTGAATTTTAGTTACAGCCATGGACCCGAACTCACCGACGCCGCCGCTCCTCCGGCCATCCCTACTGCAGCCTCCGACCGCTGCGACAACTGACGCAGCCGACAACCCCTTCACCAGCCTCTCGCCACCCGGCTCCTCCGCATCCGCCCTGCCGCCGCTGCCGCCGCCGCTGCGGCCGCTGCTCACGCCGCCGCCGACGTCACGACGGCCTCGGCGTCATTCCCGCTGTCGCTGCCCCCCTTCTACACGCACGACCCCGCGCTGTGGTTCTTCCAGGTCGACGCTGCGTTTTCTGCCGCCAACATCCGCAGCCAGCGAACCCGTTACTCCCGCATCATATCACTGCTACCGTACGAGATCCTCCTACAGACGTCGGACATCTCTCCCGACGCCACGGCCGCATACGACGACCTCCGCAACCGCCTCGTCACGTTATACCAACCTTCAAAGATCGCACGTATCACAGCCCACTTTGCCGACCTGCTCCGTTCCCTCGGGATTCAAAAAATCCGCACCACTCCTTATCACCCCCAATCCAACGGGAAAATAGAGCGGTGGCACTCGGTCCTCAAGCAAGCCATCTCCACATCAGCCACATCTCCCTCATGGACCAAAACCCTCCCCTACGTATTACTTAGCCTCCGCACTTCCGCCCGTCCTTCAGGCAACACAAGTCCCGCACAACACGCTTTCCGAGACCCTATTCGTTTACCGGCCGACATTTTCCCTCCACACAACACCCCGTCCATTAACAGGGAACCGCTACACACCTCAACACCGACAAACGACACCACTTACCCCAAACGCTTTTACACTTCCACGCACATGTACTTGAAAGAGCCCGGCATGCATAAAACCTTTCACCCCCTTTATGCCGGGCCCTTTCAAGTCATCCGCACAACACCGACCACCGCGACCCTGCTAATGGACGGGAAACCCCACACCGTACCTTTCGCCCGCTGCAAACCCGCCCCTGTTCTCCCTCAACCATCATCAGCCATCAGTCTCCCGCCGTCTGTTAGCCATGCACCATCTCTCTCAACCTCAACAGTCTCCCCCGTCGCCGTTTCCGGATTTCGATTCGGATCCGGAAATGGCGGCCATACTCCGGGACGTTTTCGTCCCGGACCCGCTCTCCCCCCTACCCCCTTCGCCCGGGCCGACATCAACGCTTATATTTGTTCCGCCACGGATCTCCGGGTTACCTCCCCGGCCCCGGCGGTGGAAGTACCCCCAGTGGCGTATACTGCGCGAATTTCGCGCAGCACAAGCCACCGGGGTACACCCTCCCTACACCCCCATCGACCCTCTCATGGCCCCGCTCCTCCACGAATTTCGCCTCGCCCAACTCATGCCACCCCCACCGCCCCTTCCAAACATCAATCCCCCCGTCTTCAACAAACCCCCGCCCCCCGAATTTCAACCCCCTCTTGCTGCCCCCCCATTTTCAATTTTCGACCCCCCAATTTCAAATTCTCCCCCACCAACACCCCAACCCACCAAACCCACAACACCCCCTTCCCCGCCGGGGATGTCCATAATAGATTCCGCCGGGACGAAACGGCCCGGGCGGCGAAACAGACGGAGGGAGCGTCCCCGCATTCCCCGCGTCCCGGCGGCCAAGTCCTCCGCCCCGCTCTGAGCAATCACGGCGGGGCCTTGAGATTTCGGGACAGTGCTTGTGTTTTATTAACCCACACGCACTGTACCGAACCTCACAGCCCCGCCGTGGCCGCCTCACCGCAGCGGGCACCACCCAAACCCACCCACACACTTCAATCACACACTTCACTCCACCCACACACTCACTACAACTCACCACACACTATCCACACCCAGGGAACGGCGGATTTCAACACCCCGCTCCAATCTGTCAACTCCACCCAAATTTGTACATACCACCCTTGCACGTACCAACATTGTAAATACCAACCTTGTAAATACCAATCTTGTAAATACCAACCTTGTAAATACCAACATTGTATATAACAACCCTGTACATATTAGTCTACTATCTCACCATCATCATTGTACTCATGATCTTATAACAACCCTGTACATATTAGTCTACTATCTCACCATCACCATTGTAATCATAACGACCCTGTACATATTAGTCTACTATCTCACCGTCATCATTGTCAATACCATCCACCTACACCTATACTTATCTCACTTCTTACTTGTACTATCTTACTTCTTACTACTTACTATGTTACTCCTATGTCACTTCTACTTACCTCGTACTAACTAACTATGCTCCCTATATGTCAATCCTAGAATTAAGTCACGTTTCTGCCTTCAGCACACCAATTGTTTGCATCAGCCTTCAGCTTCTGTCACCTTGCGCCTTCAGCTCCCCTTTTGTTTTCCGCAGCCCTCAGCCCCTGTCACCTTGCGCCTTCAGCTTTCCCAAACATTGGTTCGAACTGGGGGGACCTCTGTCGTGAGTCCCTCCCGGGAACACTCCACTAGCAACCTTAAAGCTCTCACCAATATCCGTATGTAAAACTTACTTTCCGCTAATAAACATCTGAGTGGGGAGACAGGCAACAGAATCCAGGGGACACAACCTGGAGCCCCACTACCAACTCCCAACAGGGAGTTGGAGGGAGAGGCCTCCAAGTCCTATATAACCCTGGATCCTGGAGCTTTAGCTTCATTCGACACTTCCTCTAACCAGCTCTCTCTTCTCTCTCTCTTACCTTCCTCCTCTCAGATGATCGGTGGATTACCGCCGCCTGAGAATTTACCTCCTACCTTTTCCTCTTGTCTAGATGATCGGTGGACTACCGCCGCCTAGACAAGCACCTCTCCTCACCTAGATGATCGGTGGATTACCGCCGCCTAGGTAAATTCCCTCACTCACCTTTACCTCCTCACAGAGGCGTAGATGATCGGTGGAGTACCGCCGCCTGCGTCTCTCCTTACCTCTCACCACGCCACCGTGATGATAAATTTAAATTCATCACAGGGACGTATGTCATGGTACCCTTAAAATAAACCATTCCTGTAAATATGTAAGGTTGACACCAATAAAGACGCTGAGAAGTCGAGCTACGTGATGAAAGGGGCCTACCCCTCCAACGGCCTTTGGTGGACCGGGGGAGGGTACAGGCCTAGCTCGACATTCTACCGACTTCTCTCAAACCGGAGCCTTCTCTCTCTCTCTTACCTTACCTCATCCTCTTCAACTCATCCTTCTCCTCGACCCTACATTCTCAACGTGTTGAAAACTGGACGAGAATTTCCTTACCAGCACTCCGGAAAATAACGGTAAACCGGACAAGTGCTTTTTCCAAATATCCAGTGTGGTGAAAACCGGACGGATATTTTCCTACCTTTCATTTCCAATATCCAACCGGACGGATATTTCCTTATCCCAATATCCAACGTGGTGAAAACTGGACAGATATTTTCCTTTCCTGGGGGAGCATCCAAGGAGGTGAAAACCGCGCGGATACGCTCTCAATACTCATCTCTCACCTCCTCATCCAAACTCACCTTTTTAACCTCAACTTCCCGAACCAACCTCAAACTTACCATTCACTATACAAGTAATGAGTAGGGGTAAATTGGACAGCGAGTATTGTGGGAAGGTGAGGTATTAGGTAATCGGGTAGTATCTACTTACCACACTGGAGAGGTAGGACCCATAGGGCACAGCTATTGCTTCAATGTGTATCCAATTATAGGTATTCTATGGGTTCTTCTCAACATTTTAGGGACGCTTCTTGGAAGCTAGCGCTCCGACTGCCAATTTTTAGGAGGGTGGGACAACCTACAGCTTGACAAAAACATACATAACCGTTTCAAACCATTCTAAAACTAAATCCGTCAGAAAACCCATAGGTGTGTGTCTGCGCGTGCGTGCGTGTGATGAAATTTCTATGCGATGCCCAAGCAGCAATTTCCATCGGTTTGACTTAAATTTGAATCTATTGGTGCAACTCCGTTCGGGAATTTCAAATTCATGTCGCCATTTTCCCCACAGGATTTGGCTTTTGATGGTCATGGGGGAAGAGGCGGCGGTAAAAATAGTTTTGATGTCAGGGTTGCGATTTTTATTCGATTTGTATGGTTCTTTTTACTTCAATTTGACTCATTTTGTGGCCTAGTGGTGACTAGAGGGCGTGGAACATCAAAAACTTGAACAGGTCAGAACAGATTCATTTCTCGTGAGCTATATTACTTTTTAGAGTGACGGAAGAGCGGATGGGAGTAGACACGTTTTGTGACATTCCGGCCACAATACTGATCGTCATAACGTTCAGTGGGCGTCTCCTGGAATGCAAGCATTAATTTCCCTAGCAATATATCAACGTAGCTCTATCTTGACATTGTTTTCGTAGTCGCATTTGTCTTTGGTAGAGGTTTTCCCCGAATTGATTCACATATTTTTTCAGAGCGAAGTAAGTGAGTACCACCCAGCTACTGGGAATTTAGGAGGGCTATTTACGGTTTCCACTCCATAGGACTTTCAGGACCATCAGGGTTAGTTCCCTCCGACTCATGTGAGTCCAACCACCACTCATCAATATATTCTCCAACACATCAGAGAGGAGGGGGCTTCAGTGGCGCTCAAGGGGAGCACTAAAAAATAATGAACTCCTAATGAAAACATAATCGCCCTCGTGGGAATCTCAGTTACCCTCTTTTGCTATCTCGATGAGCACCAACCTATATACTATTTAATTAGAAAAATGAGCTGATCACAGCAAAAAGTATGGTTATCGTGTTTACATATTTAAGACCTCAGTATACTGATTCTTCATCCTCTTCTCTCGCTAAACAATCACAAATCGAAACTGTGGTAAAACCACGACGAATTCGAATTTGAAAAAAAAAAAGATTTATGCATAAGCATTTACAAAAATTAATGGACAGTAGACCCATAGCAATACATATCGAACATTGAGTGAAAATAGGGGGAAAAAAGTTGAGTGAAAAAAAATTATAGGCAATTATTGCACATACCTACCTCTGATCTTTCCCAGATGCGGCTTCAGGATGGTGTCCAACGGACTGTTGTTTTCTGAGCTCGGCTGCAATAGTGATGTGCAACAAATATGGATATTAATACTAATTACCGACCGATCTACCAGCCTGCCCAACTAGAAGCCTAATATAATCCAGAAAAATTACCTTCACTTCGTAAATTTGATTCAGGAGCCCAAATTTATTTCATTTTTCAACTTTTTGGTGCAAACATCAGCTTGATTTGCAAGATCTGTATGATTTTTCTATGCGCATCGTTTCTCGAAACCTGGGATTAACAAGTTTTTGTATACAGTTTGTTAGGTAAATACGTAGGAACAAAATTGTGTGCTGACCATTCTAGATTTAGCAAAAAAGTTGGTAAGCATGAATTAAAAAGGAGCATTCTGGATAACACATTTGGTTGAACTTGAGTATCGAGGGCTAAACAGTGGCGTGGGACGCTGACCCTGAATGAGGTTTTTTCAATAGCCAAAAATAATTCTGCGCAACACATAGATCAGGAGGTTTTTCACGTAAAAAGTTGCTAATTCGTAAGAATAAACATTAATCGAGGATGTTAGTAATGCTAACGAAAAAGGAGCGCAAAATTTCGAATTTTGATGTTAAGCATAGTGAAAAATGTTCAATAATGATGGATGAATGTATTAATGGTGGTGCTCTGTTAGGGTCATGCTGTCCAAATAGTCTCTATTTCCAGATAGATGACGTTGTATTTAATTAAATCAATAACTGAATGGGATTTTATTATATTTTTTTATAATTATAACATCGCGTTTTTTAGGCCATCGGTAAAAAAGCAAGGTGACTTGCTGGAAATCGGAGGCATTATTCCCTAGCAATTTTGATGCCGTTTTTAATTAGGAAACAGAAAAAAATTGTTGGATTCAACGCTGCCTTTTGTTACGCACCGACTGTTTCTTCGGTGCGCAACCCTTCAGCCTTCTCATAATCAAGTACGTTCCATTGTTTTCAACCACAATTTGCATGTGATCAATTTGTTACCTTACAAACTTTTTAGTTACTCAAATACTCCTAGTGTAAAAACGCTACAAAGTCCATGTCACATGGGTTTATTATTATATTGAACATACCTACAGAAATTTTGGCTGTTCATTTATTGTTTCTTTCACGCGCAATAATCGAAATTGCTATTTCTGATGGTTTCCACCAATTTTGGCCCCTAAAACATGAATTAGTACGCTCTTTTTTTTCTCTCAAATTATCTTTGATCTGATTCACCTGTTGAAATTATTTCTAGTGTTATTATACAAATTGATGGTGATTTCAGACAATTTCCCAGGTTTAGACTCATAAAAAATGAATTTTGGGAGCTGAACCTTCGTTACAACCTCAATTCTTCACTCTTTCGTCAATATCGACTTCATATTCCGTCTTCTCGCCCTAAAAAAAAAAAAAAAAAAAAATGGAAAAAGATACCTCAAAAGCTCGCTTTACTAAAACACAAAAAAACATTATTTTTACACCCACTTTTCACCCATGGGTATTTCCCGATCGGGCTGCAAAGTTTCGGGACACAACTAGGGCCCAAATGAAGCATGTGTGCGAAAGAACGAATTTTTTAGACCGAAAATGAAGTATATATGGATGTAACGGCGGACGGACATTGCATTTTTGGAATCTACGCACCTTCAAACGTAGAGGAAAAAATTTTGAGGGGTTGCTATAAAAGTTTTTAGCTGAGCGAATACATACGTGTATTATTCAAGAATAATAAACCAAAAAAACAACGTTTCTCTACTTCTGCGTACCCCCTAATGATGAATACTTGTTCAATAAATGAATCATGGCATAAAAAAAACCCTCCTCTATATTGTTATACGAAGTAGGTATATTCAAAATTCGAGCAATTTTAAAGTTGAAGTGATCCACTTTTCGCAAGCTCTTTGGTCCCGAGAAAACGTAGCCTTCTATGATTTTGAACGGTTAATCGTGAGCGATAGTTCAAAATTTGAGCTTGATACACAGGCACAGCCGTTTCAAGTACCTACCGATTCTCAGTGTTCAATTCATGCCAGAAGTTAACAAAAGAATGGTTTATTATCTCAACTGAATACGGCACGATTGGGACTTCAGTGAACAAAACCAGAAAGCTAATTTGACGGGTTCAAAGTCGAATATTAGGTCGGTATTTCTGAAAAATTATTTTTCGATCAGTGAAACTGTCACTGAATGGTCTTGATTCACCTGTTAATACTACCTCCTGTGTTATTATACACATTTCTGGTGATTACAGCCATTTTCACAGGTTTTTGACACATAAATATGGAATTTCAAAACTTCGTCAGAACGTCACTCCTTCACTCAAAATCAACGTCATATTTGGTCTCATCACCCTAAAAAACATGGAAAACGATACATCACTAGCCCAAGTTCACTAAACCTCGAAAATCCTAATTCTGCGCCCACAACATCCCTGGGTGTTTTCCGATCAGGCTGCCAAGCTTTGGAGCAGAACTAGGACCCAAATGGAGCCTGTGTGCGAAAGAACGATTTTTTAGACCGAAAATTAAGGTAGATTTTGATGATATGGCGGACGGACATTGCATTTTTGGAATCTACACACCTTGAAACATAAAAGAAAAAATTTCGAGGGAGTGTTAAAAAAAATTTTTTTCGAACCGAATACACCGGTGTATTATTCAGAGAATAATAAACCAAAACGCAGAGTCCTTATCATCTATATCTAGCTTTATTTTCAGTATACTACAAAATTCGTTCTTTCGCACACAGGCTCCGTTTCGGTCCTAGTTGTGCTCCGAAGCTCGACAGCCCGATCGGAAACATTTGTGCAAAATTAGGTATTTTATTGTTCGTAAACTTCGGCTTGTGAGGCACCCTTTTCCATGTTTTTAGGGGCAAGGAGGCCGAATATGAAGTCGATTTTGACCAAAGAGTGGAAAAGAGAGGTTTGAACGAAGTTTCAGCTCTTAAAATCCATTTTTTATGAGTCAACACCTGGTAAACTGTCTGAAATGACCATAAGTTTGTATAATAACACTAGAAGTAGTATTAACAGATGAATGAAGACAATTAAATGGAACTATCAATGAACAAAGGTAATTTTTCAAAATTAGGAGCCTAATTCGAGTTTTCGGGGACCAAAATTGGTGGAAATCATCAGAAATACCTAGTTCAATTATTGCACAGGAAAGAAACCATAAACTAACAGCCAAAATTTCTGTAGGTATGTCCAGTAGAATAATGTGACAAGGAATTTGCAGCGTTTTTGCATTCAAAATTTGACCATCATTAGACAACTATTAAAAAAAAATAGCTGAGGTCAGGTATTGTTTGAAATATATCGTAAATATAATCAAATAATCATATAGGTAAAATAGATTTAAAAAATAAAGGTAAAATAAGAAGGTAAAATTCGTGAAAAGAATCAAAAATATGCTCCAGCAACCACAATACGCACAAATATGGAAATTCACAATTTAAAGGGATCTAATAGATTCTAAAACCTTCAAAACATCTAAATACAAAGTTTCACGCGTGAAAAATGAAAATATCTAATATGAAAATTCCGGGCTCTAATAATCATGTAGGTAAAATTTGTTAAAATCTAGTAATGGGTTGAGAATATTCCGTTGCGAATCAGAGAACAATTTCACGATCTACAAATGTAGGACCCATAACATAGCTCGTTGCCTTCGGAAATTTGTTCAAAAGTTCATTTCGAATAGATTAATTCAAATGAAACACGCTAATAAATTCCTGTGGAGTAGAAAAAATACCTGACAGATTTCCCTAATGAACGATATCACTTGAGTTCATGTTTGCATTGTTGAACTCCTGCATGGGTCAACTCTAAGTATCTGCCAGTTTGGCACTTGATAATTCAGCTGAGCGTCCATTAGAATAAAACCTTTGAAGAATAATTCGAGATCAGTAGCCATAATAAAAATATTATACCTACTGGAGAGGAAGGCGAAAATACGACGCGAATTAATGAACAGCTCCCAATTTTATGAAATTGTATTCAACCCTTATTTCAGATGTTTATGACAAATGTGATTTCTTGATTGACTCAAAACAAGAGAAGTTAGGTACATAATGTAAATAGAAATTTATAACATTGAAATTCCATATACCAAGCGATAGTAAGAATGAATCAAAATTATTCAAGGATTTTAAATTTACGCAAGAGACCTATCAGTTTAAGAAACGCCATGATGAAAGATTTGAAGCGCGTTAGTCCACCAATGCACATTTTCGACTAACTTTGAACAGAATGAATGGACAATGACTTAATTCACCACTCAATCAGTTCAGTGCTGTATACACAACTGATACAATGTTCCTACTGATCATCTGAGATAAGAAAAGTTCATCCAGGAAAAACTGAAACTTGAAATTCATCGCGAAACACAAGTAGTACGCATGGAACAGAAAGGGCATGAAGAATGAGACGATGTCCAGAAAAAAATGGATTGCGATGTATTTGAGTCCATAACTAATCCAACCAGTTTTCGTCCACATCATTGAAAGTAATGATCTAAAACCTAATCGTCACTGGTAAATATCTTCGAAACACCACAATGATGCAACACAGAAAAAGAGAGAACATAAAAAACATAACAAACACTGATCAACTTGATTTAACAAAACGTACAAGGGATTTGTTGTTCGATCTTTTCAACAATAAACTGAGACGATAAAAAAAGGGGGAAAAACGACAATATTATGAACCATAAAAACATTTACACATGAGGAGAATACTTGTGGACCTCAACACTGTTACACTAGGAAGATCTATTTTGATCGGTACCTATTTAAGGTAGAATGTGCTGACTCTGATGTTAATCATTATTTGACCATTGAAACATATCAACTTGTGAGACAGATGTGGAAGGGGCCTTGAAATGGAAGGCGATAGGAATGTGATAGGAGACAGGGAAACATCATTGCATTCCACAAACGTATGACACTAAATCTCGCTACTCACATCATCGCTGCGAATAACTGCAATAAATTATTCAACGAATTATTATTGTTACGGAAGACTTGAACTGCTAATTAATTTTGCTTAGGGTTGGAAAAGTAAATATATTACATTTAAGTAAATAGGGGCGAAATCCAAATAAGGGTAATGATATAAATATTAGTCGAGTGAATTTATATAACTGACGGAGTTTTCGCAGTGATGCACATTCTATGGCCGAACTCAAAGTCACTAAAATACTATACATGGAGTAAATGCTCGGAAAATTATAGCTAAATTTGGTTTACGGTAGGTAATAATAGTTTTGAGTGCAACATCAACACAAGTTTTTAAAAATTCGGTTAAAACAACTACTGCGCATTGAGAAAAAGAGAGGTTACGCTGCACCCACTTCAAAGATAGAGCGGGGTTCTGGCTGACCATCTCTACTATAAAACATAGCAAAATAAATTAACGGGCGAACCAATTAAAGGCTAGAGATTTAAAAAGTAGGAAGGTAATGTGTGACTGGCTGTGAACGTCTCTTGATCTATGTACAAGAGGACGGTAGTTGTCAACCGGGGGGGGGGGGGGGGGGGAGGGGAGGGGGGAGTAACGAAAACAAAACATCGACTACGAAATGTCAAGAAATAATTAATGTACAATAATAGGGTAGCTATGTCGGATATAATCATGCTAAAAAATACACGAGAATCGTAGGTACTTCGACGGATTTGCGGAAAAAACGTACACTGGCGCAAATAACCAATTAAGAAGTAGAAAATAAATAAAATAGATTTGCTACTGATAAATCTTTGTTACGCACAATTTTCAAATGGAATTTTTTCATAACTTAGCAGGCACCCGAGGTAGAATATCACGAAATTGTGACAGCTTTTTGTTTATAAGCGCCTAAATGTATACATTTTTCTTAAAATTTTTTCCCCTAAAAAAGAAATATTTCCTTTCATTTCTCCACGAGAATATACGCGTTATTTCTAAAACTAATAGTCTTGATTCAAGAACATTTTTTTTCTTTTAATTTCATAATGTTCCCTTAACACTAGCAGTTAGGCAAGTTCATTCACATAAAAATATATTCAAGAGTTGTGCTAGCACTACTAAATAACAGAGAATTGAAGAGAACACATAATTTGAGCGTTAACAAATATTAAATATTAGGATTTTATCACATGGTCAGAAGGGGTCATCTGATGTGCCAGAGTCCGAGATTGAGAGTGCTGAGTTGAGGGAGTTTCATGATTTTTTCAAGACCGGCAGTCGTGATGTGAGTGCAACCGTAGAGATCGATGCACCTGAGGTGGACGAGGCTTTCGGCAATGGTAAAAAGTCCTTTGTCAGTTATCCTGAAGCACTGGCCGATGTTGAGGGTCTCCAGATCGTGAAGAGTTGTCGCCAGTTTGCAAACTCCTTCGTCTGATATCTGACAAGCCGACATGGAGAGAGCTTTGAGGTTGAATAGGCCCTGAGAGACGTAGACCAGAGCTTGATCGCCGATTTTATCACAGAACGAGACATCCAAGGATGATATACTGGAACCACCTTCCGCCAAATACGCCATGCCGATGTCAGATATGTTATCACACGACCTCAAGTTCAGTTCTTTGAGGCAAGGCATTTTCGCCAGATATTTGAGACCGCTGTCAGTGATGTTGATGCAGAAGCTCAAATTGATACTTTTCAAACTACTTAGACCTACGGAAACGTGTTTCAATGCCTCGTCAGAGAGGCGTTGACAGTCTTGGAGGCCCAGGTACTCCAAAGCAAGGTTACCATTTGCTGGTTTACGCGACTCGCGGTTGAGTCCCGCCAAATGGCTGATCCCCTGATCAGAAACGTGCCAACAGGATCGTAGGTTCAGTCTCTTTAAATGTTTCAAACCCCAAGCAACGAGCAGCAACCCCGTATTGGTTATGTTGCAGCATCCACCAAGTTCCAAAACTTCCAAGTTTTTCAGATACTGCGCAATCTTTCCTAAGCTATTATCAGTCACCTGCTTGCACAAAGACAAATCCAGTTTTGTCAGATAAGGCAAGTCTGTAAGGAATGCATTGGCTAAAGCTATATCAGTAACATTGAAACAACCGCTGAGGTTGAGGGATTCGAGATTGGGTATACCTTGTACGACGTCCCGAAGACCTCGCCAAGTCCATGGAAACGCCTCACCGAAATCTAAAGACAACACTTGCACTTTTCGTATCCCTCGTTTGACGAGGCTCGCGTAGAGCGAAGGATTCGCCCGCCGGAGATGAAGTTTGGCTTCGACTCCTCTCCACACGGATTTGTGGTAGGACGCGTCTCTCCAAGCCGAGCATACTTGAGCCGCCCTGCCTTTATCACGCACTTCGAGGTAACTGAAGATGAGCGCGAGGATCTCGGGGTACAGATAAGAGACGTGAGTGGATGGCGGAGGCGATGTAGGGAGGTTCAGATGCGGTTGGTGCAGGACGGTCGCGCCGTAAGACGACCGCAGCCGGGACACGGGTAACTCGGTTATCATCGATTCGGTGTCCTCGTAGTCCATCCTCGATAGGTTTTTCAGGCCGTAAAAACTACGTCATAACTACAGTTTGTCGATCACTCGGATCCACGTAACTCGCACTGTCACCTCTGCCACGGACGACGTTCGTATACCGACGCAACGGAAACAACTGACGGGAGGCGAGCAGGCGAGACGAGACGACGGGAGGCCGAGCCGTCCTTCCCCCTCCATCGGCCGCTTCAACAGTCTACCGGTAGGTTCAGTGCTGCCAACACGGGGAAACCGGTTATCGTACCACCTCTCAGAAATTACCATATTCTGGTTCAAAAAATTGTGCGAACCACCGTGTCCCTGGAGTCCAGTGGTTCCCATCTGGGGTCCCCAGATTTCGTGGATTCATGGGGCAAGAAAGTTTTTTCCCGTATTTATTTTGTCCTGTCGTCAAGCACTATCCAATACAGTAGAAGTCGTTTAAAGGAATAAACCGGATATAAGGATAGAAACACTCAGGTCCCGATCGGCTGTATGTAAACACACAGCGAATTGGCCTGTTACAGTGATCAAAAGGTCGGTTATAATAGTGATCAGTTTTTGAGTCTTTGGGTGTTAAAAGTTGGCAAAATAGGTAAAAATGACTGAAATCTCCCAAAAATGGTATATCTTCACCAAAAGTGGTACCTACTGAACGATGAGCCGAAACAGAAGATAACTACCTATCGGTTTTAATCAATATTTCCTCAAAAAAATATGTAATTAATAAAAATCAGGTCAATTCTGGGGGTCACAATTCGTCAATACCCGTAAAAATGGCTAAAATCACGAACTAGTATATTATAAAGTAGAAGTCGCTTATAGAGATTGGTCGAGTATAGTAATTGTTTCCAGTCGGTCCCAATTTGATCACCATAAGCGACTTCTACTGTAGTAGGTACCTACCTTCCTCTCATACATTTTCCTTCAATCCATTTTGTAATTTTGTGTGTGCCTATTCATTATTTCAACATTTTTTCACGGTCCCTTAATCAATGAAGGATATAAATACGAAAATAACAACATAGCTGGCTCATTTGTTCCTCGCAGTCAGCAACTACACCCGATCGAAATGTACGTATCGTCCCCTGAAAGGCAGAATATTGTAAGCGCCATTCTTTGCGATTTCGGGTTATTATAACCGTTGGATTTGTCTTAAAAAGGCGCACCTTTCTAGCTAATTACCGTAAGCGTCGTACGTTTCTAAGGCATTCAAAAAAGCCTCAAACATTTCGAATCGTAACCAAGAATTTGGTAAAATATCCTATCCACCGTTCATTCAGAAAGTATGTTCTGAAAGTTGTCCATTGTCGTAAGTGCCCATTCCCACTGTAACTTGCGATAAACTGACAGTGTTTTAATATTATGCCATCTATCGTAACCGCCAGGGAGCAGCGTATCGTATGCAACTATGGAATTTGAGCAACCCGAGTGCGCGCGAGTGGAGATTAAGTTAGTTTCACAAGCAATTCTTTTCCAGCGAAACATCACGAATGTCGCAAGTGCCGAAATTTGTATCGTATCTACAACTATTCTCCCAGTTCTTCGAAATAGCAATAATAGCATAAGCGCCGTTTTCTCAAAAAAGTACTACTTCCCAGGGCTTTTATGCAATTTTTTTTAAATAAATCGACAGAAAATGGTTCCAATTTACGCTAAAGTATCAAGTTTTAGTCAATAGGCAATAGGCAATTAGGCAATAGAAAGATCCTTCCACAGTTTTTCGTTTCTCCTGTAAAATTCGGAAAACGGCGCTTACGGTATTCTGCCATTCAGGGGACGATATACCTTAATTCAAACTTTATAGGTAGGTACCACCTACTTCTGAACAATCAAATCCACCCATGAAATCAGAAAAGCGCAGGTGTAGTTGGTAGTTTGCGTCCGATCTTTATAAAATTCATGAGTACGCGAAAAAACTCCTGCGAATTTCATCACAATTGTTTGATCAAAACCTGAGTTATGTGTAAGACAATGACTGAACATTTGCGCAAGCGCGGAATAAAGTTGCTAAACGATTTTGATGTGATTCATGTGGGAAAATTTCCGGTACATAAATATATAACCTTTCTATACAAGCTTAAAAACAGTTTAGGTACTTAACCAAGAGGCAATCTGTCTCTTGAAATTTATTAAGTAGTCAATGATTTAATTTAATGAATACTAACATTTTTATTTCGCTATGATATTAGATCAATTTTAAAAATCATTTGGGAACTCATGAACCAAAATCAAAAGAAAATGCCCGTGTTTTTTTTTCTAACAAGTTTGCTAATTTCAGTTTTCAGTTTTCTGTTAGTGGCGGTGAAACTTTTTCACAAGTCACATTTTTGAACGCTGTAAAAATATTGATAGACTAGCTGTATTACCCGAGGTTTGCTCGCGATAGAATTAATTTGGATAACTATCTTGATTTCATCTAAAACCTCATAATTGGATAGGGATGTACATTTAGGTACTTATTTTTTCATATGAACCAATGAACATAGTAGCGCAGTATGATTTTTGGTTCACGGCCTTACATTGAACTGTACTCACCTAACGTGTATGAACCTATGATCGAAAACTAACGAAGGTCCAAAATAGAATGTCTACAATATTCGTGAAACTTATGTCCTCCTAGTCAGGTATTCATTCAAACCGAGACAGTGCCGACCATACGGACCATTTTTGACTAGAACTTTGCCGTTTTTCCTATACGTGAAACCCACCTGGCCCGATCCTCAAATTCTGATGATCCAAGATTTCAACCTGATAAAGCTCCTTCCAAGTTTCATTCGAATCGGAGCGTGATATAGGTAGGTGATTAGTATTAGGCAGACCCTCTTCCCGATTCAATATTTACGATTCTGGTGTTCTCAGATTCAAACTTCAACTGCCCTTGGCAGGGCCCTTGGGGGGGGGGGGGGGTAAGTTTGGTGGGTATTTTACTATCATTAAACAGTTTTCCGGCCTTTAAGTCCTCTCCGGGTTAATTAAGTACCGGAATTTCGATTTTCGCAGATTTTTATTTGGATAACCTTCGACATATTCCTCAAGTTTAATGAAATTTGGTTGAGCCGTTTAGCCTTAATGGGCGACGTATTGACAGACAGACCGATTAATTGTGATAATGGTGCTTCTTCAGATGGCATACAACGAAAAAGAAACATGAAAGTTCATGATCGGTTTCATTCTTCTCAGTACCTTCTACAATAAATGGATGGAAATTCATGCGGATGAGGCGCATGTTGGGGTTGTCGATCTATCAGAAGAATGTGGAATACGCATTTTCTTGTAATTAACATCCAAAGTTCGGACCAATTCGTTTTTCAAGCCCCTGCTCTAGTCCGTTTTGGACTCCCTTCATCGCCACTCTTCCTCACCACTCACCGAAAGGAATTCCTGGTCTACACTGTGACAGAGTGTAACAGTGGGGGACGGACCTCGAGAGACCCCCTCCTGGACCAGCGAGAATATCACCGGTTAAGAAGGGATATCGATTAGGCTCCCCCAAACCGATCCCGTCTCCACCGGAAGAAAAAATATATCGAGAACAGCCCACACTGTTACACTCCTCCCCACATGACATACTTCTGGGTAGCAGAAGTATGAGAGGAAAAACGCTGCAAAGTCCTTGTCACATGGGTTTATTATTCTATTGGACTTACAGAAATGCTGGCTGTTCATTTATTGTTTCTTTCACGTGAAATAATTCGAATAGCTATTTCTGATGGTTTCCACCATCTTTGGCCCCCAAAACACGAATTAGGTAAGGTCCTTTTAACTATCTTCGACCATTGATAGTGCCATTTAACCGTCTTGATCCACGTGCTGAAACTTTTTCTAGTGTTATTATACAAACTGATTGTGATTTCAAACGATATCCCAGGTTTGTGATTCACGAAAAATAAATTTTGAGAGCTGAACATTCGGTAGAACCTCACTTTTCCACTCTTTGGTCAAAATCGACTTCATGTTCGGTCTTCTCGTCCCAAAAACATGGAAAACGATACCTCAAAAGCTCATGTTACTAACATGTTGCTAAAACGCAAAAAGTACCTACTTTTACACACATTTTCACTCATAACACCCCTGGGTATATTCCGATCGGGCTGAAAAGTTTCGGTACACAACTAGGGCCCAAATGAAGCATGTGTGCGAAAGAACGACTTTTTTAGACCGAAAATGAAGCCGGTACACGTGAAACGGCGGACGGAGATTGCATTTTTGGAATCTACGTACCTTGAAACGGAAAAGAAAAAATTTTGAGGGGGTGATATAAACATTTTTTGCTGAGCGAATACATAGGTTTATTATTCACAGAATAATAAACCAAAAGGTGGAATGAAAAGTAGTATGAAGTTCTGGTTCAGGAAAAGACATCTGAACAACTTCAAGGTGACTAACCTCCATCGTAATGGTGCTACCCCAATAATATTTTACAGGTAGAAAACAGAGCTCCTACATACGAGTACTGGCGGATAATGTTGTCAGAGGCTGTTGTCCAGTCAATTGTGCTCATCTGGGCAACCTCTAGGTGATCACCCTCCATCGTTAGGATATTGGTACTTGTCAATTGGGACATGGCATCAATCGCCTTCTAATGAGCTCAGTATATTTTAATTACACTGACACTCTAAAGGGGGGAAAGGAGGTGGGGAAGCCAATAGATGTATGTATTATCAAAGGGACAGGTTGTTAGTAAAGGAATCCTTCTGGGAAACCTTTGGGCTTATCCTTCTGGTAAGTCCACAAAAATAGGATGGAGTGTGGTGAAGTGCTCAGCGCATACTACCGAACCACGCTCTGCTACCATGTGACAGAGTTTAACAGTGGGGGTGGACCCTCGAGAGTCCCCCTCCTCGGCCAGCGAGATTATCACCGGTTAAGAAGGGACATCGATCAGGCTTCCCCAAGCGATACCGTCTCCACCGGAAGAAAAAATGTATCGAGAACAGCCCACACTGTTACAACTCTTGGGATAAGATAGCGGTGAAAATATCTCTGTTATTATTGAAAACATAATTGAATATGTATCTATGTTAACACAGGATTGGCTGTTTAACATTGATGTACAATTTTGAAATCCGGAAAGCGCAGTGCGCTTGGGCCAAGGATGTCATAGTATGGGATATGGTTCATATCCCATATTACTTTTACAAAAATGTTTTCAGCCGAAGATCTTCGGTGAAAGAAGTTTGGTTCCTAATGAATACAACGGTGTCATATTTTATAGACTTTTATTAACAATAAAAGTAGGCGTCGTATTTTATAGACATTTATTGACGATAAAAAGAAGAATGACTTTTTATTAAAGTTATTATAACCATGCTAACTGTGCTGTTCAATCGAATATACAACAGTGGGCAGATTCCTTTTGAGTGGTTGAACTCAATCTTTATTAAGCCGCCCAAGAAAGCTAATGGTGAGCCACGCCCTCAAGATTTTGCTGCGTGTACTCCACTACCGAGTGTGGCGGAGGTTTGAAGCTGAGAGTGGGGATTCTCAGTTTGGATTCCGAAGTGCTTTCGGAACGAGGGAAGCCCTATTTGCCATGCAGGTCCTAGTGCAATAATGTCTCGACCATCAATGCCCAGTGAGAGCCTGCTTTATAGATTTTGAGAAAGCTTTCGAAAATGTCAAGCATGTAAAACTTGTTCGAATCTTGGAGGAGGTGGTTCTTGATTTCAAGGACTTGAGACTGATCAGAAACCTTTACTGGGGGCAGAAGGCGCAGGTGCGTCTTGATGGATCTCTCTCAGCCCAGGTGACCATTGCCAAGGGGGTCCGACAGGGCTGTACGCTGTCACCGTTGCTGTTCAACATCTATTCAGAGCAGGTTTTTAAGGAGGCCCTGGATGACTGCGAGGCCGGCATACCTGTAAATGGAGTGCCTGTCTCTTTATGGAGTGGAGACGTAAGACGTTAAAAGCCTAGGACATGAACTGGCTAGAGGCCGGCTCGAGGCTAATCACAATAAAGAGGTTATGCATGTGCATGTTATGCGTGGGACCAAGTACAGTTTCTTGCAGACCATAATGATGGGAAACATTAGCGGACCTATTTCACTTGGCGCAAGACCGTGAGAGATGTGCGGTGATCGCCAACCTACGGAGACGGCACTACAAGAACAAGAAGAAAGTTATATTGCTAGGTATATTCAGCTTCCTCGTCCTATACGTTACAATAGATCGCGCAGCAGCAGCGAGGAGGGAGAGGCTTTCTTTCTTCTAGTGAAGTGTAATAAGCACCAAGATCTCCAGCAATCATGATTTTTCATAAGGGAGAAGGCTGGTATGAAACGAAAAACCGAGTTATCATAATTTATATGAAAGGAAAATTGGAAGCTGACGCACAGCATGCTGTGAGAGTGCGGTGGGGGGTACTTACGAAGACGCGAAAAGTACCCTTAGAGGACATCACGTTTAAAGGACCACAACACGCTCTCTGGTGGGTCAAGTGGCTAAGTTATTAGGCTTCCAATGTCATAACAAAACCTTAGCATGGCTCTACTGCTATGTATACCTACTAGTTGGAAAAATTACTGTTTTCTTCCAACAGTGAGGTTTTGGAAGATTGGGTAACATTTCCCGAAGTTATAAATAGGATTTCGAAGTAGTAATATAATTAATGCCAGATTCACATCTACGAAAATCATGTTTCCACTTTTTATTTTCATATTTTATTCTGGGGCATAGACGCGGGCTCTCCAGTGGGGTATGCACATGGGTGACAAAAGCGGTTTATATTATTTTTAAATTAAAGTGGGTTCCCTTCTAAGAATTATGAAACCAGCCGCACTTGCTTACGATTAACAGTTCATTTTATATTATTTTTCAGAGTTTCCAGCACTTCTTACGTCATTGCACCCCTCTCGCCTGGGCGGGACCTCCTTGCCAACTGGGACGTAGGAAGTGCTGGAATCTTCGAAAAATCATAGAAAAAGAACTATTCATCGTTGGAGAGTGCGGTTGGTCTCAACATTCTTAGAATGTAACCTACTTTCATGTAAAAACATAAAATAAATACAGGCGCATAGCCCATTCAGTTCTGACTAAGTATTCATGTCCTGCAACAAGTATAGCTTCCTCGATTTCCCAAGTCCCCTTTTACAAAAGCTGAAAACGTTGGAAATCGGGAAAGCTACACTTTCTTAAGTGACCAAAATGGGATCGATACAATTCATACAAATTCACACAAACAGATCAGAGATCTGCAACAACATTTATGGTTGAAAGGTGTAAAGTACAAACCGTGAGCAGAAGTTTTTGAAAATTGGTTCGGAAAATGCACTTACATGAAGCTGAGATTCATCTAGGCCGTGGGCAGTTAGTAAGTAGTAGGTACCTATACGTGCTCGACTTCGTAACCCAATCCATGGGTTTCCAACCATTCTACGCTCTCCTTAAGTCGCTGACTTATCTCTCTCTCTCCTCACCTAATCTCTCTCCTAACCCAAAAGATCCTGGGCATGGTGGAAGTCCGCCCTTAACCAAACGAGGCAACAACCCTAAAAGATCTCGGGCATGGTGGAGGCCCGCCCTTAACCAAACCAAGCAAATTCATCCAAAAAGAACCCTGGCATGGTGGAGGTCCGCCCTTAACCAGAGCCGGGCACATCCCCCTTCACACCGCTCGTGGTGGATGTGCGCCAAATTTACATCCATCACAGTGGTGAACCTGACGTTCCCGCATCCTTCTCGACATGGAATCACCCTCCGACTTATCGCAACCCCCCCTCTTGTCACCCCCATCTGCCTTGTCACCCCCCTCCACCTCTTCAACCGTCACCACCGTGACAGCTCCCGCCGCTGCAACAACACCAACCGCCGACGTCATGACCACCGCATCATCTCTTCCCCTCACCCTTCCCCCCTTCTACTCGCATGACCCCTCCCTGTGGTTCTTCCAAATTTAAGCAGCTTTCTCCGGCGCAGCGATCCGCAGCCAGAAGACGCGCTACTCCAGGGTCATATCCCTCCTCCCATACGATATCCTACTCCAAACTTCGGATATCTCACCAGATGCCGCCACGGCCTACGACGACCTCCGCAACCGCCTCATCTCCCAACACCAGCCATCAAAAATCGCACGTATCGCAGCTCTGTCGCAGCCCCAACACCTCGGGGACATGAAGCCGTCCCACCTCTTCCGCTGCCTACGTCACCAGCTCCAAGACGTTATGACGGCCGATACCACCCGCACGTTCTGGCTTCGTGACCTTCCCCCCTCCATCCAGATTGCTCTTGCGAGCCATCTCGACTCCCCCGACAAAGCCCTCCTGCGCCTGGCGGACACCGTGTACTACCTTGCCGCATCTGCATCCGTCAACGAGATCCGCACGCCACGCCCCACCACACCCGACCAATGGCGCCCCCCCTGTTCAGACCACCGGCGAACTCCCTCCTCCGACCGTCGCCAGGACCATCGCCTGCCCCCTCCTTTCGCCCAACAGCCCGTCCCTCCAAGATGGACTACCTCCCGGCGGATCCCCCCCCCCCCCCCACCGCTGCTTCTATCATGTCAACTTCGGAAATATGGCACGCAACTGCCAACCCCCCTGCACCTTCTGGACCAAGCCGGAAAACGCCGACGCCCACCGGTGAATCCTCCCCCCTCCCCTCCTCACACCCACGTGGGGGGGGGGGGGACCCCACCACACCCCCCCGGCCATCATCGCATCCGCCTCAACTCAACACCAATCCGCCAGTGAACCCCCCTCCAAAACGCAGTGCTCCTACGCGGACCCCACCCACACCCCTCCAACAAGGAAACACGTCTCCTTCTCCGAGAACGGTACCCCCACCAACCACGCCCCTCAGCGGCACCCTCAAACATACGCCGACGCCGCCCGCCGCCCGCCAGCGCCTGCAGCTCCAACGGACGACATCCTACCCCACTCCGCCCCCCTCCCACCATCACCTCTTCGTGCGATGCAGGAAATCGAACCTCTCCTTTCTCGTCGACACCGGAGCTGCCCTCTCCATTTTCCCAAACTCTGTCCTCTGTCGACAGGCGCGCTGCAACCGACAAATCCTCTACGCCGCCAACGGTACCGCCATCCCCTCCCACGGGACTTACCACTCCACTGACCATCTGAATGGACTAGCATACAAGTGGATCTTCACCGTGGCGGACGTAGAGAAACCCATCCTGGAGGCTGATTTCCTCTCCTCTTTCGGCCTCCAGGTGGATGTCAAGCACGCGTGCCTGCTCGACCCCTCCACCAAGAAACCCCTTCCAGGGTTTATCAATACAGTGCAGCCCACCAATCACTTCACTGCCTTGCTTCACAACTACACCCCCCCAATCCCGCCCCTCAGCGCACCTCCAAACCATTCAACACCACATCGAGACGTCTGCCTCCCCCCTCACCCCAAACCTCGCCGGCTGCACCCCCTCCAACTAAAACAGGCCCGGAAACATTTGACAAGCTAATCACGGAGAAGATTGTCCGACCATCCAACTCCCCCTGGGCTTCCCCCCTCCACATCGTCCAGAAGCCCAACGGGGACATTCGCCCCTGTGGATACTACCGCCGCTTAAATTCCCGCACAACGCCTGATTTATACAACGTCCCACACCTCCGAGACTTTTCCTCGCACCTTCACGGAGCAACGATCTTCTCCACACTCGATATCTCCCGAGCCATCCACCACATCAACATCTACCCTCCGGATATCCCGAAAACAGCGATCATCACCCCCTTCGGCCTGTTCGAATATCTTAAAATGGGTTTTGGCCTCCTTAACGCTGCCCAAACTTGGCAGTGCTACATGGATCAAATATTATGAGGCCTCCCATTTGTTTTCTGCTTCCTCGATGACGTTCTGGTCGCCTCCCGCACCCCCGACGAGCATTACCCTCACCTCACCAAAATTTTCAAAATTTTCTCTGTGGAGGGACTGATCATAAATAAAGAGAAAAGCGTGATGGCACAACCAACGGTCCGCTGCCTAGGCCACTTGGTCTCCGCCTCCGGCATAACACCCCTTCCAGATAAAGTCCAGACCCTCCGCGACTTTCCCCAACCACGCACCGTTACCGACCTCTGCCGCTTCCACGGCATGTTAAATTTCTACAGACGCCACATCAAGCACGCCGCACAACACCAGCAACCACTCATAGACGCCACACCTCAACCAGCCAAGAAGCATGATAACGGCCTCATCCAATGGACGCCCCACTCCGCAGGGGGCAATATTGTGCATGGTTGCTGGGGCCTAACGCACCCCCGGGTTCCTGAGTTCAGTACACTGCACACAACCACCAGAACAGTACACACCTACACTCACACTGACACAAGCATACTTACAGTACACACCCCAGGGCTACCGTCTCTAGGGGATACCTTGTAGGGGTTCCCTGTCAAGGTCATTACCGGATTACCGGAGCGGGATGGAAGATTGGGGGGCTCTTCTGTCCTGCAGATCTGGAATGGAATTGCTCTCTTTTGGATAACGGATGGTACTAGACGACTAGGGCTACCTACCAGGCAGGTATCGGTTTTCTACCCCAGGATCATCGCCAACTGTCCTGTGGGGTCCCGTCCTGGCAAGCGCTCAGTTCGGTGCCCACGGGGTCGGAGCCGTCGGAGCCCCGAAAGGTATCGAGTAGGGGCCTTGAGTCCCCTTCCGCGTGTTGAGCAATCCAGGGTAAGTGAAGGGGGCATAGTCTCCCAGGGAAACCCCCTGGGGGATGAGCCGAACTGAGAAAGGGATAAACCAAGAAAAGATGAACCAAAGCCAAAATGAGAGACCGTCATCCTGCTTATTGGTGGAACCAGGAAATTGCAGACTTGAGAAAAACATGTTTCCGCTGTAGAAGGATTGCCCAACGCACCAGACGTGACTCCCCCTATTTCCAGGTAAGGACACAGGAGTATAAACAGGTACAGAAAGCACTGAAGAAAGCAATATCTAGGAGCAAAGCCCAAAAGTGGAAAGAGCTATGTGAAGATGTTGAGACTGACCCCTGGGGGCTTGGCTACAAACTTGTGCTTAATAAGCTCAAAGGAATGGCAACCATTGACTTGCCCACTGATGTCAAGGAGAGAATAGTGGACGAACTCTTCCCAGCTCACCCCATAGAAGACTACGAGGTCATAGATGTGCCTGAACATGAGATACCCATATTCACCAGGGATGAGCTCACACGGGCAGCACAAAAAATGGAAAATAGAAAGGCTCCTGGCCCAGACAAGATCCCAGTAGAAATACTAAAGTTTATGGTACAATCACAGCCCGAGGCACTGCTAAATATGTACAATGCATGCTTGAAGGAAGGCATATTTCCTGAGCAGTGGAAGACATCAAAACTAGTACTTTTCGGGAAGGGAAAGGGCGACCCCGCCGTCGCATCCGCTCCCAGACCCGTGTGCATGTAGGACACTGCAGGTAAGTTGTACGAGAAACTGCTGAAAAGAAGAACCTTGCAGGCAGTGGAAGTAGGGGGACGACTCTCCCCAAGACAATATGGTTTCACTGCAGGAAATGCAGTCAGTGAAGTAGTGGAGGCTGCAAGAGCAGCACAAGCAGGAAACCCTTGGACCAGGGAACTGTGCATGGTAGTTACTCTGGATGTAAGGAACGCGTTCAACTCTGCCAGATGGAAGGACATACTAGAAGCCCTAAGGAGGGTTGATATTCCTGCGTACCTTTACTGAGTTCTTCAGGACTATCTGACAAACCGGTGGCTGCTATTCGAAACAAAGGAAGGCATAATAAAGAAACAAATCACCTCTGGAGCAGCCCAAGGATCAGTCCTTGGAGCTGACCTCTGGAATGTCAATTATGATGGAGTCCTACATCTACAAATGCCCAGCGGAGTTTTCCTTGTAGGATACGCTGACGACTTGGCTGCAGTGATTGTGGCACGCACAGTAGAACAACTGCAGCTGAAACTTAATCAGACAATGCGCCGTGTAACAGAATGGTTGGAGTCCCGATCCCTATCCTTAGCTGTTCACAAAACAGAGATTGTAATGCTGGCAACTAAAATAATAGAGAGAGCCATCCCGATGACTGTAGGTGGGCAAAAAATTGTGACCTCTAATGTAATAAGATACCTAGGGGTAATGCTTGATACCAAACTAAGTTTCTGAGCCCAAATATGCAAAGGGCAGCAGCAGCAGCAGTGGTTAGAAACTTGAGCAGGCTGATGGCAAATGCAGGAGGACCATCTCCTGCCAAACGCAAGCTGGTCATGAGAACAGCTGAAGCCATCATGACATATGCTGCTGAAGTCTGGGCTGAGGCACTGACATACCAAAAATACCGAGCCAGGATGGAGTCAGTTCAGAGGAGAGCAGCCCTAAGGATAAGCAGTGCATACAGGACAGTGTCTGGCCCGGCGGTGCAAGTTATTGCAGGGGTTGTTCCAATTCATCTCACGGTGGACGAAAGAAGGAGATTCTATGGGAGGAGAAACGAGCAGATCCTGCTAGCCAAGAAAGAAGAAAGGGAGGCAACTTACCATAATTATGTGGCAAGACGCTTGGAATTTGGAAACACGCGGTCGATGGACATTCCGGCTGACAGGAGACATTTCAGCCTGGCTGGAAATGGGCCACGGAGAGGTGAATTATTACGTGACACAGAGTCTGACGAGCCATGGCTACTACCGAGCTTTCCTAGCGAAAATATGGAAAGTAGCCGACCCAACATGCAGGTACTGCAGACAAGAAGCGGATGATGCACACCTCACTTTTTTTATGTGCCCCAAGTGGGATGGTCTCCGGAGAGAGGTCACTGAAAAAATGGGAGCGCTTACGCCCGACACAGTGGTGGCTAAAATGATTGAAAAAAAGGAGTACTGGGACGCAATGGCAGAGATTACGTAGTCGCCATACTGAAAAATAAAGAGGCTGACTGGACATGGGAATCTTAATGCTCAAGTATTAAGTAAGAGGAGAAAAAGGAGGATCCCTCGGGGATAGAACAACGGGGATACCCTGAAGTAATGCTGGACAAGTAGTTCCAGGATATCCCTTTGCCAGAAGAAGGAAGTGGGGTTTTAGTTGGTATACTACCCAATAAGAGGTGAGCCCAACACTGTTGAAGAGAGCGATCCCACTTCTTCGCTCGCAAAGAGTTTCCCCACTGCCACAAAAAAAAAAAAAAATGGGTGCCCCAACTCGCCGCCGCCTTCACCGCCTGCAAAGAAGACCTAGCTTCCGCCGCTCTACTTTTCCACCCCGACCCCCACGCCCCTCTCTCCATCACCACCGACACCACCGACTGGGCAATCGGAGCGGTTCTACACCAGCACACCGGTGCCACCCCCCCAACCCCTCGGTATTTTTTTTCATGCACTCTCAATCCCACTCAACGTAACTACTCCACATTTGACAGAGAGCTCCTCGCCATCCACGAAGCCATCAAACATTTTCGAGACTTCGTGGAGGGCCGGCAGTTCTCTGTCATTACAGACATTAAGCCACATACGCATGCCCTCCTTCAAAATCGAAAATCCGCCTCGCCCGACGCCTTCGGCAACTCGAATTTATCGGACAATTCACCACCGATATTCAATACACGCCAGGGGCGGACAATTGCGTGGCGGACACCCTTTCTCGCCCAACTCCCGTGCCGGTGTCAGAACTGCTTCCGTTCCCATCACCTCAAGTCATCAAATCGCACCAAAAACCAGACTCCGACCGCGCCCTCTCCAACCTCATCGCAGCCGCCAAATTGGAACAACTGCCGCCCCACGACCAATGGTGTGACGTAACGGCCAACACCCCTCGCCATTACGTCCCACCAGACCTCCGAGGGCAGTTGTTCCAACACTACCACGCCCTCCACCACCCCAGCATCCAGGCGAGCCGGGACCTCCTCGAAACTCGGTACTTCTGGCCCCATATGAATGCCGATATCTGAAATTGGGTTCTAGGGTGCCAGAAGTGCCAACAACACAAGGTCTCGGCTCACCCCCATGTTCCCCCCCAACACATAGATGACGCCCTGCCGTGGGAACACATCCATCTCGACATCATCGGACCCCTTCCCCCCTCCGAAGGAAAAAAATACTGCCTCACGATGATCGACCGAGCGACAAATTGGGTCGAGTGTATACCGCCCATATCTCCGCGGACAACGTAGCCAAGGCCTTCCTCAACAATTGGATCGCCCGCTACAGATGTCCACGGACACTCACGGTCGATCAGGGGAGGCAGTTTGAATCCGCCCACTTTTCGAATCTCCTCCTTTCCCTCGGCATCAACAAAATTCACACTACCCCCAATCACCCACAATCGAATGGAAAAGTAGAGCGGTGGCACTTGGTCCTCAAACAAGCGATCGCCACCTCCTCGACCTCCGCTTCGTGAACCAAAACACTCCCATATGTCCTCCTCAGCCTCCGGACATCCGCCCGACCTTCCGACAGCATCAGCCTGGCACAACGAGCCTTCAAAGACCCCCTCCGCCTACCCACCGACATTTTCCTACTGCAACACCCGTCAATTAGCAGGGAAACCCTTCACCAAATAATCCCCGTAAACAATACCGCGTACCCCAAGCGGTTTTATTCCTCGACCCACATATACCTGAAAGAGCCCGGCTTTCACAAAGCGTTCCAACGTCTCTACGCCGGGCCCTTTCAAGTCATCCGCACCGCAAACAGCACCGCCACCCTGCTAATTGACGGGAAACCCCACACCGTCCCGTTAGCCCGCTGCAAACCAGCTCCCGTTCTCCCTGAAAATAATCAACAAGTCAGTCTCTCTGCAACCTCCCAACATGCAACACCTCCAGTTCCACTCCTTCACAGGCTATCTCCTCCATCACACAGTCCCCCACCCCACCAACGAATTGCCCGATTCTCCGACAACCACGACAGACCACCTCACCAAGACCCGCAGTGGGGCCTTGAACAGGTGGAGTACCATTCGTCTCGCTACTCTGATTGCTACTCCACCGTTCACTGCCCTGCCGCGACCGCTGCCCAACCACACTAACCGGACCTTGCCTCAGCATCGGGACGGGGCTATGAGATGGCAGAACATTGCACGTGTCATTACTCTCCGTGCAGTTGACCGCCACTCTTCCCCCCCCCCCCCCCCCCCTGAAAACTCGCCTCGACCTCCACAGCATCGATACCACCGTGGGACTCCGGTCAGGCAGGCAGGCAGGATTCCAAACGCGTCCCACGTCCGCTGGGGATCCCTCCTGACCTATGGCCCGCAGTGCCCGCCTTCGAATCAGCCGCACACTTCGCCCCGCCACTACCGGACGCCCGCCACCATTACGGGGAAGCAGACCGGACGGGTTTCGGGTACTCTTCTTTTCCCCCTGAATTCCGCCCTGTCTCTTCCCTGTTACAAGACACTCCGCCACCGTCTCCGCCCCACTTCAACACCGATCAACAGCCACCGCAACCACCATAACCAAGCCCTCAGCCTTCACCATATCTCTGGGGCCCTCAGCCATGTTACTTGCTTATTCCGTGCCCTCAGCCTCAATTGTTTGCCATCGGCCTTCAGCCATGTCTATCTGTGCCCTCAGCCTGTTTATTTGCTCCAACTGGGGGGACCTGTATCGTGTTATCCTCCCAGAACCACAACCTCTACATATTGTAAACTTAAGTTCTCGCCAAATAAACTCGCAGAAGTGGGGACGGAAGTCGCAGGAGAGTCGATGCACAACCTGGGTCCCCACCATCCTCTACTAGCTAGAGGATGGAGGGAGACGGCTTCCAGGCCTATAAATACTCGCCTCCTACGCCTCTCCAACCATTCTACGCTCTCCCCTTATCTCTCTCTCTCTCCTCACCTAATCTCTCTCCTAACCCAAAAGATCCTGGGCATGGTGGAAGACCGCCCTTAACCAAACCAGGTAACAACCCTAAAAGATCTCGGGCATGGTGGAGGTCCGCCCTTAACCAAACCGAGCAAATTCATCCAAAAAGAACCCGGGCATGGTGGAGGTCCGCCCTTAACCAGAGCCGGGCACATCCCCCCTCACACCGCTCGTGGTGGATGTGCGCCAAATTTACATCCAACACAATTATCATGTAGAAACATATTTTATTGAACACAAATCGAGTTTTTTTGTTCTGAGATGGTCTTTGGGGCCAAGGAAAGACGGTAGTTTTTTGTTGGTATGTCATTTGAAAAAAAACGATGGAAAATTATTACAGAACGCTTTATTATTTACCTGTATAGACACCCCTTCTGCGTAGTTCACTGTTTTCTGTGGTCTATACCTACCCTCGTACTCCCCCCAAGAGAGCCCTAAATCTCGTACTGGATCCAGCCAGGCAATTACATTTCATAAATATGCGGTGGATTCAAGAATTCAATCATTAATTTATTATTTGTTGTTAGTCATGAATCATAACATTTGTTCAAGTTGCAAAAGTACCTGTCAAAAAAAATCCAAACTAACCATCATTCTTCTAATACCTATACCTATATCTTTTTTTTTTTATGGTGGGCTGGATGTATACCTACCGTTTCATTCACAATCGTGTTGACGAAGCTTTTCGATGCAAAATTCAGGGCCTTACTGTGAACGAACGGCTGAACGTACAACGCTCCAGTTGGCCTCAAACAAATTCCCAAGTTCAGTTTCAATTCAAAAATGTAAAGATATGCGAGATAACGGCACCCTGGGAATTTCAACCCCTATTTCTATATTTTTTCGCCCTTTAGAGATGACTCACAATAGCGTCGAGCTTCGCGGACCAACTAGACCCAAAATGGGACCCACAAACCAAATTTCATTAGTTTTCTTTCATGGTAACAAAAGAAAAACGCTGCAAATCCCTGCACAACGGTTTATTATTTTGTACAGAATACCCTTCTGTTACAGATCACAGCTCTCTGTATAGATAACCCGTCTATATAATTATAATATGTACTATTCTATACATTTTATGTAGATCGCAGACCCTCCGTAGGTTAGTACCTAACCCCGTACTCGTTACTAGGTACCTACCTAAATCACGAGTTGAATGTTGCTAAAATAATTCTGCCGATGACAAACAGTACCTAACAAAAAGAAACACACATAATGAAGTTCTGAAAAGAAATTGTTGATGAGGAGTGAAAAAAAGTTGCAAAAGTACCTACCAACAAACTCCAGCCCCTTCTACGTAGATGGTATAATGAACCGTTGTGTAATAATTTACCGTTGAGTAATGATTTACCATCGTGTAGTAATAATTTACCCATCAATAATACTTCAAAGTTTGTTCAAGTTTCACTACCTATAAAAACTCCAAAAGAGCCATCATTTTTCAAATGAAATAATATCACAGAACAACCAACTCGACTTCATACTCCGCCAATATAATCAGGTGGCCCCTAGCAATGATTTTATCTCCGGCTAATTTCGTATTGTCGGGGCGTCCCTGGTAACGAGATTTGATTTGAATGTATACAATTTCATTCACACTGGAGTCGAAAATGCCTATCGGTGCAAACTTCAGGGCCTTACTGTGAACGAACGGAGGGACGTAAAATGCTCCAGGTGGTCTTAAAAAACTCGTAAGTTCAAGAACTATTTAAAACCGTAAAAAGATTCACGTAAAAAAAAGGTATAGGCGTTTTGAAAATTTCAACCCCTATTTTGAACCCCTTAGAGATGACTGACGGTAACGTCGAGCTTCGAGGACCAACTAGACCCCGAACGGAACCTATAACCCGAATTTCATCAATTTTCTTTCATGGTAACTAAGAAAAGACAGAAATATTTTTATTGCAGTTTTGGATTCTACATACCTTGAAACGTAAACCATCAAATTTTGAGGGGGGTAAGAATTTTTTTTTTCATGCTCGATTCCAATGGAAAAAAAAAAATAGCAGTAGTTTATTATTGAAAATAATAAACCAAAATGAAGTACGGCGGTCCGCGTACGGCGGACGGACAGGAATTTGTTTATTCCGTTTTCGGATTCTACGTACCTACCTTGAAACGGAAACCATAAAATGGGGGGGGGGGGGGGGGGGTATTAATTTTTTTCTTCTTTTCCATGCTCGATTCCAAAGGGTTATATTGAAAATAATAAACCAAATAATGTAGTTACTAGTTTCTGTATTGGAAAATCTGTATTGGATTGTGAGTATTTCATAAATCACGCATTGCATAGATCAAGTCGTCTAAAAAGCAATTTAATAAACCACTGTGTAAGAATTTGCAGCGTTCTCCCCATCGCCACAGTATAGGTTTACACCATCCCTCAGCTCTGCTCCGTTCCGTTACGTTTCCGTTTTCTTCAAGAAACGGAAGGAAGGGATGGGTTGTTTGAACTGTCCGTTTTATCATCTCGCGGGCTGCTCGTTTAGTACCACCCAGTCTGCTCTACCGACAGTTCGTCTGAATCATGTAGATTTAAGTATAGCTAAGTATACTAGTATACTAGCTAAGTATATTATGTGCTGCTATGGAAAGTGAGGGTGTGCTCTCTCCCCCACAGACAAAAATAAGATATTGGTTGCAACCTTACCACGAAGAGCGAGATGAATCACACAATTTCGACGCGTGGTTCAATGGCATTCGAAACTACGAAGATAAACTCTTCAGTATTATTTGCGTATTCAGATGACTATTTGTCCCATAGGCTGGGCTCCACATGGATGAGGGAAATGAATTTATCTACGTCCATGGTGGTCGTGAAATAATGGAAACATAAAAGAAATTGAAACTGATTGTTGATGGAACGTGAAACGGAGGAGTTCAACCGGCAGGAGGCAACAACACCATTGGCGACAGCCTTTTGTCCCTGCTCCTTCCCTTTTTCTGACGTTCCCCCATCCCGTTCCACGGGGCGCATGGTGCGGTGACCTCCTTCCCGCAAAACTGAAGGATGACGTGAACGGAACAAAAACGGTCAATCCCAACAGGCCCATAAAGGATTAGGTGTTGGTCAATGAACGCTAACCGGTGGGTGACGCAACGGGAGGATGAAAACGGATGGTGTAAACCCACACTTAAGAGAAGGGCTACTCTTATCTCGATGGTTTTTCCTTTGTAGCCAGAGTACGTTGCAAGCGGATGGAGATCTGAACAGAAAGGAGATTCGATGAACTTGTTCAGGATGCGAGATGAACAGAACCACCCACCACGTATCGAACCAGCAACAGAGTGAGGGATTAGGACTAACGAGGTTGGTATCGTGTGGTAGGCTAAGGAACACACAGCCAGGTGGGCAACGGGTCGTAGCGGAGGAGGCGTTAGTAGGTAGGATTGTTGTGACAGGGAGGACGTGCTCGAGGAAAAGCAGGCTCCTCAAATGGTCCTAACAACTGGAATCTTCCTGGAGGACGATCTACCTCTAATGACGGACGTGAATGTCACGGCAGGGCAGATAGAAGAGGCGTCTCATCGCCTGCTGGACCAAGCGGCACTGACACCGAACAGTGGTGGATCGTCTTGCTCCGCTATGGTGTTCACTGTGTTCGTATGAGAGGCGCAGTGGCCGCGCTTACTCGCCTGCTAGCCAAACGACGTTGTCGAGTGGAGGAGAACCAGAGCGATAATCTTAAGGCGAGGAGAGGCTCTTGATAAATAGTCAGTGGCTCGACTGATCAGCGGTGAGGAATACGTACTTCACAGACATGCGCAATACATTTTTACTTTTATATTTATATTATTTGTGAGTAAAAAAAAACAATTTTGGGCGATGGCCCCATTTACATTGCACCTAGGTACCAGTTCAAATCACTATAGAGTAGTAGTAGGTACTAGGTAACACTACATCAAAAAGTAGTAATATAATGGCATAATTGGAATAAATAAAAACTTGGATTGAAGAAAAATAGGGGAATAGAATGGAAAGGTGGGCATCGATAATGCTTATTGGGAATGATCTGACTGAAGATTGCGGCACCGATCAATTTTTGGGGGGGGGGGGGGGGGGGGATGGAAAGCCGGCACATCCAAGGCACAATTTACGGCATCGCCAAGTTGGCAGTGACTTAATTTACTTGCAGTACTGAAATTAATTCTCATTTGCAGGATCTACAGATGTTTTGGACCCATTATTATTATTATATTTTTTTTTACCAGACCCCATGATTTTTTTAATACCTGCAGCGTAGACCCAAACGTTTTTTGGCCCAGGCTCATTGCGTTCTCACGACGCAATTGGCCAATATTCATATAATATCGGATCTACCCTCGAATGGACGCCTTCCAGGAGTGAAACTAGGGGACCTGGCCGTCGGAGTCCCGATAAACCAATTGCGTAGCTTGCGCGACACCTGCGACGGGTGCAGTGCAGAAATGACGCCGAACCATGCTTAATGGAGAAATCACTTGGTTAATTTTCATTTCTTCAGTTGACCAAGGCGCGGTGAGAGCTTCCCAAAAAGGTAAAATAATTATGTTAGGTATACGAAATTATAACTTCATTATTATTATTATTATTATTACTTTATCTAAATTAATTATATTATAATATTTGTATTAGATCAATAATCAAGATCTTGAAATTGACGCAAATCTTCTAAAGGTATCCAAATAGGCCATTATTACTTTATAATAATAATGATTATTTAATCAATTATTTTATTCTCAAACATCAGTTTTCTCAAGCCAAATACTGATGGTTTCTGAGGTTTCCTAAGCCTAATAAAGTATTATTTTGATGTTCAGAGCACTCGGAATCCATCCCTAGATTTTAAAATTTGTATATACCATATACTACTTATATGTTGCAGTCAGAACGCGAAATCAGTCAAAACTAGTACTACCTATTGCCTTAAGCCATCAGTCAAAACTAGAGTCGACTAGGCAAAACTAGTTTTGACCTACATTTTATTATTGTTGCAGTAAAAACCCGAAATCATAAAACTAAGCTCATTTTGATCTAGTTTTTCCTAAAATCATGATATTCCCCCAAGATCTCTCACCTAAAATCATGATACCAGATACTCAAAAAAAATCATGCAACAATCATACTAAGTATAATTGTCAAAACTAGTTTGGCCTAAAATGGCCTTAGTAAAAACTAGTTCTGTGAGTCAGTACTAGTTTTGACTGATGACTTCAGGCATCACTAGTTCTGACTGGTCAACAAAATTTTGACTGATACCTATTAGGTGAAACTAGTTTTGACTAGTCAACATTACTTTTCACAAAAAGGGAGTCAAATTCTAGTTTACTTTGGTCAAAATAACAAAAACCTACCGAAAACAGCATTAAATCATCAACATTAAAAACTGTGCATATGCTCATGCTGCACAACTAGAACTTTTTTCCTTGTTCCTGCTGTAAACAGAGGTAGCCACAGCCCACAGGTATAATGACTTCAGGCCTGAGTTATAAATATATTACGAATGTACCGGTGTACGACGATTCCAACTGCTGTGGCCCCACAGAAGAATTCCCATCTATTTACTCTGAACTTCGTAATCCCCGAGTATGTTATAACTGTAGTAAGTCGTGTACAGCGTAAGAAATAGGAACTATCAAGTGTGCGCTTTGACGCAGCTGTTGCAATGAGTTTTTCCGATGAGTTTTTTTTTTAAATTGAGAAATCTCTTTCCAAACCACCCTTAGATAAGTCCTTTGTCATTAACCCTGCATTCAGTCAGTCTGCAGAACTTGTACCTGTTCTCCTTCGATCAACTCCTCCTCAAACCATTAGTATAACTTGTGAAAACTTTTGGCTGTGAAATTGGATAGTATATGTACCACTGAATGATTCCTTTGGATTACGGTTTGTACTTTTTTAATAATTGAATTTACGATTTAATACACGTCTTGGAAACGGACTTGCATTGCTCAGTGTAGGTACCTCATTTATCCTGGCTAGAACACCATCGGACCAAACTAGTTGATCAACTACCTTACAAGGCCTGGAATTGCTTGAATTGGACATAAAATGTCCATCGATGGCACAATAAGCACAAAGTGCAGCGCCAGGGTCCTCTTTCCGTGGAGGTTGTTACCTAACCTACGTATTTTCGTATACTGGCTCCTGTGACGTGTGTTTTCGGGGATCTCGCATGTTTTTTTTTTTGGCCAGATAGTTTCTCTATAGGAAACGTAAGAAACTGTTTGGTGGAAAGTGCTCCAACACTATGATATGGATTTTTCAAAAATCAGCCTCCTTCCTCAACTCGTACGTATTGTTCCTACCATATGTAAATGTAAATGTCAGTTTGGTAATCGACGCAAAATGTGATTCTCTACCATCTTCTGTTGAACGCAATGTAATCCTGTTGTACCTACACGAGTTTTATTAAATGGTTTCATAGGCATGCATAGAATTTAAAAGAAAAGTGAAAAAAGAAGATTTTTAGAGGTTTTGAGGATAAAAACAAGCCGAACTACCTACGTATTCTGGGTATAATAAACAATGAGAATCAATGGCACCAGTGCAAAATTGTTAGAGAATCCATCATACAATAATTATTTTATCAGCTAGAATCGTATTTGGGAAATAAAGGCGGGGGCTCTGCAAGTACCCCCATAAATTTCCAAAGCCTACCCATACATATAACATAAGAAATGCCAACACAATAAATAGCTTTACCATCGTGTAATCTGAGTGTAGCTCGTAACTCGTCTGGTTGGTGGTGCCATGCATTTTTCAACGAGCTTCCAGAGTCAGTAAAGAAAATCGGTAGTACCTAGTATTAAACCCTTAAAAAACTTCAGCGAAAATAAATCTCTTTCCATTGCTCCATATGACTTTGATGATTTTGATAAAATTCGGGGGGCATGTACTTGAAAATTCTGCAATATCTAACACAGGAACATTTTTTGTTATAAGAGCACTCTGATCTACAATAATTATTCTGCTAACAGTTACTATTTTCGTTGGCTTTTGTCTTGACATTTTTGTTGTTGTTGTGATAATGCGATGTGATGTTGGCAATTAGGCACTTCTTTTTTAAACTCTAGTCTATGTTGTTATGTTGATGATGTATTTTATATGAGCTTATTTTTATATTAATCTTTAATTGTTTTACAGTGGAATTCGTTACCTACCTGTTGATGTTCTTATCTTGTTGACGCCACTTACTTCCTCGCTAGTGTGCTTACCTGCCTGAATGTCTGTCGTATTGTCTTAAATTCTGATATGGTTTTTCTCTGTAATACTGTTTTGCAAGTTTCTACCTGACAATTGTCCATGGAGTCTGTGTTTTCGACAAATAAAGCAAATATAAGACATTCCCTCGATATTCTTGATTTGGTACTCGTCTTATGGCTGCTTTAAATCTGCGATAGGTACAATCCAACTTGAAGGTTTCAATTTTGGGTTTTATGTGACGGTATCAGATTCTGATTTTGTCTCGAATACGCTAACTGACTAGGAATTGCCAAATGAACTCAAACTTTCCATCTACCTTGTATTCGCCTATTGAATTGAAATTTTCCAACAATCTTTGTATTTTGTGCCACTCCTGACTAGGATTTGCAAACATTCCCACTGATCTCCAACTTTCCACTTGTCTTGTTTGCGTAAACTAAACTGAAATGTTCTTACTAATTTAGATCGAACTGACCAAAAATGTTGGTCAGTTCTCCTGACCAACGTTTTTGGCCACTTCTTCGGCCTTGCTTCGGGCTACTTGTGGTCATCGATCACTGGACCAAGTCGACATAATATTGTTTTCACACATGAAAACGAAGATCAAAGAAGTTTGTCTAAGAGCTTTTATGGAGTCGTCATGGGGTTAATTACCGTACGGGTTGGCAATACTGCGTCTGCTGAAGAGAGGGACGAGAGGGGGCATAACAACAACTCTGCTCCCTCCCACCACCTTCCTCTTCAATCTTGTGCCTCTTCACCACTTCACCCATTGCACACTGCTGCCACTCGGCTGCCACGGACCTACCAACCCGAACCAACCAGCCAGTCGGCGGGTTCGTTCACCCCCCCCCCCCCTCCCAACCATAGCCACCTCCATCTTTGAATGACTGAAAAACAACATGTGTTGGGGTTCTCTTACTGAATTATTCACTAATCTTTCTCCCTCTTGATGGATACGAAGTACTTACCTACGCGGCCCAGTTGGCATGGGAAAGAGAAAAAGGAAAAAAAAAGATAGTGCACACGTGTAGTTACACGAGGGCCCCCATTTTGCTTGTCCTAAACTTTCCAGGAAATGAATTATGCGCAGATATTCCCGTGTATAATAATTTCAATTTGCCTCGAGTCCATGTTCCCATTTACGATGCAACAATTCGTTTTGGACAAAAGTTACCTACTGTAAAAAATAATGCTGAGTAGCTTGTTGTCGACAAGGAGTTTTCAAGAAAGGGAAGAATCATTTGAAGGCATGCAATAATCATAGTCCCACAGAACCGTGCGATAGATTGTAGACCTGAAGCCTCTCAGCAAGTTGAGGGGTTTAAAATAGTGATAGCCATCACCCTCCTGGACGTGGAATGCAGAACTTGATGATTCTGAAACGTACCTAAGTAGGTGATTACATTCAAGTAACGACTGCATTGCTGGTAGACCATGTAGTTTTTTTAATGGACTATTACTGATTAAAGTATGCCGTACCTTCCTATTTTTCATAACCACAACATTTTCGTAGGAGGTGCGCCAATATGTGTAGGGGATCACTCCAGTATTTGTGATTATTATTGTTCGATGTTAACAGTACCAACCATACTCAATTGTGTGAAATGAATCGTTTTGAAAATAAAACTTATAAATTAGCTCTGCCAACAAGTAGTAACTCTAGCCCCCCCCCCCTCCTCTAACAGCAACAACCCTACTGTAAAAATTGCCGGTTTGGGGGGAAGGAACAGGTTTCTATACTCGCATACAACTGAGGGGGAAGGAAAAAATGTCTAGAAGCATATCAAAAAGCAAGGTGCGAAGCATAGAGCATGCTGTTTTTGCGAGCAAAATGGATATCAATCCATTTTGCGGCTAAGGAGGTTGTTTTGGCGGGTAAATTTTTACAACAGTGTTGTTTTAGGGAGATATGACACTTTTTCCATTGATGAAGTAAACATTTTCTCCCAGTGCCTAAATTTTTTAGAACCCACTTACCTAAAAATTTCAGGGTGGGGAGGAGGGGGAGCACTTTCTTGGAGCATAACGAATGTGCGTGCAAATTCAGCTTGATCCGTTATGTCTTTGAGGCTGCATTCCTGTCAAATTACAACAAGAACATGGACGAAACTAGAGAAGCTTAAAAATAGAGATTTTCAAATTACATAACTCCGGCACGATGGTCTCGAGGGTTGAAATTTGGTACAAGTCCTCTGGGGACTCTCGAGAATGGGTATACGAGAAATCAAGACCGAGAACCCCCCCCCCCCCCCCCCCCCCCCCCGCCATCCCGGGGCCGAGTTATTGGCCCCTAACATCGATAAAAATTAATCATAAGAGGTGCGGAATGGTGACCCGGCACAAAAAAAAAGACTGTTTCTGTAGTCTAAAAAAAGAATCGAAGTTGAATTTTAAGGGGCAAAAATAGCTGGAAATCTCTAAAATTGGTTTAAATTCACCAACAGTTGTATAGAAGGATGGCTCAGATAGACTGAGACTACCTATTTCAGTAGCCGATTTTACAAATTGTGGAGACCCTTCCACCCCTCCTCCGAGGATATACTTGGAGGCCAAAGTCAACTTCTATACAACCGTTTTGTTCTAAACAATGTGCAATATGTGGGACCACTAAATTTAATATTCATTTTTATTTCTATATATCGGCAGTAGCACTACCCACTTTTGGTTTATTATTCTGTGAATGATACACCTATGTATTCGCTCAGCAAACAATTTTTATAACACCCCCTCAAAATTTTTTGTTTTGCGTTTCAAGGCGCATAGATTCAGAAAATGCAATGTCCGTCCGCCGTACGCCGTGCGCCGTATCATACATACCGGCTTCACTTTCGGTCTAAAAAATACGTTCTTTCACACACATGCCCCATTTCGGCCCTAGTTGTGTCCCGAAATTTGGCAGTCCGATCGGAATATACCCAGGGATGTTATGAGTGAAAAATTGGCATAAATAATAGGTATTTTTTTGTGTTTTAGTAACGTGAGCCTTTGAGGTATCGTTTTCCATGTTTTTTGGGACGAGAAGACCGAATATGAAGTCGATTTTTACCAAAAAGTGGAAAATTGAGGTTCTAACGAAGGTTCAGCTCCAAAAATTCATTTTTTATTAGTCAAAACCCTGGGAAATCGTCTGAAATCACCATCAATTTGTATAATAACACTAGAAATCGATACAAATGAATGAATGAATCAATACAATGGTGAATCAATAAAATTAAATGGCACTATCAATGATCAAGGATAATTGCGGGGGGGGGGGGGGGGGGGGCGTAATTAGTGTTTATGTAGCCCAAAATTGGTGGAAACCATCAGAAACAGCTATTTCAATTATTGCACGTGAAAGAAACAACAAAAATGAACAGCCAAAATTTCTGTAGGTATGTCCAGTAGAATAATAAACCCATGTGACAAGGACTTTGCAGCGTTTAATTTATGTGAACACTGTGATGATGCTACTTACTACCTGAAATGTCAGACTGCTTGCTCAACTACCTTCTATGTGTAAAAACATTTTCAACTCTATTGACGATGAATGGACCTCCATCCTGTATATAACATTTCATCTATAATATATATAACTTGCAAATATAAAATTTTTTTTGTAGATCTCCGATGAGGCCGTAATAGGCGAAAGTGCTTGGATTGATTAAATATTTATGAGGAACAAGCCGGTCTAAAACCACCTCCCCCTCAACCACTGAACAAGCTTCACTGAGCGGCTATTGCTAACACAGTATGCGTTTTGGTTTATTATCCTGTGAATAATACACCTATGTATTACTCAGCAAAAAGTTGTTTCTTTTACGTTTCAAAGTGCGTAGATTCCAAAAATGCTATGTCCGTCAGCCGTCCGCCGTACGCCGTATCACGTGTACCGGCTTCATTTTCGGTCGAAAAAATTCGTTCTTTAGCACACATGCTCCATTTGGGCCCCAGTTGTGTCCCGAAACTTTGCAGCCTGATCGGAATATACCCAGGGGTTTTATGAGTGAAAAATGGGTATACAAATATGTATTTTTTGTATTAATTTTAGTAACATGAGCTTTTGAGGTAGGTATCGTTTTCCATGTTGTTTTGGGACGGGAAGACTGAATATGAAGTCGATTTTTACCAAAGAGTGGATAATCGAGGTTCTAAGGAAGTTTCAGCCTCTTTTTTTTAGCCTTTCAGCCTTAGTTTTTTTCTACGGATTTATGTTAAATTTTGGTCTAAAATCTTCGTTCTTCCGCACACAGTTTGGGTCCCCATTTGGGAACACTTTTGGGTCCTAGTTGTGCTCCGAAGCTCAGCAGCCCGATCGGAATACGCCCAGGGGGATGTTGTGGGAGAAAAATGGGTTTAAAAATAGGGGTTTTGGAGGGATTTTTGAGGTTTTAGTGAACATGAGCTTGTGAGGTATCGTTTTCCATGTTCTTTAGGGCGAGAAGACCGAATATTGAGTTGAGTTTGACCGAAGAGTGAAGACCTGAGGTTGTAACGAAGGCTAAGCTTCCGAAATTCATTTTGATGAGTCAAAATCCTGGGAAATTGCATAAAATCACCATAAATTTGTATAATAACACTAGAAGTAGTATTAGCAGGTGAATCAAGACAATTAAATGGTACTATCAATGATCAAAGGTAATCTGTAAAAAAAAAAGAAAAAACCGAGCCTAATTCTTGTTTTTGGGGCCAAAACTGGTGGAAACCATCAAAAACAGCTACTTCAGTTATTGCACATAAAAGAAACAATAATAGAACAGCCAAGATTTCTGCACGTATGTTCAGTAGAACAATAAACCCATGTGGCAAGGGCTTTGCAGCGTTTTTATAAGTACGACTGAAAACAAACTAAGAACAACGTGGTTGGTCTTTCCTCCAGATTTGGAGATGTGTGGGTTGCTACTTGAATGAGACCATCATGTGTCGTCTTCAAGATTTTTCTCCAAAGTTATAATGAAAAAGTTTTAGTAGAAATGATATTCAGGTGGATCTGGGAGAGTATGAGCGTCGGTTGTTTCGTGGCTCTTTGTGGATATTTATCAGTTACTAAGTACAAACAGCATCCTGAGGAATCTGTCTTAACTTGGAATGTCAGGTAAAACCAGATAGTGAGTAGAATGACTGAAACATGAAAAATGTACCTAGCTGCGAGTGACGCTGTATGGCTTATTAATATTACAGCAAACTAACAATCGTACTCATTCTATCTGAGTAGGTAGCTAGGATCTCATCACGTCTGAGATAAGTGGAAATGTAGGTATTATTTTGATGAAATCGGATTGGTACTGCTTTAATTGATTGAAACGTTTTACCTGTAATCCTATATGACTTCTATCCTCGTGTTAGTGGTATTCATTTATATTCCATAATTATCTTTCTAGTGCTTTAGTACCGACCGTTGCTTCGACATGTGCATATCATCCAAAATTGGTGGCATGTTCTTCCCATGGCACCTGAGCCTATAAATCGAAGGATAACTTATATAATTATTCTATAGTGTCACCTAGCACTATCACTGGTAACCTGTTTATTGAATAATATACAATAAGTTACAGTCATGCAGCATGGCTATTAGAGCGAATACTCAAAGATATATTCGTGCTATTGAATTTGAAATTTTGCTAAAAGAAAATTCAGAGGTTTTTCAAGTAGCTATAGTAGGTATAGTATTTTTGTCGAATTCGCTCCGTTGACTAAGCTTCATTCGAAACTCAGCCATGACTGGACGCGGCAAAGGAGGAAAAGGTTTTGGAGAAGGAGGCGCCAAGAGACACAGGAAGGTTCTCCGTGACAACATCCAAGGCATCACCAAGCCCGCAATCCGTCGCCTGGCCCGGCGTGGCGGTGTGAAACGTATATCCGGCTCGAAGGACCAACTCACCTCATGTACGTCAGTCCTTTCCACTCCTCCAGCGTCTTGCGTCTTTTTTTTCGAATCACTTCTTTTCGATAATGTCGGGGTCACCACTCGTAGGCCGTGACTACAAACAATCCATGAATCTGACTCCTTGCTCGAAATTTTTAGGAAATTTATTGAACGAAAAGTCGAGAGCAAAGGTTTTTGGTAACGCACAACACAACGCAGCTTTCAGCTAAACTAGTCTCAAACTGAATTTTTCACCTGTGACACCTGTTCGAAACGGAATTTAAAAATTAAGAAATATACTGTAGTGAAGCTACAGTATATTAAATTCACCTGATGTATATACAATTTTTACAGCTTATTTCAGTTTCTTTCTCCTTTTCTAACGATTAGCCATCAGCCAGTTCATCTCCTTTTAGGGATGCCCTTTAGAAGCTTGGCGGAATCGTCGTGGGTTTTTTATAGTCAGGGTCGACCCTATACTTTTTTCTATTTCGGTTGGAAGGGGTCAATACTCAATGAAGAGAAAACATAAGAAAATCCGATTTAGGCCATTCTAAAACTGAACCCGTCGAAAAAACCTCGGGTGTATGGCTGCGTGTGTATGCGCGCAAAAATATTCTATCCGATGCCCAAGCCACAATTCTCAACCGTTGAGTGGTTATTTTTTTTATCCGACTCAGTTTTGGGTCGAGTTGTACATTACGTCGCCGGAATTTCAAAATTCACTTCAGGAGGGGGTAATGGAGGAGGTAATATTGAGGGGGTAATAAACGCGATTCCCAGCCCATAATTCTCAACCGACTTGTGTGGTTCTTTTTTCTTTACAATAAAGTTCTGAATCTAGCCGCCGGAAGTTCGTAATTTACTACAGGAGTGGGGGTAATGGAGGGATAATATTGAAAAAATCGATTGCATGCGTTGCCCAGACAACAATTCTCAACCGATTTGTGTGGTTATTTTTCTATTCGCCTCAGTTTTGAGTCTAGCTGTGCTCTACCGCCGCAATTTTTAAATTCACTACCAGAGGAGGGCGGTACTGCAGCGGTAATTTTGAAACTGTATGAACCATTCTCAATCGATTTGCGTTGTTCTTTTTTTTTATTTGACTCAGTTTTGGGTGTAGTTGTGCATTGAGTAAATGATGAGCATTTTTCGGAAGAGGTGCAGGTATGCAATGTATTGCTAGTCGGGGACAACTGATGTGTAGAGAGGGGGCAGAGGAGAGTACAGCCATGGGATAAAGGGGGGACAGAGTCCCAACAAATCCTAAAAGAGTGACCTACGAATCTAAAGAAATTGAAATCATCTTGTTTTAATTTTACGTATATACCCTACTATGGAGAAAGTCAGAAGGGACCTTCTGCACCTTTGTGCATACGGACATTTTTATATCGTTTGAATCGTCTTGAAAAGCTCTGTTCTATGCAGCAATGAAAAGCAGCGTCCGAAAATTAAGGAACGATTTATTGACGAAAATAACTTACTGCCTCTGGGATTTTTCTCCCTTTATTCCATGGTACAGCTGTGCGGGAGCGTCAGTCAGGTCCAGTCCTATAAGTAATCGCTGCCGTTGTCTTTAGTGCGTTAATACAATCGTCGTCAAGGACTGTGTTGCTCTTATTTCGCCCTTGCCAGTACTCCTTAATACTTTAGTATGTATTGTTTGTTTAAATTATTTGGGAATGTTTAACTAGGTCTTGTAGATCTTAAAAGTCTTTCAGACGCGATGTTGAAATGGGTGTTATTAATTTTCCGATCTCAGAGCTTCATTCTTGGTTTCTAGCTCCACAGTCTAGAGTCATGACATTTGTTGTCATAGTGCAGTAGTCATCAGCTGAAAATACAGCACAACATGAAAAAATGATGTGTTATCGAGAATTCGAATTCAAAGATGTACACGTGACAGAATAGCACGCCTTATTTTGTAATGGTAACCAGCAGGTTTAAAATGATAAAATAAAGGACTTGAATCAATTTTCACCCTAACCCTTATACGAATCAATAATTCCCTACCTACTAATATTAAGATATATATTTTATTACTAGCATAATAAACTGAGGTTGAGAGCAAAATATTGATAAAAATAGCTATTTACACACACGAATTTTTGTTCGATGCAGAAAACTGTCCAGTTTTGCCTTACGTCACAGGTATTTCAAAATTTACTTCTAGAAGGCGGATGGGAGGGGGGGGGGGGGGTTAATGCTGAAAAAAGTGGTGTTTTCCACTAAATCTTGTGTGCTCTTCCCAGGGCATAATTCTCAACTGATTCACGTGGTTCCTTTCTTGTTTGACCTAGAAAACTGTCTAGTTGTGCCTTATGTCTCGGAAATTTCGAAATTTACTTCTAAGGGAGAAAAGGGGGGTGAACTCCGAAAAACGTGGGTTCGACAAAAAATTGTGTGCGGTGCCCAGGATTTTGCTGCTCAACGCAGAATTCAGTCTAGTTGTGCACTAAGTCACCGGAATTCGAAATTTATTTCTACAGAGGCGGGGGCGGGGGGGGGGGGGGGGGGAGAACGCGGGATACTCAACAAATACACCGTTGCCCGTATTCTCAAACCGATTTGGGTGGTTGTTCATTAGTTTGATTTCGAAATCGTTCTGGTGGTGTACTATGAGGGGGGGGGGGGGGGAAACAAACTGTTTTAAAGATCCAGACGGTCTGCAATGAGTGAGGGTGATCTGTACACAACCATGACGGACGTCCACTGTAATGCATGCATTACTCTACGGGATGTTTACTCTATTAATGAGTGAAAATTGTCAATAAATTTTTTGATGGTATATGGCTCCATCACTAAAGAAATAGGTCATGCTGCATGACTGGAAGTTTTTCCAATACTGCAGTTAGAAAATAAGTAATATCCAAAAATAAACCTTGATAGTTTTTGGTAAATAATGCAAGTGTTACTTTTGGCTAGCCTAGCTAGTATAGTAGTTACATCACTAGGTAGGTACTACATGATTCACTTTCGTTGATTAATGAATAGATACATACATGAAATCTGTAGGTACTTATATTGCTAAAGGGAGAGAGGGAATACATCATGCTTTATTTACAAAATATATTATGTGTAAAACGTTAACATAAGTTAGTATGTTATTATGTTAAATATGAGTTGATGGTAACATAATATAAGCGAAAAATAGGTGCATATGCGTAATTATTAGATTAGATACAACAATATCTAATTTTAGTACTTTTCAATATTATCATTTCAAAACTATAAGCATAGGTAGTAAAACTTTGGACATGTAAGTCCGTCTGTCGGAAGAACGCTTGAGTGACAAGTTGATTAGAAACAATATCTGGAGTCTCCTCGAATTATTGCATTTAAAAGAAAAAGTTTGTTTGGTTTCGATTCATCTATATTCTACTCACTTGAAATAAGACTTCCAATATTGACTTCACGCGCTAGCAGTTCACTTCGGTATCCCCACGCCGCCCTGCAAAACTTCACTAAGGTGGTCCACCTGACTTCCGTACTGAGGATGCCCATAATCCGAATCCCTCGACTGAAGTATCGAACACTAAATTCACGCACTACGGGACATACTCCAGTGAAATGAGAGTCCTCCAGCTGTCTATGATTGCTCGTAGAGCAAAGTTTGCATCCAGAGATGACGGGAATGAACGGCTTGTGATTCAAGGATACAAGAGACTTGCTTATGGTGCTTGAGGGTGGTTATGAGTGACCTTTATTTTTACGCACCCAATTCCATGATCCAGTTCTCGATATTCGGGTTTGCTGGAAGTAACACCCCGCGCCAAACAATCATCTCGATGAGCTGTTCGACATGTCGCGATGATGGTCTCCAGCTGTGCTTTCCAAACATCGCTGGTCGGGTCCCCATCGAAAGGCCATCCGCGATTGAGCCAGCCCCCTCAGTTCCCTGTACCAAATACATCCTGGCGAATGGTTGGACGTACATGAAGGGAAGAATCGGGGTATGGATAACGAGTGGCTCCAGGGTGGCTTCGGGGTGCAGTAAGTAGTTAGGGGAACGAGGGACATAATGAAGCACTTTTTTCTTGATTTCATTTTTCCTGACCATATTATGAAGCACAATGGAACAAAATTCCGACAGCAATAAATTTTTTTTGTCATGAATTTGTGATAAAAAGTTAACTGGAAACTAATGCAATATACTCCCGATATGTTAGAAATAATTTCTATACCTTTTACACTACAGTAGATCTGATATTTAAGTCAGGAAAAATAAAAACAAAAAAAGTTCTTCATTATGTCCCTCGTTCCCCTAACTACTCTTACTGCACCTGGAAGCCATCCTGGAGCCAATCTTTATCCATACCCCGATTCTTCACTTCATTTACGTCCAACCATTCGCCAGGATGTATTTTGGTACAGGGAACTGAGGGGGCTGGCTGTATCGCGGATGGCCTTTCGATGGGGACCCGACCAGCGATGTTTGGAAAGCGTAGCTGGAGACCATCATCGCGACATGTCGAACAGATCATCGAGATGATAGTTTAGCGCGGAGTGTTGCTTCCAGCAACCCCGAATATCGAGCACAATGGAACAAAATTCCGACAGCAATAAATGTATATGGGGTGCCTTGAAACGACCGATGGAGCACAGTGAAACAAAACGCTGCAAATTATTACAGAAAGGTTTATTATTTTTACCTGTATAGATGGTTTACGTTTCAAGGTATGTAGAATCCGAAAATGCAATAAAAAAAATTCTGTCTGTCCGCCGTACGCCGTACGTAGCACTTTTCTTAGTTACCATGAAAAAAAAAAAAAAAAAAAAATTGATGAAATTCGGGTTATAGGCTCCGTTTGGGGTCTACTCGTAGTTGGTCCTCGAAGCTCGGCGTTACTGTCAGTCATCTCTAAGGGGTGAAAAATAGAGGTTGCAATTTTCAGAACGCCGTAGCTCGAAAACTTTCGATAGAAGGGTACGGTTTTTTTAACGTTTTAAATTGATCTTGAACTAAAGCATTTTTTGAGACCACCGGAGCATTGTACGACCAACCGTTCGTTTGCACCGAAAAGCTTCGTCAACACGATCGTGAATCAAACGGTATAAATCCGGCCCAGATATCATCACTAGGGAGCACCTGATTATAATCACCGATGGCTGTATGAAGTCGAGTTGATAGTTCTGCGATATTTGAAAAATGATGGATCTATTGGATTTTGTTGGTAGGTACTTTTGAAACTTGAACAAGCAATCATTATTATTGATGGGTGAATTATTACACAGTGGTAAATTATTACACAATGGAAAATTATTACAAAACGGTTCTTCTACCTAGAAGGGGCTTGATTTTGTTGATAGGTACTTTTGCAACTTGAACAACCGTTATTGCACGACGGTAAATCATTACAAAACGGTTCATTATATGCCTTATGCTTCATGAATAACTACTAATAATTAATTATTGAATTACTGAATCCCGCGCATTCGTAGGAAACTTTAATTCCGGAGCCGGCTCCAGTACTCGATTGTTGTACTGGGGGGAGCTCGAGGGTATTGACCACAGAAAACCGTGATCTACGCAGAAGGGGCATCTATACAGGTGAATAATAAACCTTTGTGTAATAATTTGCAGCGTTTTTTATTGCATTTTCGGATTCTACATACCTTGAAACGTAAACCATCAAATTTTGAGGGGGGGTTAGACATTTTTTTCTTTCATGCTCGATTCCAAAGGTTCATTATTGAAAATAATAAACCATAATTACAAAAGGTGTTGGGTGAGTAAAATCAGCCGCATTTTTTCAGACAGCTATCTATTTGGAATACCAAAACAAATCCCAGGCCAGGGTAGTACCTAGGTTTGAAATACCCTGTTACTGACATAACATGAATAGGGATGGTTAGGGATCCTAACCATCCAACCAGATTGAGTCGCCCAGTCAAGAGTACCAAGGGGCGCACCTTCTATCTTGTGTGATTTTAAGTGGACCCTTGGAAATATCACTGTAGGAGGAAGGGAGTTTGCACACGCTGAAATGATGCACCATGTAGTCACGAATACCATACGTACACCTACATCAACTTTCAGCGCCTTATCACATATGCCTTCAAGAGCAATTCTTGTTCAGAGGAGAATACTTCTCACATAAATTGTAGGGTGTAGGCCACAGCACTCCCTTCACTGTTCATGTCTTTTACTCAGTAAAGTGTGACATGCTTAATATTTTTCATGTCAGCTCTTCTAATAGACGTAGGTATACCTGTTTTAACCAAAGAAACAGCTTCCTTCATATCTGTCGTGAGTCCCTTCCGGAACTACAAATCCCTAGCATTTAAGTCCTCGCCAAAAACAAACTGTTAAATTAAGTTCCGGCGAATAAACAGTAAGAGTGTGGCAAGAGACGCAGGACCCGGTGCACAACCTGGAGCCCCACCACCCTGGTGGTGGCTTCAGGGTCTATATAACCCCGGATCCTGCGCCATTTTCGCCATTCTACACTTCCTCTAGCTGCTGGCTAGGTACTCTCTCTCTATCCTCAACCTCCTCTCTCCAAATTCAACTCACAAATTCTAACACCTCTCATTCCACAGTAAATTCATACACACACACATTTCATCAGAATTTGGTGGAGGTCTCGCCCTTAACCAATCCTGATGAAATACACTACACACCCGGTGGAGGTCCGCCCTTAACCGCTCACACACTCTTCACAATTTCACTCTTAAATTCGCTCACACACATATTTCATCAGAATATGGTGGAGGTCTCGCCCTTAACCAAACGCTGATGACACACACTACACGCTCGGTGGAGGTCCGCCCTTAACCGCAAAAACACACACTCTAAATTCATACACACATAAATTTAGTCAGGATATGGTGGAGGTTTCGCCCTTAACCAAACTGGCGAAATTTATCACACGCTCGGTGGAGGTCCGCCCTTAACCGCACACACACACACTCACCAAATTTCACTCACCAAAATTCACTCCAAATATTATTATCAACACACGCTCGGTGGAGGTCCGCCCTTAACCACAACAACATCAAAACACACACGCCAAATTTACTCCAACATTTTACAACATTTAAATTCAACCTTATTCCAACATCCATCATCCAAACTACCTCCACCTCTCATGGTGAATTTTAAACCAACATAAATTCACCATAATGTCCTCAGCGAAAAAAAGGCCTCTTCCAGGTTTTCTCACTCGCACCATCCTAGAAAGAATGAAACGTAAAATGAAGAAATTCCTGTTATGATGATGATTATTTATAGCGATGAGACAATGAAACATTTGACTGGGGCATCTTGAAACGTTTCAATGAGCCCCATCTTCTATGTTTCAATCTGCCCCAGTCGCCATCTTTGCATATTTTTTATTCCCAGTTTGATTGAAAAGAAAAGAACACAAACAATGCAGCTCATTCTACACAACAAACTGATTCAAAACAACAATAGTTTGCAATGAAAATCGTTTTTACTTACGTCTTACATGAAGAAAAAGGTTGCTTTAATGATTTAGGCCATTAGGCGAAAAACACACTTTGTATGATGGCTGCCCAAAGAAGACTAGCATCGAGGCGGAAAGACATAGGGTGAAGCACAGGGTACTGTAGCACAGTCTTGTGTTAACTCCTTGAATTAATTCCCTCACATATTTGAATTAAAGCTGTTTTTTCACAACGCCCTTCATTCCCCACGTTCATAGGCAAATTGAGGAGCAGCTTGACGAAAATACCTGTAACTGCTCAGCAGCCGAGTATAGGCCAAAGCCCCCAAACTTGGGCTGCATAAGTGAGAACTGATCTCACGGACGATTGAAAGATTCGGTAGCTACTCATCGTGGAGGAGTACATTTCAATATTACTTAATCAGCTTGTCAGGTAGGTAGGTAAAAATGGAATTTCGACAGTGAATATTACAGTATATAGCAATTTAAAACCCAGTAGTTTGGAATAAGAATCTTAAAGATCTATGAACGTAGGTAGGTAGGCAAGTACTGGTTGTAAATGAAACCCAATCAATTTACTGAGACGCAAATAAGCTTGAAATAATGTCGAATGGATGATCCGATGGAGTAATGAATGGTCTGACGTAACAGTTCAAAGTGAAACTATCGGAAGAAATAGACTGGAAACGTATTTATCAGGCAGCGAAAGGGGTTTTCCGCGCTGGGGTCTCCATAGTGACGTCACCTTGGTTAGCTCTTAGCTGCTCGTTGGGCTTAGCTGCCACTCTCAAACTCACCTGCGCGCTGGCCTAACTTCTTTCTACCATGGGTTGCGTCGTTGTGTGAGAGGGAGAGAACTGCCTTCCAGTAGTAACACATATAATAAATTACTTACATCCGATTTGAATGAAATGCGTGCAGCCGAATGAAAGCCTTGGGCAGCAAATTTTAAATTTGAGTGTCAGAATTCAGAACCGGACTGGCAGGGTTTTATGGAGAGAAGGCAGGAGAAAAGGTATGTATGAATGTTGTCAGAAAGTGGTCCGTACGGTTGGCATGATCTTTGGTATGATTTGAATATGACGTAAGGACCGTGATGGTGTTCGAAGTTTTCGAAAGCCATTCACTATTAGATCATGAGAGTTCATGAGATCATTAGAGTTTCAGCAGAGCCCGCACAAATGTACTTATATGCGATTAGATTGATGGTAGGTATATCGCGCTATGAGCTGACTTGATATCTCATTTTGAAACATTCAACTTGTCCGATTCTCGCCCAAATTTGATAGGTAATAAGGGTTTTCCCTGTGTGGGATGGTACCGTAAATTTAGTACGGTATACGAATTGAGGATACACCAGTGAATTATATTATAAATCGAAGTAGCGCTGTGATGAAGCTTCACTGCTCAGGTGGGCAGAGGGTACTTGGCAGGCTTCTGTTTTGTAACTTTTGATGCACTAAACTCAAACTACCCAATTTTTCCCCCAGAAAGCATAGTTTGGTTTATTATTTTGTGAATAGGTAATCGCTCAGCAAAACATTTTTATAACACCCCTCAAAATTTTTTCTTTGACTTTTGAAGGTACGTAGATTAGAAAACACTGCAAATTATTACACTATTGTTTATTATTTACCTGTATAGATGATCCTTCTGCGTAGATCACTATTCTTCTGTGGTCAATACCCTCGAGCTCCCCCCAGGAAAGCCCTAGATGAAGTACTGGAGCCGGCCCAAAAATTAAAGTTTCATACAAATGCGCGGGATTCAATAATTCAATAATTAATTATTTCCAGTTATTCATGAAGCCTAAGGTGAATAATAAACTATTGAATAATAGTTTGCCTGCATTGATGCCCCTTCTGCGTAGATAGTATAATAAACTGTTGTGTATTAATTAACCATTGTGTAATAATTTACCGTTGTGTAATAATGATTCACCGTTGTATAATAATTTACCCAATAATACTTCAACGTTTGTTCAAGTTGCAAAAGTACCTACCAACAAATTTCCAAAAGATCCATCATTTTGGTTTATTATTTTCAATAATGAACCTTTGGAATCAAGCGTTGAACCCCCCCCCCCCCCTTAAAATTTTATGATTTACGTTTCAAGGTATCTAGAATCCGAAAATGCAATAAAAAAATTTCTGTCCGTCCGTCGTACACTGTATGCCGTACCTAGCACTTTTCTTAGTTACCATGAACAAAAACGCTGCAAATCCCTGCACAACGGTTTATTATTTTGTATAGAATACCCTTCTGTTACAGATCACAGCTCTATGTATAGATAACCCGTCTATATAATATAATATGTACTATTCTATGCATATTATGTAGATCGCAGACCCTCCGTAGGTTAGTACCTAACCCCGTACTCGTTACTAGGTACCTACCTAAATCACGAGTTAAATGTTGCTAAAATAATTCTGCCGATGACAAACAGTACCTAACAAAAAGAAACACACATAATGAAGTTCTGAAAAGAAATTGTTGATGAGGAGTGAAAAAAGCTGCAAAAGTAGGTACCTACCAACAAACTCCAGCCCCTTCTACGTAGATTATAATAATGAACCGTTGTGTAATAATTTACCGTTGAGTAATGATTTACCGTAGTAATAATTTACCCATCAATAATACTTCAACGTTTGTTCAAGTTTCACTACCTACCAACAAACTCCAATAGAGCCATCATTTTTCAAATTAAATAATATCACAGAACAACCAACTCGACTTCATACTCCGCCAATATAATCAGGTGATCCCTACCAATGATTGGCCGTATTCACAAATTCCTATTGTGGGCGCGTCTCTGGTTACGAGATTTGGTTTGGATTGTATACAATTTCATTCACACTGGAGTCGAAAATGCCTGTCGGTGCAAACTTCGGGGCCTTACTGTGAACGAACGGCTGGACGTACGATGCTCCGGATGGTCTTAAAAAACTCGCAAGTTCAAGAACTATTTAAAACCGTAAAAATATTTACGTAAAAAAATGGTATAGGCGTTTTGAAAATTTCAACCCCTATTTTGAACCCCTTAGAGATGACTGACAGTAACGTCGAGCTTCGAGGACCAACTAGACGCCGAACGGAACCTATAACCCGAATTTCATCAATTTTTTTTCATGGTAACTAAGAAAAGTGGCCCGTACGGCGTACGGCTTACGGCGGACAGACAGAAATATTTTTATTGCAGTTTTGGATTCTACATACCTTGAAACGTAAACCATCAAATTTTGAGGGGGGGTAAGAATTTTTTTTTTCATGCTCGATTCCAATGGTTCATTATTGAAAATAATAAACCAAAATGTACGAAATTTGAGTTATAGTACCGTTCGGGGTCTAATTGGTCCTCGAAGCTCGACGATACTGTCAGTCATCTCTAAGGGGTGAAAAATAGTGGATAAAATTTTGAGAACGCCGTAACTCGAAAACTTTCGATAGATGGTATGGTGAATTTAAGTGAGTGTAAAATTCACCATGAGAGGTGGAGGTAGTTGGATGTTGGATAAGAGTGAATTTAAAGTTGAGTTGGATGTGTGTGGTTTAGATGTGGTTGCGGTTAAGGGCGGACCTCCACCGAGCGTGTGATAAAGATGTTGTTTGGAGTGATTTAGGTGAGTGAATTTAGATGCATGAGATGAGTGAAATTTTGGCGAGTGTGTGTGTGTGTGCGGTTAAGGGCGGACCTCCACCGAGCGTGTGATAATCCCACCATATCCTGACTAAATTTTGTGTGTGTGTGTGAATTTAGAGTGTGTGTTTGTGCGGTTAAGGGCGGACCTCCACCGAGCGTGTAGTGTATATCATCGGGATTGGTTAAGGGCGAGACCTCCACCTAATCCTGATGAAGTGTGTGAGTGTGAACGAATTTAAGAGTGAATTTGTGTAGAGAGTGTGAGCGGTTAAGGGCGGACCTCCACCGAGCGTGTAGTGTATTTCATCAGGATTGGTTAAGGGCGAGACCTCCACCTAATTCTGATGAAATGTGTGAGTGTGAATTTACTGTGGAATGAGAAGTGTTAGCATTTAGGAGCTGAATTTGACGAGAGGAGGTTGAGGATAGAGAGAGAGTAGCCAGCAGCTAGAGGAGATGTAGAAAGGCGAAAATGGCGCAGGATCCGGGGTTATATAGACCCTGAAGCCACCACCAGGGTGGTGGGGCTCCAGGTTGTGTACCGGGTCCTGCGTCTGTTGCCCCACTCTTACTGTTTATTCGACGGAACTTAATTTTACTTGTTATTTTGGCGAGGACTTAAATGCTAGGGAGTTGTAGTTCCGGGAGGGACTCACGACAGATGGGTACGGTTTTTTTAACGGTTTCAAATTGATCTTGAACTAAAGAATTTTTTGAGACCACCCGGAGCATTGTACGAGCAGCCGTTCGTTTGCACCGAAAAGCTTCGTCAACACGATCGTGAATCAAACGGTATAAATCCGGCCCATACCTATATCATCACTAGGGAGCACCTGATTATAATCACCGATGGCTGTATGAAGTCGAGTTGGTTGTTCTGTGGTATTATTTCATTTGAAAAATGATGGATGTTTTGGATTTTGTTGATAGGTACCACTTTTGCAAGTTGAACAACCGCTGAAGTAATATTAATGGGAAAATTATCACACAACAGTTTATTTTTTTTTTTTTTTTTTTTTTTTTTTTACGAGGGAAACAGTGGGAAAATCTTGAAAAAGACTTGCGCTTTGGAGGGTCCGCACTCCGCAGCCGTGTGAGGTTTCACTCACTAAAAACCCACTAACCCTGATCCTCTTGACCTAATCCACCCCGGAATCACTTGTTCAGCATTACTTCGGAGTGGGGTCGATCACTGGGCGGAGTCACGCCCTCTTCTGATCTCTTCTTGCGGTCTCCAGTTTATTGCTCATCTGAGGATCGGGTCGTCCAGCTTTTTTGCCTTGAGGATTCGGACTATGTAGGACACAATCCTCTCCCAGGTTTTCTGCCTGGAGATCATCTTCCCGATCACATTAGTTGGTGTGATTTCGCCCTCCTGTTCTTCTAGGATCTCCTTTTCCCTGCTCCATCTGGAGCAGTGGAAAAACGTGTGTTCGGCGTCGTCGTTTGGTGCTTTACAGTACCAGCACGTTGTGGTGTCTGCTAGCGCCCTTCTGTGCAGATAGGACCGGAAGTATCCATGGCCCGACAGGAACATAGTGATGTAGAAGTCGACTTCTCCATGCCTCCTGTCAAGCCATGGGCGCACCTGTGGAATAAGCAAGCGTGTCCATGCCCCCCTGTCATCAGTTTCCCACTCATTTTGCCACTGCTGCAAGGTTATTTCTCTCTCCTCTTTCTTGATAAGGGATCTTGACTCCTGTGCGGATCGCCGGAGGTAGATACGCTTCCTCTCCATTGCTAGGAGGTCGATTGGGATGGTGGCAGCAATGATCCCAATGGCAGGGAAGGAGACGGTACGGTAAGCACTTGCTATTCGTAGGGCTCCTCTCCTCTGCACTGACCGAAGGTGGTCTCGGTACTTTTTAACTTGTAGAGCCTCAGCCCACACCTCCACTCCATATAACATGATTGCCTCAGCTATGGTCATGAGCATCTTCCTTTTCTTGGGCGATGGTCCACCAATGTTTGCCATTAGCCTGCTCAGGTTTGCTGTCACTGCCGCTGCTCTTTCTCCTGCTCGCTTGATGTGCTCCCAGAAGGTCAGCCTGCAGTCGAGGGTTACTCCCAGGTATCGCACCGAATGAGATGAGTCAATGGTTTCGTCCTCCACCTGAAATTGGGTGACACGGTTGATGTGCCTCTTAGTCAGTAACACTATTTCGGTTTTGTGTACTGCAAGCTGCAACCCATGCTCCTCCATCCAAGGCATGACTCGCCTCATTGATTGGTTGAGCTTCCACTGGAGGCCCTCCAGAGTATGGTCTTTTATCACCACCGCTACATCATCAGCATAGCCCACCAGGAACACATCCTCTGGCATGTCCAGCAGGAGGATCCCATCATAGCTCACATTCCACAGATCGGGCCCCAATATAGACCCCTGAGCCGCCCCGCTGGTGATCTTCTTTCTGCACACCTTCCCCTCGGACTCATACACTAAGCTGCGGTTCTTTAGGTAGTCACATATGACGGCCAGCAGGTAAGATGGAAGCCCAAAGCGCCTCTGGAGGGTGTTGATGATATCCACCCATCTCACAGAATTGAAGGCGTTCTTCACATCTAGGGTCACTACCATGCACATATCTCTTGTACGGTGGTTTCCATGCTCGGTATCCCATGCAGCTGATACCACCTCCCTTATAGCAATCAGGGTTGATCTTCCCTTGACAAAGCCATATTGCCTACTGGCAAGACCCCCTGCAAGGGCGATGGCTTCCATGATTCTGGGCTTGAGGAGCTTCTCAAATAGTTTTCCCGCAGCATCCAGCAGGCATAGTGGTCTGTAAGCTGAGACAGAGGATGGATCTCCTTTTCCCTTATCGAGCAGGACCAAGCGGGCGACTTTCCACTGGGAAGGGAACACTCCGTCCACTAGGCATCTATTGTACATTCGGAGCAGCATATCCGGTTCGGTTCTGGTCACAAGTTTCAGGATCTCTGCAGGGATTCTGTCTGGCCCTGGCGCCTTCTTATTTTTAAAAGATGATACCGCTCTGGTCAGGTCATCCTTAGTAAATAATGGGATCTCTTGCCATGTATGACAGCTATATGGAGGGTCTCCGTCTCGTTCAGGGTGATTAGGAAAGAGGCCATCCACTATTCGGTCCTGGAAAGCTGCATCCAGGTTGGCCCCACCTGACATGCCCTTCAGCTTTTTGGTCACAATCCTGTATCCCAGGCCCCATGGGTTTTCTTCTATTTCTTCGGTGAGTTCCTTCCACTTGGCAGCTTTACTTCTGGCTATAGCTTGCCTTAATCTTTTTTTAGCTGCCTTGAACTCAGCAGTTCTGGTGGGAAAGTTCGGGGAGTCCCTGGTTGTCCTTTGAGCCCTACGTCTTAGTCTGAGGCATGTTCTTCGGAGATCTGCAATTTCGTCGTTCCACCAATAAGCAGGTCGCCTTTGGTCCTTTCCTTTCATAGGCATAGCTGCATTGCAGGCCTGCTGTATAAGTTTCATGGTGGCCTTGATCAGGTCTTCTGCTGTAGGGTATGTGGTAGACTGAAGGGAACCCTTTCCAATGGCGATTATGGTGGAGAATAATCCCTCATCTATCTTTTCCACGTTCCACTGAGCTGTCTTACGATTTGGGGGCCCTGGTGGGGCTTGGGTGTTGTGGTCTACAATTGCGTACTCAATGTACTGGTGGTCGCTTGCTGTGTACCTTTCCGAAACGTGCCAGTCTTTAACTTGGCCTCCCAGTCTCTCTGTTGCAAAGGTTATGTCTGGGATGGTACCTCTACAACCGGGCCTCCTGAATGTGGACACATTACCTCTGTTGAGAATGATCATGTTCAGTCGAGCCACCATTTCACCGATGGCATTGCCCCTACTATCTGTGTGATCCATCCCCCACTCTACAGACTTCGCGTTGAGATCACCAGCTACGAGTACATCACCAGATAACCTGCTAATCGTGTCCTCCAGGACCTGCAGCTTTCTTTCAAACTCTGCAGCTCGGTCGTTTGGGGAGAAGTAGCAGCTGATATATGTGGTGCCCCCTGCCTTCACCCACACAAATCCTTCCCCCACCCCATGTTCCGTGACTGCCAGCTTTTGAGGGTTTGTTACCCAAATTGCTGCTGTACCGAGGGTATCTGAGAACCATTGCTGGTTGTCTCTCCGACGGTACTGTTCACAGAGAAGAGCTATGTCTGCTGGTCTTTCAAATAGTATCTGTTCTATTAGAGCGTGGGCCACTCTGCTCCTGTTCATGTTTCCCTGCAGGATGTGTATCATCCCCTCTTTTTGGCAGCCTCCAGTGCCCGCTTGAAGGCAGTGCACCCTTTTTTGCCAAGGGAATGGTCAGATGGCTCCCCAAGGTCTTCACAGAGGACGCATTTTGCAGGCTGGCTGCAGTTTGAGGCTCTGTGGTCACGCTCCCCGCACTTGAAGCAGGCATTTGCTCTGTCCGCCCCATTACAGTTTCTGGCTTGATGGCCAAAACCAAGGCATCTAAAGCATCGAACTACCTGGGTGCGCAGGCGTACTCGGCAGTTCATGAGCCCTATGCGTATGCGCTCCGTTACCAACAGCTCCTTAGCACCCTTCATATCCAGTGATACGATGGCAAGTCGCTGTTGTCGCGTGTTGGGTTGTGTGACAAAAACCTTCATCTGCCCTTCTGCTCCCTTCAGCCTTTCTGCTAGGGCCTCTTTTACCTCTTCTTCTGTGGTGAAGATATCCAGGTCTCGGATCTCCACTGAGGCCTGCGGCGTCAGCTCACGGACATCCCCTGCGTCGCCTACTGCTCCTTTGAGAAGGTTTCTAAAGGCGAGTTTGTCCTCATCGTGGTCGAGCTCTATGAGCAGATCGCCTCTCACAGTTCGGCGCATTCCGCGTACACCCTTCCCAATTTGCTCTGGCTTTACGTTCTGTCTTACCTTCTGAAGGACATCTGCATAGGTCTTCCCATCTGCCACCTTGATCATGACAGCTTCCGGGCGCGATCTCACCCTCTTTTTCTTAGGTGCCCGCTGCTTTACCTCCTTCCATGGGGACTCAGACTCGGAAACCGAAGGCTTTGTAGTTGGCACTTTATCCTTCCTCTTCTTTTTCAGTTTCCGCTTAGGGGTCTCCTCTGGGGTGTAGGACTCTCCATCAGAACTGCTGTCCTCCTCTCTTCCCCTCTTCCCAGGTGCATTTGGGGTCTCGACAGCTCTGTGGACAACAGGAGTGCTGGGGCCCCCCATACCTGGTTGCTCTAGGGTGGTCAATTTTTTCCTCTTTCCTTGCAGATCTTGCAGCGAATCGTAGATGTCTACAAACTCTGCCAAGCCTTTCTTTATGCCCCGTGGCATAGTTTTCTGGGACTTTGCCAGGTCCAGCATTCTATTTAGTACTGTTTTCCACCTTGCCATTTCTTTTGCCTCTTTCACATAAATTGTGGTGAGCTGATTTATGTCCGTGGGTAACAGTGGATTGCACCCTACCTCTTCTGTCTCTGACTCTTTAGTTGTGTTAATAATTATTGTAGGTGAATTCATTTTTGTGTTTTAACCAGCGCATCGTGTACAGAGGGGCGGGCCGAAATAGTTGGGAACGGGTATACCCTCGGAATTTATCCTACCCCAGTACTCTGAGGCCCAACCTTCGCTTTACCAGTCCGGAAATACCGACATCCTGGCGCTCGCCCGGAGCAGAGTGGGGTCCGACACCCCACAACCAATGTACACTCCCAGATCACGGCCCGAAGGGGCTGGTCTCAGATCAAGAACCACAGGAGCACTTCGGTAGAGCAAGCTCACATCAGCCGTGATTTTAACACAAATCCGGCACTCCCCGCGCTCCTGCAGTACTGACCAATCTTTAATCAAGCCGGCAGATTATTAGCTGCCGTAGCTAATCTCCTCATGGCTTTCCTGTAAGCCTGACACTGAGGGTCGTCGACCTGATGATCGGCCGGCTTCCCTGCTCGGTGACAGTTTGCACAGACTGGGGGTTTGTTCTGACGCTGACAGGCTCGGGTTCTGTGTTCCCCAGCACAGTACCCACAGGTGTCCTTCGTAGCCTGACATTTGGTGGACACATGACCAAAGCCCTGGCATTTGAAGCATCTTGAGACATCGATAAACTCCGCCACCTTGCATCTCTGCAGCATTATATTCAGGCTACTGATCTCCATGAGGATTTGTCTGACTTTCTGGGAAACCTCTATAACCCAGATGACGTCATCAAACCGTCGTGCCCCCTTCATGAAAGCTGGCTTAAAGCCCTCTTCCAGCTCTACCCGTTTAATCATGCCTCTTAAGGTAGCGTTTTGACTCCAGATGATGTCTAGGAGCTCTTCCTTGGATATTCCTTTGTCGACTCTGTGAATCTTTATCAACAGCTGTTTCCCAGGGGTACCACCCTCTGTCACCGAGAAACCATGGTCCTTCAAAGTTGCAGCCAGAGATTTACTCTCCTCCTGATTTCTGGCCACAACCATGATTGCACTCTTACTCACCATGGGTTTGCAGGTTGTCAGCCCGATGCCCAGCTCGCCCAAATCGACTGTTTGGGCCACTGATCTTCTCACCGAAGTGGGGGACAACCGGGAGCCGTCAACTGAGCTCTTAAACAGTAAATTATTACACGACGGTTCATTAGACTATCTACATGGAAGGGGCACTTATACAGGTAAATTATTACACAACGATTTATTATTTGCAAAATTATTTTTTTGGCTCGATTCCAAAGGATCATTATTGAAAATAATAAACCAAAAATGGTCCGTCCGCCGTATCACGCATGAAGTCGATTTTCACCGAAGTTAGAAGAATTGAGGTTGTAATGAAGGTTCAGCTCCCAAAATTCATTTTTTATTAGTCAATAACCTGGGAATGTTCTGAAATCACCCTCATTTTGTATATTAACACTAGAAAAAGTGTGAACAGCTGAACAATGATCAAGGATAATTAAAAAAAAAGCGTAATTGGTGTTTTTGGGACTAAAACCATCAGAAATAGCTATTTCAATTATTGCACATGAAAGAAACAATAAATTAACCCCCAACATTTCTGTAGGTATGTCCAGTAGAATAACAAACCCATGTGACTTTTCAACGTTTTTGGCTAATGACTCGCTCTCCCTGACTCGAGTCACCGTTCTGTGCCACTTTTAGTAGGGTGATATAAACTTTCGGTAATTTTAGCATCTTTCACCGACAAACTATAAGCATAGGTGCATCTGACAAACATCGTGCTCCATGACCAGCGGAGAAGCTGTGATAGTCTCCTGTTCTGTGGCCGGGACCCATGCTTGAGGGGGTACTTCGATTCGCGGACTCTCCGCATTCTCGTGAGTAGCAATCGAACTATATGGCTTACCGCCGTATCCCAATAGGTTGCGGGCCGGTACCAACATTCTGGCACGTTTACAAACTGCAACAGAATCACCAGTAAAAGAAGTTCGTTTGCGATAATTATCGCAAGATCGCGTTTGCATGTATGCATTTAAAAAATATTAAAATATCTGTTTCGATGGAAATTATATTTGCGGTCAACTTGCAGAGCCGACTTTTACATTCTGTCTCGTAGGTAGCCCATGGAAATGATCTTTAGTGGAATACGAGTACCTGCAACGTGTCTCCAGGTTTTAGTGCCACAAAAGGCATTGCTGTTCGTACGTTATTAATTTAGATATATGATATCATTTGCTGAAGGATTTTCCTAAGGCCTGAAATCATCTGACCTTACGAGAGAAAATATTGCTAAGTAAATGGTAAAAAAAACCTACAATGAAATAACAAAATGAAAAAAATTAAATAAATAAATTAATTAAATTAAATTAAAACAAAAATATGGCTTGATTATTACATTGAAAACAGACGTACAAACACTACCGATCGTACAGTCAGGTTCTGGAGAGTATGCTGGAAGCACCAAGCTATTTCGCGTCTCAACAAAATGTCAGTTAAGTGTAGCAAGTGCTTTCTAGGATTCGCTAATAATGCGTTTAAGGTCTCGTGCGTTGAATGTCCTTTCGTGGCGCATATCAAATGTGTTGATATATCAAAGGAAGTGTTCACGGCAATGAAAAAAGATCAGGAGAATTATTACTGTGAGCCCTGTGGAAAGAAGAGAAGGCAGTCAATCGTCTTGAGTTCCATGCCCTCCTCCCAGGATGCTGGCCCCACTCTAACCACTTCGACCCAATCAACGTCGAGCCAGTCTGTGACTGGATTGAGAGGGGGCATTGATAATGTAAGTAAACATGATCCGTACTCTGCATTGTTACAAATCATTGAAGAGATAAGAGAGGATGTGAGGCGATCCAACACTTCCGTTTTGAACGAGGTTCATCAGTTCAAGGAGGAATTGGGGGATTTGAAGAACAATCTAAATAAGTATTCAGACATCATAGTAGAAAACACCACCGCAATAGACACGCTTAGATCGGATATTGCTAAAGTAAATAATAACATGGAAACCCTCGTCGAACAACAACAGGCTCAGGCTGTGAAGATTCGAGACTTTGATACCAGACTAAACGCCTTGGAACAGTTAAACAAAAACAACTGCGTTGAAATTTCTGGAGTTCCACAGCCGGTGAATGAAGTATTGTCAGACACACTAGACAGAATTTGGATCGCTCTCGGCTTGAATCTGAACGCGCATGCTATAAGCGATTGTTATCGTTTTCGGCCGGCGTCGTTTGGCGATAAACCGGGGATCATTGTTGTCGAGTTTGTTCGCAAATTAGATAAGAAAGCTTTGTTTGCGGCTGTGAAGTCATTGAAGACGCCTCTAACGATAAGATCAATTGGAGAATTGGTCGGAGATGCGACTCCCATCTACATCAACAATAGTTTGACCTATGTAAACCGGAAACTTCTTCAATCGGCCAAAGAGTTTAAAAAGCAGTTTAAGTACAGATTTGTTTGGGTGAAAGACGGAAAGATTTTCATCAGAAAGTCCGAAGACAAGGCTGATCGAGCAGTTCAGGTGACGTCAACGGATACACTTCGTGACCTGCAAAAACTGTCATCGCGTCAACAATGAACTAAATCCTCCTTACCGTCTTCCCCGTACCAATGATGTTAATAGCTTTACGAGAATATGTAAGTTATTTTGAATGTAAACTATCATGACATCAATTAATGATCATTTAAAGCAAATGTGTACTTATAGCAATAATAACATAAGAATAGCCCATGTTAATGCCGAAAGGTTGGATATTCCATCTCATTGGTCTGAATTCTATGAAATGTTCAAAGGTAATGTTATCGACATAATAGCAGTTTCGGAAACCTTCTTCAAACCTCCACTAAACTCATCTTCTTTTACTCTGCCAAATTTTGCCTTAGTGAGAAATGATCGAATTGGAAAAGAAGGTGGAGGGGTTGCTCTTTTTATTAGGAACGATTTGAGCTTTCGAGTTATCGATAAGTCCCCACCTGAGTATGCACATGAACCAGAGTACATGTTTGCCGAAATTACCTCCAAGAATAGAAAAATTATAGTTGGAGTCGTGTACCGCCCACCTAAGGCTAGAGGGTTGGATAAATTATTTGTTTCACTGTCAAAATTACTACCCATTTCTAACGATATTGTCATGCTTGGCGATTTTAATGTGAATATGGCAAGTGTTGGGCCTGTGAGTTTCGGCGGCGACAACCACTATCGCTCGTACTTATTACAACAATTTGGAACATACAATTTTGAATATTTGCCTCTAGAACCAACCCATCATACAAGTGTCTCAGCAACCCTAATAGATCTGATCATAACTAATAATAAAAGTCGTATACTCTCTTTTGGTCAGTTAGGCGCCCCCGGATTATCGAGACATGACTTAATCTACTGCATTATAAGTATGAGGCGGAAGAAAACTAGGAAAGAAGTGGTTTATAGGAGAGATAAATCTCTTCTTGGTAAAGAAATTTTTCTCGAGGAAGCAATGAAAATAGACTGGTTGCCAGTATATGAGTCCTCTGATGTTAACTCGAAAGTAGGTATTTTTAATTCTCTGGTTTTAGGTTTATATAATAGAATGTGCCCGTATAAAAAAATTGTTTCCAGCAGGCCGCCCGCCCCTTACATAACTGATGAAGTGCGTGGCTTAATGAAGGAGAGGGATAGTTTGTGGAAGCGGGTAGTTAAGAATAAGAGTAATGATTTGTTGAGGGCTGAGTATAATAAAGTAAGGAACAAAGCCAAGCAGAAAAAAAGGAACGCACGGAACAGACACTATGCAAATTCCTTTTCTTCGACGTCCAAGAGTTCTAAAGATATGTGGAAAATAATAAAATCATTAGGCATCGGTAAGGTAAAACCAACCGCTGATGATTTGAAACTGTCATTGGACGCAATTAATGAATTCTTTTGTGATGACAATAGCCCGATGACAGACCGTTCCATAGTTGAGGAATACATTTGCTCACCCTCATCTTATCAGTTATTTGATTTCAAGACCATAACCGAAGAGGATGTAGCTGTCTCGATGAACCATATTTCGTCGACATGCATTGGTATTGATGAAATACCTATTGAAGTTTTGAAGGCAATTCAATTAGTAATTATTCCCGTTCTCTGCCACATATATAATTTCTCTCTTTCAACTGCCACCTACCCAACATTGTGGAAAGATGCTTTAGTGTTGCCTCTGCCAAAGGTTCCGTCCCCTAGCCGACCAAACGATTTCCGTGCGATTAACAAATTATGTGCTGCCGGTAAAATTCTGGATAGAATAGTATATGAAGCCTTTGTGTCTAATGTTGCCAGGCAAAATATTATAGATCCTCGGCAATCGGCGTACAGAATAGGCCATAGCACCGAATCCGCTCTAATATGCGTAGTTGATGACATTAGGAAGAACATGGATGACGGAAAATTAACTCTGATGGTACAAATCGATTTTTCCCGTGCCTTCGATAATTTACAACATGAAATTTTATTGGCCATTCTTAAATCGATGAATTTCAGTAATAAAGTGTTGGATTGGATCAAGTCTTTACTGGAGAATAGGATGCAATGTGTCGAAGCGAAGGACGGTAGAAGGTCTGAAAAGAGAGCTGTCCATAAGGGTACACCTCAAGGTTCCGTTCTATCGGCGTTGATGTTTAGCTTGTACATCAATAGTTTACCTAAAGTCCTTAAGCATTGCCAGTATCATATGTATGCAGACGATGTACAACTGTACATTGCATCGTCATTTGAGACTTTTGATGAAACTGTCGATCTTTTAAATTCAGATTTGTTACGTTTGTGTTCGTGGAGCCGTTCCCATGGTTTAACCATTAATCCTTCAAAATGCACTTCGATAGTAATTGGTTCCAATCGGCGCATGGTGCAAGTAAATCACGCTGCTACGCTGTTGAAAAAAATACACCTAGGTGATCATAATATTATTCCGTACGAAAGTGAGGTTGTGAAAAGCCTGGGTATTTTTATTGACTCGAAACTGAGTTGGGACAAGCAAGTTTCGAAGTTATGTAGTAGAGTATACGGTGGACTGCACCAGTTGAGAGTTTTGGCCCAAGGTTTTCCGGCTTATGTAAAGGCAAGATTGGTGCAATCCCTCTTGCTTCCCATGTTTGATTATGCCAATCTGGCATACTGCGACGTATCTGTCGCTAACCTTGAGATCCTTCAGCGTGCGCAGAATGCGACAGTTAGATTTATATTTGGGTTAAAACCGGAGGAGCACATAACGAGTCACTATGTGAAATTAAAATGGCTTAAAATCAGAGAAAGACTGGATTTGTCGATTGGTACAATGATGTTTAAGCTATTAAAATTTGGACAACCAAGTTACTTGGCTCGGCATATGATCATGAGGAGTGATGTTCACGCAAGAAATGTTCGTTCTGCCCAGAACACTCTTGAGATCCCACAGCATCGTACCTATTTTATGGTAGGTCATTCGTTGTAAGTGGTGTGCGATTTTATAACAGTAATAAAGACTTATTCGATTTGTCATTAAGCTTGGGATCTTTCAAGAGTAATTTGTTCAAGAACCTATTTTTGCGCTACAAAAGCGAGATGTAATCTTATTTAGCTTTTATGTACTACATATTTTTCAAATGGGATCCTAGAGGATAG
>OX940974.1:106598358-106808675 GCA_954871275.1 Leptopterna dolabrata | reverse complement strand
CACGATCTGAGTTCTTGCTCACACTTCTTCCAAGACCTTGCTCACCAGTGATAGAAGAATCTCCTGCACATGAGGGTGATGAGATACAAATCTAACAGACAATCACAACTTTTATAACTATTATCAAAACTTTTATTATCATAACTATTATTTATTATTATACTATTATTATAACTTATTATTATAAACTATTATTATAACTATTTATTATTATAACTTTTATTATTATAACTATTATTAGTATAACTATTATTATTATAACTATTATTATTAATTATTATTATAACTTTTATTATTATAACTATTATCAAAAGACAATCAACAATTGTATAACTATTATCAAAATTTTATAACTATTATCAAACAATTTATAATTATACAACAGCAGCTAAAAATTGTATAACTATTAGGTATGTGGGTTCTTTTCGGTTATACCCCCCCCCCCCCCCCCCCCCCCCCAGTCAAGAGCCCACCGTTCCTGCTATACTTGTCTTGTTTTCTGGTATTTTATACCTAGCATTACATTCCACTAATCTATTCAGCAAACAACCTGCTCATTCACGGGATAGTTTCTGGGATTGTTTATCTTTTTTGACATGCGAGCGCCAGCGAGCATCCAGATCGCTTGACAATGCGAGCGGCAGCGAGCAGTAGGTACTGTTCGGTAGATACTTTTCGGTTAGTGGAATGTAATGTTAGGTATGTAACAAGACTGTTTAATGCCTTCGAAAATACCAGAAAACAAGACAAGTAGAGCAGGAACGGTGGGCTCTTGACTGGGGGGGGGGGGGGGGGGGGGGGGGGTATAACCGAAAAGTACCGGTATGTGGTTTCCCATGTTTTCAATAAATGTTTCTTTTTACGTGCGTTTTTCATTGTTATATTGACTCATTTTTGGGGTTTCAAATCAGGAATCGGGGTTGATGAAGGTTCTGATTACATGCCATACGAGCAACGGTAACTCGGCAGTGGGCCTTTAAAGGCCCATCCATGAAATGGGCTGCTGTGAATGACCATGGCCATAGGGAATTTTTTTATTATTTTTAACACATTTCTGGGGAGATTCAGCACTGAAAAAAAAAAAATATATTTGGAGATATTCGACGACCTTGACTTTTCTTGCCGAGATAAGGGTTAAGAAGCCTTGATGGGAGTTATTTGTGTAACTTTGATGTGCTAGACCAAAAGCTCATATGTCCCAGCGTCCCGAAATTCAATAAAGCTAGAAGTGTTATGAAAGAGCTCGATGAATTAGGTATAAAGATTGCTCCAGATACAGATACCCCAATAGATTTACTGATCGGTTCGAACGTTTATGGAAAACTGCTGACGGGCCGAAGGGAAATTTTGAAATGTGGTTTCGTTGCCTTTGAGACTCATCTTGGATGGATCGTTTCAGGGAAATTTAAAAGTTTGGATACAGGTCACATTAGAGAGCATGGAACCAACACAATGAGTGCGATAACGATGTTTTCCATGGCGAATCCTGATTCCATTTGTAACTTATGGGAACTGGATGTGCTTGGAATTGAAGACCCCTATCAGAAGAAAAGCGGGACCAGGAAACACATCAGTTCTTCCGTGATACAATAAGAATTAATGATGAAGAGCGTTACGAAGTAAGATTGCCATGGACCGAAGATCATGTGCCCATACCTCGAAATTTTTTATTGGCAAAGCGTAGATTAGACCGTACGATAAGTAAGTTGAAGGAATCAAAAATGATGTCTGTTTATGATTCTGTATTTGCGGAGTGGTTGGATGAACACATAATAGAGAAGGTTGACTTTGAAACATGGGATAAGGGACACTATCTGCCACATCGCCCTGTTTTTCGAGATAGTAAGACAACCCCAGTTCGTCCAGTCTTTGACGCATCCGCGCAGGAGAAAGGATTCCCTTCTATCAATCAATGTCTACAAAAAGGAATAAACTTGATAGAAAACATTCCGAAGTTGCTGCTAATGTTCCGAATGAACAGAATAGGTGTAATTTCCGATATTCGAAAAGCCTTTTTGCAGATTAGTTTGGCGATTGACGATCGTGACTATTTGAGGTTTCTGTGGGTTAATGAAGATGGTTCACTGCAAATTTTTCGGCATGCGAGAGTAGTGTTCGGAGTCACCAGTAGTCCTTATCTTTTGGGAGCTGTGATTGAGCATCATTTAGTTCGTTTACTAGAGGCTGGTAGATTTGATTCGGAACTACTCCGTCTATTGAGAATGAGTTTCTACGTTGATAATTGTGTTACAAGTGTACACTCAGTAGAAGAGTTGGAACGCTTTCAGAAAGATTCGATAGATGTTTTTGCAGAAGCCAAGATGGATTTGAGGTGTTGGGAGTTCTCCGACTCCTCACTAGCAACTGAATCAACGACACATGTGCTTGGACTTATTTGGGAGCGTTAGGCGGATAGGCTGGGAGTAAATCCCTCTAACTGGAAATTGGATGACACGACCAAGATCACTAGGAAAACGTTAATGTCAATGGCCCATCGAGTCTTCGATCCAGTAGGGTTCTGCTGTCCAGCCACGCTGTGTCCCAAGTTACTGTTGAAACAATGTTGGAGTGAGGAAGGAGGATGGCTACAAGATATTCCTGAACCTCTCCAAGTAGAATTTTTGAAATGGTATCACGAATTAGACTACCTAGAAAAGATTAAAATTCCGCGTTGTATTTCTGGTGAAGGAAAAGTCATCGAGCGTTCGGTTCACACTTTTTGTGACGCAAGCAAAGTTGCGTACAGCGCTGTGGTGTATCTCCGTACAGTGACGTCGGAAGGACTAGAAGTGCAAATGATTCAGGCTAAGTCCAGGGTTGCTCCCTCAGATGAAATTACTATCCCGAGATTAGAATTATTGGCAGCGTTAATTGGGGCAAGGCTTACCAATTCTGTGAAAGATATTCTAGGAGAAGGTGTGGATTATACCTGTTGGAGCGACTCATCTACAGTTGTTACTTGGATAAATCGGGATGAAAATTGGGGAGTTTATCTTCACAATCGAGTCAAATAAATTCGTAGTTTGACTAGGAAAGAAGAGTGGAGACATATTCCTGGACTTTACAACCCAGCAGACCTACCGAGTCGAGGATGTTCACCCAAGAGCCTATACGAGAGTAAATGGTGGCAAGATCCAACTTGGTTGAGAGGAGAGCCGGATTCTTGGCCAGTTGGGACAATGGAAGTTGACGAGACAGTAATTGCCTCGGAAAAGAGAAGGAAAGGAGACAGTAGTGTGGTTCTCCTCACTACCCTGGCCGATCATAGTTGGTATCAACATTTGAGTGTTGACTACGAGACTACTGCCCGTTTGGTGGCATGGGTACTCCGTTATGTGGGAAACAGTAGTGCCCAGAAGAAGGGATTACCGACCGTCAGAGGTGGGCTGTTGTGCAAAGAAGTTGTACAAGCTGAGAATTTCATCTGGAAGACGGTTCAGGAAGAAAGTTTTTGCTCAGTAGAAGATAAGATCAAACCACTTGTAGCATTTGTCGATGAAACCGGGCTCATGCGTCTAAAAACAAAGGTTACCGAGTGAAAGGACACATACGACTTTCGTTTCCCGATTGTCCTTCCAACACAGCATCTGATGGTTGAAAAGCTTGTTCTTCATGAGCATAAAAGAGCATGCCATGTCGGCGTCCAAGGCCTCCTCAGCATCTTGAGGAATCGGTTTGGATACTAAGAGGAAGACAAGCCGTCCGAGGGATCTTAACAAAATGCATAAATTGCGCCCGTTTTGTAGTCAAGCACGCTGAAACGCTAACCCCGGCTTTACCAGAAGCGCGTACAAGGGATGCAGAAGTCTTCGAAGTCGCAGGAGTAGATTTTTTTGGGCCATTGATCTTAAAAGATGGGAGAAAGATTTTTGCAGTGATCTTCACTTGTGCTGTATACCGGGCAGTCCATCTAGAACTAGCGGTTTCACTGTCCACAGTAACATTCATTCAAGTTTTACGCAGATTTATTGCAAGAAGAGGTAGACCTACAGTACTGTACAGTGATAACGCAAGGAACTTCACAGGTGCTGATGCGGCTTTTGGAAGACTTGATTGGGAAAAGCTAGCGAGGTTTTGCACTGCAGAGAGGATAAATTGGCGTTTCAACCCCCCTTCCAGTCCGTGGTGGGGAGGATGGTGGGAGCGAATAATTGGAGTCATCAAGCAAATGCTCAGAAAAACGCTTGGAAAAGCTTCCGTTACATACGAGGAACTTGAAACGATCCTATGTGACTGCGAGGATACTATGAATTCCCGACCACTGACCTATGTCTCTGAGGACGACCAAGACTTGATGCCCATAACGCCTAATCTGTTTCTCAGAGGGGTAAGAGAATCAGGAGTCCCCGACTGTGACGCTTTGAGTGCCACCAGTTTAGGGGAAAGAGCACAGTATTTACAGAAAATCAGAGCAGATCTTCGCAAGAGATTCCGCAACGAGTACCTTGGCAAGCTGGCTCAAACCGCAAAGAAGATCATCAGAAAGTTGAAGATTGGTGAAATTGTTCTGATCGGTGGTGAAGACAAGAAGAGGATTAGCTGGCCTCTAGCGAGGATTATAGGATTCATACCAGGCAAAGACGGGGAGAACCGAATTGCCAAGCTTATAACTGCCAGGGGTGAAGTCATGCGACCCCTACAACGAGTTTACCCACTCGAAGTTTGCCTTAATGATCAGGACGGGCAAACGCCTCAAGACCTGGAGGAGCAAGAGCCGCAAGACTTCGTCCACCAATAGGCCCCGGAGCGTGTGGAAAATGGAACCACCTCCAGTTAATTTGTTGATACTTTATTTAATTTGGTAGTTACGAATAAAAACAGTTGCGTTCAAACCTTTCAAGGAAAAACTCGTTTTCTAACTTTGAATAATCTAGAGTTTAAAGTAGTCGATTTAATAGACCAAAGTAGGTACAAACCGCACAAGAAAAGGAAGAGAAACCAACAGCTGTATTGGCTGTTGGGTCGGCAATCGCTGCTCAGCATTCATAACAAGGTGCTGCTTTACAAAACAGTGCTGATGCCTATCTGGGCATATGGTATACAGCTATGGGGCTTCACAGCAAAAACCAATATGAAAACCATCGAAACTTTCCAAAACAGGGTAGGTACTTAAGAATATGGTCAATGCTCCTTGGTACATCCGAAACGACGACCTCCACAGAGACCTTGGAGTGGAGAGGGTCAGAGATGTCATGAAAAAATATGCTAGTAGCTACGAGCAGAGGCTACTTGGACATACAAATCCGGAAGCCATTCAGCTTCTGGACAACTCTGCAGTAACACGGCGGCTGAAGAGGACCAAGCCCTTGGACTTACAGTGTTGTTGAAGACGTACAGTGTTGTGGACTCATGTGTGGTGCTAGTCACTGGACATTCACCATAACGGATACATGCGTTAATTATTGTCTAATCTAAATAACTAGATAGTTACCGATGTAACTAGTTTTTATAATAAAATAAATAAACGCTAAAAAAAAAAAAAATTAGGATTCCTGATGGATATAATTTTCTTGATGGATATGTTACGGACAATGTATCCTAGGTGGGCATTGTGCAGAATGACCGGGGCATTCTGCAGAAAGTCCAACTTTTTGGGCAATCTATATAATACGCAAGTATTTCACACATCGCGTGGGCATTACATACGATGCCCACTGATCTTTGGGCAATGTGTTCAATTTCAAGTGTACATCCTCGTGAATAGGTTCAATGGAGCTCCAAAGCAATTCAATGGACTCAGATCGGAAATTGTCAATAAAAATTGTACGCAGCACTCATTTGGACATTGGGCATGGAGGGCGGAACCGGATGATGGAAGAACTTCATGGCAAGTACTGTAACATTACTCGAGAAACAGTTATGGCTTACCTGAACTTGTGCTTTTCTTGTAAAAAAAAGCGCGTTGCCCAAACGAGGTTTAGTTACGAAACCTATTTTGCATTCTGCTTTCAATTCTAGAGCACAAATTGATCTAATTGATATGCAAGCTCTTCACTCTGTTATTGGAAGATCCCCTTATGAGGCGATGTTTGTTCAACAGCAGCGTGTGGCCTCAATTCCATCAATACCTATTCTCCCAGAATTAGTGAATCTTAATACACTTTCAGAGATATTCAAAACACTGACCAACAACCTGTGGACATTCTACAGATGACGGGGAATTCTACAGAATTACCTTAAATATTCATGGGCATTCTGTAAAATACCCTGTTGAACGGTCATTCTATAAAATTCCCGGTCATTCTGCAGAATGCCCACCTTGGATACATTGCCCGTAACGAACGTACAAGCTGGATTAATTACTCAATATTTAATGGGCAACTGGAGTACTATCAAGCAGCATACTAGGATCCCAAATGGAATTCCTTCAAATTATTTAATACTCTGGCGATAGAAATTTTAAGGGTAGGCCTAGATAGGTGAGGTTGGAATGGATATGACTAGCAAACAGAAAGGCTGCACCTATGGCTAGGCCAGGAAGGTTTCCACCGCTTTGAGTGCGAAGAGGTTGAGATGGAGAGTTTGAGGTGTGAGGTGACCAGCATTGTGAAAGGCTGCACCTACGACTGGGCCAGGAAGGTTACCACCACTTAGAATGCTAGGAGGTTGTGCCCGGAAGGTTCCACCAGATCGGCCAAGCTGGAAAGGTTGACACCAATTCGGGATCTTTGTACGAGTGAGGTTTGAGGAGGAAGGTATGGTGAGACAGAGAAGTCATCGACTTGAGTGCATTAGGTAGAATGGCGAGCCGGGTAGGGGGAGCGCATTTTATAGTCACCTGTCCACCCTCCCCCAGTCGTTCAATGGCCGTTGGAGCCGGTGGAGGAACGATGGAGGGAGCCGACCTAGTTGCGCTCCCCTGAGTCACGTAGGCCCGCCTTCCCCTTGGCTTTATTGAAAACAATCTAAAATATATACATGAGTGGTATATTATAAAGGGGTACCACGACATGCACTAAGGACGGGTATTTTTAGTTTGATAGAAAGTATTTTCATCAAATTAATGGTACCGCGATTGATTCGTCATTGGCTCCAAAACTGGCTGAAACATGTCTTGACTTAGTGTTTGATGCAATCATCCAAAAACTTCCATTCCAGGTACCTTCACATTCAAATTTATGGATGATATTATTACTGCTATCCCAGCCAGTAGTGAGCATATCATTTCATCAAAATTCAATTCAGTCAACCCCTTGTTTGTTTTCAGTATAGAATCAGAAGATGCCAAGAAAAGTATTCCTTTCCATATTCTATATTCAATATTCCTTCAGTATTCCTGGATACCCTCATTATTAGGAATGAAGGCGGTTCTATTGAAACAGATTAGCATCGCAAACCAGGAAGTTCCGGGCGCTCCATAAACTATCTACTATCATTCAAATCTTCCTCATAAACAAAAAGTTAATGCAATTCAAAATATGATAGATCTTACAGGCAGGCTTTGCTCCCTCAAATTCCGAGAGAAGAAATAAGGGCGTTTCAAAACGCTCCTGAAGAAAAGTAGTATCATCCTAAACATTTCGTTGATACAAATTTCTTAATAATTCAATCACGCCCAAACATCTCCCCACCAGTTCGAACTAAATTTTACTTTTAAGTGTACTTTTGAGCCACGTATTGTAGACACTGACACCACTAAATTGGCTTTAGAGAAAAAGAAGACTGCGGGGGCTCTGGTCACCAAGACAAAAGATCCCATCCCACAGAATCCCCAGAAAAATATCGTTTATCATGCCTTATGTGAGCCTCCTTGGTCAAAAATATAATGTTGGCCAGTGAAATAATTTTCTACGAGATCGGGAAGATAGGCATGCTGAGGAAAGCTCAGTGCCAAACTCTACATCACTATCCATCCTTAGTAGAGAAGAGGGACATCAATTTTCTTTCGGTTCTGGTAAGGTCTTTGGTAAAGAACCCGTCCTATTTAAACGGGAATTACTAGAGATGATCAACATCGAGAGGAACAATGATCGCGCCGTGAATTTTCGTACAGATGCCAAAACCTAAGCAATAGCGCTATTCGGGTTTAATCCACAAAGGGAAACCGCTCCCTTAAGGTATAGAGATTTTTCAACCCTTCCCACGCTCAGCATTGGTGCTATTTGTTTTTCGTCTCTCCGCCCCACACCACCAAGCCCTCCGCACGGTTTCGGCCTTTTCCTTTACTGATTTCCATCCCTCTTTTACAGCGCCATACCGCCTAGGCCTTGCATTGTTCATTCTCATTCGTTCTCATCCGTATCACTCCATATAGGTCATTAGGGAATCTCCCAAAAAGTAAATAGGTACGCTTTCTCACGGTAATTGCACTATTGACTTCGTTCAACAACCCCGTCCCTCCAACCTGTAGAAACTACTTGGGAAGCAGCTAGCTATGATTGAGTTAGTCTGAGTTTTGTGCCCAGACGTAAAAGCATGTACATATCCTCCATCGATCTGCGCGTACCTACTACATAATAGCCAGTTCAATCTACTCCCGTCAATTTAACATTTATTAGTTAATTTTATGGCCCCACCCCTTGCTCTACTATAGTATGAACCGTCATAGAATACCGTCGCGCATTCTCAAAGAAATAGGGAATCTTGTAAAATTTTTGTTCACTATAGGCCCTGATGGTGACGTAATTATATACATCGGGAAACGTAAGTAAAAAGTCTCTCTTCTTCATTTGACTGAACTTCAACATAGTCAAAACTATAGTAGATCTTAAAGTGTAGCTCTTCGAAAAACCTCCGAACGGAAGCCTGGGTAGTTTTAAATGTTCGTGGGAATAGATTTCAAAATTAGCCACGTTGCCATAAGCATAGGAGGTCGCGGTCCAGACGCTCCTATTCTTGTTCTTGTTTTTCTTTGACAGGGCTACAGCCCCACAGACATAACGGATCGAGTGCGGGGGGGGGGGGGGGGTCTAGGAGTAGGTTAGAGAGGGTTTTAAGAACAGAAATTTGGCACACTTGTTAATTGGAGCTCCCTGAGGAAGGTCAAAATCTGAAGCAGATCGGTTTTGCTCTTAAAAAGAAAGCTCTCTGCCAAACAGCGTTGAAAGAAATTAATTTCAAGCCCCCACCAAAGCGTTGAAAGAAACAGGGAAAGAGGGAAACACGGGGGGAGGGGTTGTATACGCACATAAAAGAGCATGCTATTTTCACGAGTAAAATGAATATCAATCCTCTTTGCGGCTGAGGAGGTTTTCTTAGTGGGTAAAATTTTACAACAGGGTTGTTTTTGGGGTAGCATATCTAAAGGTAGGTACCGAGTTCATGTTACTTGTTATATATTTTTTTCTTTCAGGATGAGCTTAGCATAATGTCGTGAGTCCCTCCCGGGAACACTCCACTACAACCTTAAAGCGCTCACCAATATTCCTATGTAAAAATTACCTTCCGTCAATAAACATCTGAGTGGGGAGACAGGCGACAGAATCCGGGGGACACAACCTGGTGCCCCACTACCAGCTCCCAGCAGGGAGCTGGAGGGAGAGGACTCCAAGTCCTATATAACCCCGGAGCCTGGAGCTTTAGCTTCATTCGACACTTCCTCTAACCAGCTCTCTCTTCTCTCTCTACCTTCCTCCTCCCAGATGCCTGGTGGTATCCGCCGCTCTGGGAATTCACCTCCTACCTTCTCCTCTTGTCTACATCGGTGGATATCCGCCGCCTAGACAAGCACCTTCCTTCCTTCACCCACATCGGTGGATTACCGCCGCCTGGGTGAATTTCCTTCCTCTCGCCTACATCGGTGGATTACCGCCGCCTAGACGAGATTCCTTCCTTCACTCACATCGGTGGATTACCGCCGCCTGGGTGAATTTCCTTCCTCTCACCTACATCGGTGGATTACCGCCGCCTAGGTGAAATTCCCTCGCTCTCATCTATTCACTCCTTCACGCCACCGTGATGATAAATTTAAATTCATCACAGTGGTGAACCCGACGTTCATCCAACCTTCTACCCTTCCTCCCTTCTTACCACCTCATGTGTCGCCCCCAGTCTAGTTCGGTGTCCCGCATTTTAAATTCACATTTAAAATAGTCAGTTTAAATTCGCAATTTTGGCCCACCCGCATCCGCTCACACAACTCTCAACGCTCCGCTGCAACCACCTCCGCCGCCGCAAATTGCGAATTTTAAAAATTCAAAACCTCAACCAATTTGAATTTTGTTTCCAGACACCTCAACTATGGACCCGAACTCGCCGTCACCGCCGCTCCTCCGGCCGTCCCTGCTGCAGCCGCCGACCGCTGCGACATCTGACGCAACCGACAACCCCTTCACCAGCCTCTCACCACCCGGCTCCACCGCATCCGCCGCCGCCGCTGCCGCCGCCGCTGCAGCTGCCGCACACGCCGCCGCCGACGTCACGACGGCCTCTGCGTCGTTCCCGCTGTCGCTACCCCCCTTCTACACGCACGACCCCGCACTCTGGTTCTTCCAGGTCGACGCTGCGTTTTCTGCCGCCAACATCCGCAGCCAGCGTACCCGCTACTCCCGCATCATCTCCCTGTTACCATATGAGATCCTCCTGCAGACATCTGACATCTCCCCCGACGCCACGGCCGCCTACGACGACCTCCGCAGCCGCCTCATCAACTTATACCAGCCCTCCAAGATCGCACGTGTCGCAGCGCTGTCCCAGCCCCAACATCTCGGCGATTTGAAACCCTCCCACCTGTACCGTCGCCTACGTCATCAACTACACGACGTCGTGACGGCCGACATCGCTCGGACGTTCTGGCTGCGAGCCCTCCCCCACCCCATCCAGATGGCGCTCGCCAGCCACCTCGACGGACCGGACGAGCCGCTTCTCCGTCTGGCCGACACGGTCTACGACCTCGCCGCGGCCGCCAGCGTCACGGAGGTCGCCGCACCCCGCTTCCCCACCCCACGCAGGGACCGATCGCCGTCTGAAGAGCGCCGCCGGCCCCCCTCCCTCCACCGGCGCCGCTCCCTCTCCGTCGAGCGCCGGCCGACCCCCTCCTCCGACCGCCGACGCCAGCGCTCGGCCGACCGCCGCACCGTCTCCCCCGCCCAGCAACAGAAAGGGAGGTCCCCAAAAACGGCGCCCCACTCCAACTCCACGCGCCCCACCAGGACCTACCTCCCGGCGGACCCCCCCCACCGATGTTTCTACCATGTGAACTTCGGTGGGGAGGCCCGCAAATGCCAGCCCCCCTGCTCCTACTCCTCCAAGCAGGGAAACGCGGACGCCCGCCGGTAAATCCGGCGGGCCCCCCTCCTCGCCAACACGGGGGGGACCACCACCAACCCCTCCCCGCCCGCATTCACACCACCTCCACCTCGCCTCGCTACCCCTCCTACGCCGCCGCCACGGCTGCCAACCTCCCGGCCGCATCTGACGGCGCCGCTAAACACCCCACCTCTCCATCAACTGCTCCCCCACCCCGAGTCAACCCCCCCAAGCCCGCCTCCAGGGCTGCCAACCTTCCGGCCGCCACTAGCGCCGCCACTCCCGTTCCCCCACCCCGGAACGGCCCCTCCAAGCCCGCCTCCAGGGCAGCCAACCCTCCGGCCGCCGCCAGCGCCGCCACTCCCGTTCCCCCACCCCGGAACGGCCCCTCCAAGCCCGCCTCCAGGGCAGCCAACCCTCCGGCCGCCACCTGCGCCGCCGCTACCGTTCCCCCACCCCGGAACGGCCCCTCCAAGCCCGCCTCCAGGGCAGCCAACCCTCCGACGTAGACACATCAAACACGCGGCACAACACCAACAACCACTCATACACGCTATCCCACAACCGGCTAAAAAAAACGATAAACGCCCCATTTCCTGGACCCCCGCCCTCACTACCGCCTTCCAACAATGCAAACAGGACCTAGTTGACGCCGCTCTATTGGCCCATCCCGATCCCCATGCCCCCCTCTCCATCACCACAGATGCGTCCGACTGGGCCATCGGGGCAGTACTCCACCAACACACCGGCGCCACCCCCCAACCTCTCGGCTTTTTCTCCAAAACTCTGTCCCCCACACAAAAAAATTACTCCACCTTTGACAGAGAACTCCTCGCCATCCACGAAGCCATCAAACACTTTCGTGACTTCGTGGAGGGCAGGCAGTTCTCTGTCATAACCGACCACAAGCCCCTCACCCACGCCCTCCTCCAAAACCGAAAATCAGCCTCCCCCCGTCGCCTCCGGCAACTCGAATTTATCGGACAATTCACGTCCGATATTCGTTATTTGCCGGGGGCCGACAACTGCGTCGCCGACGCACTCTCCCGCCCCACCCCTGCGCCGGTGGCGGAGTTACTGCCCTTCCCTTCCCCGCAAACCCTCAAAAACCATCAAACTCCTACCTCCGATCCCGCTCTTTCCCATCTCATCTCCGCCTCAAAATTGGAGCAGCTGCCTCCCCTAGATCTCTGGTGCGACGTATCGGCCGACACACCGCGCCCGTACGTCCCACCGGAGCTGAGGAGGCAGTTGTTCCTACACTACCATTCCCTCCATCATCCCGGCATTCGGGCGAGCCGGGACCTCATCAAAACGCGGTACTTCTGGCCCCATATGAACACGGATATACGTACCTGGGTTCTGGGGTGCCAGAAGTGCCAGCAATTCAAGGTCTCGGCTCACCCCCATGTACCTCCTCAACCTATCCCCGATTCTCTCCCGTGGGAACACGTCCACTTGGATCTGGTCGGCCCTCTTCCCCCCTCCGAGGGGAAGAGGTATTGCCTCACCATGATCGACCGTGCGACAAATTGGGTGGAGTGTATCCCACTCGCCCACATTACCGCGGACGCCGTCGCCGCGGCCTTCCTCAATCAATGGATCAGCCGCTACGGTTGTCCGCGGACACTCACGGTCGATCAGGGGAGGCAATTTGAATCAGCCCACTTTGCCGACCTGCTCCGTTCCCTCGGGATTCAGAAAATCCGCACCACTCCTTATCACCCTCAATCCAACGGGAAAATAGAGCGGTGGCACTCGGTCCTCAAGCAAGCCATCTCCACATCAGCCACTTCCCCTTCATGGACCAAAACCCTCCCCTACGTTCTACTTAGCCTCCGCACTTCCGCCCGTCCTTCAGACAACACAAGTCCCGCACAACACGCTTTTCGAGACCCTTTACGTTTGCCAGCCGACATCTTCACCCCACACCCCACCCCGTCAATTAACAGGGAACCACTCCGCACAACAACACCACACAACGACACCACCTATCCCACACGTTTTTACACAGCCACTCACATGTACTTGAAGGAGCCCGGCATCCACAAAACATTTTCACCTCTCTACGCCGGGCCCTTCCACGTCATCCGCTCCACAAACACCACGGCTACCCTGTTAATTGACGGGAAGCCCCACACTGTACCCCTCGCCCGATGCAAACCAGCCCCCGTCCTCCCAGACACTTCGCCCCACACCACTCACCCGACCACCCCTACACCACAAACGCCACACATCACCTCCATTTCGCCCGCCGGACCCCAACGTCGCCACCCACCTCCGCGACGTCCCGGGTACCGGCTCCCACCGGCTCTTCCCCTTCACCACCGCCCCGGCAGTGAAGGGGCCCCTCTGTCAGTCTTCACTAACGTGAAGACTGTTAGAGGGAGTCGCCTCCCTCACCCCATCACCTCACCATCATTACACACTCACCACATTACACTGCACACTATCCACACCCAGGGAACGGCGGATCTCGCAACCCCGCTCAATTTTGTCTCCCCTGAAACCGTGCCTGAAAATTGTACATACCTGTAAATACCTGTACATACCTGTAAATATCTAGCTATCTAACTATCACTCCTCTTATCATCATCATCGAACTCATCACCTTTGTAAATATTGTCACTTCATCAAACTTTTCATCACACCCTCCTTGTACATATGTTTCCCATCATCAAATTTCGTCTACTTACACCTACTTACATCTACTTATGTCTTACATCTACTTATGTCTCCTTATGTCTACTTTTGTCTACTTAGCCCTACTTATGTCTACTTATGTCAACTTATGCCTACTTATCCTACTAATTGTATATCACCCTAGATTTAAGACACCTCCGGTCACTCTTCTGCCTTCAGCACTACAATTGTTTGTTTCAGCCTTCAGCTCCTGTATCCTTGCGCCTTCAGCTCCCCTTTTTGTTTCCGCAGCCCTCAGCCACTGTCAACTTGAGCCTTCAGCTACCTCAATCATTGGTTCGAACTGGGGGGACCTCTGTCGTGAGTCCCTCCCGGGAACACTCCACTACAACCTTAAAGCGCTCACCAATATTCCTATGTAAAAATTACCTTCCGTCAATAAACATCTGAGTGGGGAGACAGGCGACAGAATCCGGGGGACACAACCTGGTGCCCCACTACCAGCTCCCAGCAGGGAGCTGGAGGGAGAGGACTCCAAGTCCTATATAACCCCGGAGCCTGGAGCTTTAGCTTCATTCGACACTTCCTCTAACCAGCTCTCTCTTCTCTCTCTACCTTCCTCCTCCCAGATGCCTGGTGGTATCCGCCGCTCTGGGAATTCACCTCCTACCTTCTCCTCTTGTCTACATCGGTGGATATCCGCCGCCTAGACAAGCACCTTCCTTCCTTCACCCACATCGGTGGATTACCGCCGCCTGGGTGAATTTCCTTCCTCTCGCCTACATCGGTGGATTACCGCCGCCTAGACGAGATTCCTTCCTTCACTCACATCGGTGGATTACCGCCGCCTGGGTGAATTTCCTTCCTCTCACCTACATCGGTGGATTACCGCCGCCTAGGTGAAATTCCCTCGCTCTCATCTATTCACTCCTTCACGCCACCGTGATGATAAATTTAAATTCATCACACATAATGTTATTTATTTTCTGATGGACTGATTCCACCAAAACCGTTATAAAAAAAAGAATGAACGATTATTTTCATATGAAATCCCTTTACCGAAGCAGACAGCCCTCATTGGAAGCCTGGTACGGTTGAATGGACAATATTCGATCGCTGAATTCAATGATGATAGTTACTAGTTAAGAAATAATACCGAAGATGAACAACTAGAACAGAAGATTTGAACTAATCAAACATTGTTAGCTAGTCACTGTAATCTAGAACGAAAGATAACTAATTAAATAATGGTAACTAGTCAAGCATGATGGTCAATATAACAAGCTTGTTGTGTTGATGTTATATTAGCTGCTAATATAACAATAAAGTACCTACTCGTGGATTCAATATTATAAACTAATTTATTAAGCAATGATGCAATGATGTAGCAATGATGTGGAGCAGCGATGATGATGTTGCCCTTGCTTATTCTCAATCCCTCCACAAAACGTTTTGTACTTGAATGTAGGGAATTGCTTTCATCAATGCATTCTTATTATATGCTATGAGACATGCAATTGAAAATATTATGTTTGCTATCGAAGTTACTATCTCAGTAAAAATAATCATCATTTCAATCCAATAATTGCAAAACGGATCCTCCATGACACTTCACGAACAATAGCGGTACACGTGGCGTAGAAATTCCTGTAATAATGTATAGTGTTTGTAGTGAATGGTAGGTAGCGTGCATTCACTACTAGAGGTGTGAGGTTATGCCCAGCTTGGTTCCAACACTGGAGGATGTCACCATGATATCTGGGATCTTTTCGGATATGTGCCCGGCTGGTTCCAACACTGGATGCTGTCACCAATTCCGGGATCTTTTAGGATGTGTGCCCGGTTGGTTCCAACACAGTGGCTGTCACCGATTCCCGGATCTTTTCGGGCTCGTTTGCCTGATGGGTTCCAACACTCAAGGATGTCACCAAATCCAGGATCTTTTAGGTTAAGGAGAGAGAGAGGAGGAGCGAGGTGAGAGAGTAGTCAGCGACTAGAGGAGAGCGTAGAATGGCTAGAAAGGCGAAGGAGGCGAGTTTTTATAGCCCTGAGGGCTCCAGCTAGTGGAGGATGGTGGGGATCCCCACTAGACTCCTCAGTGCTCCTGCGTCTTTCGTCCCCACTTCTGAGTTTATTTGCGAGATCTTAAGTTTACAGGGAGTGGTTCTGGGAGGATACCATGACAGTGTTCATTAAACATAATTATTACTGATTTAAGTAAGAAAGCATGGTTTCCGGAATCATGACACATATTTGGTATAGGCACTTTCTGGTCCTCGAAATCATGGTGGTTCCAAAAATATGAGGGGTTGTCCATTAGCTGTGAACCATCCTGCGCATATATGATAGAATTTTTGGTCAATATGAAATTCCCAATGAGACTGATATCCACTTATAAATCTATACAGAACCATATTTATGAGAAAATATTGACCGCAATTCGCAACGGGATGAGAAGTGCCTGTCTTGGAGAAATAGAAGAATCTATGACTTTAAATGGTCTGTGCTACAAATTATGACGTCTTCTACACCTGTCACGAGAATAATGATTTGTTCTATAAGTAAGTGGTACAGTTGGTATTATAATATTTTAAAATAATACAAAATAGAGGAAAAGGAATTGAGAAATAATTCAGTCAAGGGAATAACCGCTAAAGAGTAGGATCAAAGCCACACTGAGATTATAAGAGAATCTACTACTTATAATATAATACATACATTCAATCAAGGGATTGTCGAGTTGAATACACTGACTCAAAGGGGTATCAACTTCACTCAGGAGGATTGGGAAGACGAATGCTGGAGATTAATCAGGGAGAGAACTGTGTATTGGCGAGAGCAGGCTCCTTTAGAGCAGTGCCGTTTTCATGGAGTGGCAGGGGTGGCGGCCATCAAGTGCCCTCAATTTTAGGAGCCCCCGGACTATTTTTTGACAACCTCCACCTCCCCCCCGGTAAACACACCGAACATTATCAAAGTACCTCGCTAATCTCCAAGACTGTGATTATTGGGCACTTTTAAGCAAAAACTCCAGCTTCCATCCTATCCAATAATTCATTGAGAATTTGATCAGTTTTTTTCACCTGAAAGATTAAATTGAAAACGGTCTGCAGTAACGGGGAAAACATCTCCGTTTTATCAGCTTTCCCGCAGTATACTATTTTTTTATTGCTTTTACACCGTGAATGGGTTATATTCACGCTGGAAAGCGAGAAAATGAGTGTTGTTTGGGGGGGGGGGGGGGGAGAGGAGCCCAAGCTGGTGCTTGTCAAGGAGCCTCGGAAGGGTAAGAAACGTCCCAGCTTCAGGGCTAACACTATTCATTTCTGGAATAGGTATAATACGCTACCTAGATCCAGCTAGCGCGTGGATTCAGCTAGTATATCATACGTTCGTACGTCATAAATATTGCACTAGCTGAATCACCCGAAAGTTGCACAGATAGTGTTAGTAGGTTGCATTGTATCAGCCTCAGTGCGTTCTCTCATAGCTCTCTCTATCAGGCATCGTACAAGATCAGCTCATGGTGACATTTTATCTAGACATTGTACGTTCCGGCAGGTGGATTTTGACTCGTGATGTGCTTACAAGGAGCATCGCAATGTAGGAACAATCCATCACCGCGCGTATTCAATTCAGTCAGGAACAAAATGTGTGAGAGTGTACTCACTCAATTCATTGTTAATGCTACGCTTTTTCAAAAAGCTGGACATTCCATACAAATCAAAACCGGAAACGTACTAGAAACATCATTTAAAAAATGAACATAGGAACAAATGAAAATGAGCGCAGTGCAAAGTCAAGAAAAAGTGAACACAATTTAATAGGAATTATTGAAATTATTAACAAGAAATTATTGACTTGCTTAACCCTTCGGAAGGAACATCTTTCTTTTGACGGTTAGTGGGAACGTCGGTATGTGATACCGCTATTTCAGAAAGTCTGTATTTTTCATAAATATTTGCAACTTTTAACAACTCTAACATTTTATTTAGGATTCGGGAACGTATAGGGATTATTCAGGAACGTTATTCAATGCAATACACGTTTATTCAGATAAGTAGGTACTTATATTTACTCGTATGTACAATAATTCGTGTACATTGGTAACCATACTTATAGGAAGGACTCAATGAGATCAAAAGTAGGTACCTAATAAAAATGACACACACTTCCTACGTACCTACCTATACTCAGTCATAATGTTTCGTTGTCAGTCTTATTCTGATAACAACAAAAAAAGCCTGCTGGACTAGGTAAAGAGTACAAAATTAAAATAATATCAAATGGTAGAAAAATACTATTCTCATGTTTGAATTCTGAATCAGAGAGGGTTCTTCATCAGTGCGAGAGTTACAAGGCGTTTTGTACGAGAAGAAACAGGAAAGTTTGATGCCATCGCTACCTATAACAAAACATAAAAAACCTTCCTCGTGTAAGCAAAACCACTTGGATGCTCATAAATTGCATGGTAGGTACTCGTAGACAACATGAAAAATGTTTGATTTACAGAAAAAAAATGAAAGTTGTTGAGTAATGATATTAGAAGGAACATCGGTACGTGATACCGACGACCTTTTGATCGATTGGAAGGAACATCGGTATGTGATACCGACGACCTTTTGATCGATTAGAAGGAACATCGGTATGTGATACCGACAACATTTTACAAATAAGCAACTTACCGTGGGAAAAAACGGCGCGAAAATTCCTCCGACGTTCTACCCGCCCTTGCCGGTACCTGACTGAAGATGTCAGAGGGGCCCAGCCGCCTCCGTCTTCCCCTCACACCGCCACCACTCAAAATAGGAACCATAGCGGTATGTGATACCGATGTTCCTTCCGGAGGGTTAATTAAGGACCTAGACGCGAATGGAATTGAAATTTCCAATTCAGATTGTCGCCTTCCACCTAACCACCAAACCCACCCTACCCTATAAACCCTCTCCACACCCAAAAACCAATTTCCAAATGAATTGAAACTATCTTCCTAAAGATACTGATAATTTAATAATCAAAAAGATGTGCACTGGCAAAAGCAAAGCAGCTGTGACCAAGGCGTGGCAGGGAACATTGCAGTTCCAACGGCAGACGCTAGATAGCTCTGTAGTGACCTCGTCGCGTCGCTGTTGTCCCGGAACCCTTTTCCCCACATCGTGGTGGAACCATTTAACTGAAATGAGGTCACAAACACACAGGGAGACAGAAAAATTTAGATAATGGTACCGATCGTATTCAAATAGCACAAAACGACGGAGAAACATGAAATTCCTTGAATCTAATTAACGTAAAGATAGAAATAATGACGATTTTATTCATAAATATTATGTGAATGTAAGATAAACAAAAATTGGCCTCGGTACACGGAATACCATCCTATTTTGCGTTTCTTTTTGACAACATTCTTGTTGTTTCCATTTCGTCAGAAGAAGTTTTGCGATTTCTAGTTGTACGCTTTGTAAGTTTTTACGGTTGTGATGCTGATAAAATTTGAATGTTGTCGGAGAATTTAGGAAGCCATAACTCGTGCCAAACAAGATGAACAGTTGTGCACTAAGCCAGGTGCTGCGCCTAAGAACGAATGAAAAAGTTAGCTCAAGTACAAATTAGTTGAAGGGAGTTAAAAGGCGGGAAAGTTATTTAGGAAAAGTTTAGTAGGTGCTGGAGGGGTTATTTAACCTGTTGGAGTTGCACCAGCACCTACGAACGTAATACGTGAGAGTTTCTAGTCATTCCACCGCTTTTAGAACAACCTAGGTCTTCCACTGGATAAACACAGTTCAACGACATAAATACTTTCATAAACATGATCTAACTCTCCTTTTCACTAAATATAACGTACCTACTGATGTTGTGAAAATCTTCTGTCTGTTGATGAACCGATTTCGATGAAATTTTGGGGTTTCATGTAAACTGGTAAGTACATGAAATCATTTATCCTCGTTATATTCTACTGATTTGAATGATTTTTTTGGAACTAGACAGAAGGGGTATCAAACTATCCCCAACGAATTCCACAGTTATGGCAGCAATAGCCTCCACGCATGTGCAAACAGGAAATCGTCAATGCCTTATTCACAATATTCTCCTCTAATGATTTCCTAGAAAATGTTAAGCCTAATAGGTACAACAGTCTAGTGTTGGCCACCCAAAATTTCTTCAGCAGCAACAGTTGAACTTCAGAAGGGCAAACTTGAAGTCCTATTTTTAAGCACATGCTTTTTTTTAATACCTCGTCCGCCATCGCTCAAGTTAAATTTATGTACAGAATCTCTCAGCAGGAAGAGCCGTTCATCAGACGAACATTTTACATAGTGAACCCTTGATTTTTCGAGTAGCATCAACATCCAAAATCGGAACCAAATGAAGATGACGAAGGACTTTAAATTTCAACCCAACTTTTTACAGTTAACATGTCCAATAGTTTTTTTCCTTTCCGTTAAAAACGGCCGAATATTAAGGGAGAGCTAAAGTTTAGAATGTGAAGACAATTAATATGGTAATATAATTAAAACGCCACAATTCTCATGCCAACTTGATAACCTGATTGAGAGGGTAATATTGATAGAAAAACGAGTGATACGATGACAAGACATATCACCTAATGACCTCAGTATCTATCCAGGAAACTAGCGTTTCCAGAAAATACGACACAAGTTATAGTATCCGAAAGTTCAGCCATTCAAACAGATCAGCTATGTTGGTAGGTGCTGGCATAGATTTTTAGAATGATACATAGGTACGAATTTTTTAATTTGGTCGTATTCTCATTAGGCCTCTTGTCCAACGGAAGCGGAAAGTTGCGAAATTCGGACCAACGCCATTCATGAGAAAACGTGCGAATGCCCATCGTCCATTGCCGCAGCATTTCGTCAATGGAGTCCGCATTCGGAAACGATTTGTCTGATTCTGATGAAGAATTTTTTAGTATAGGAATTATCACCTTCGACACTTCGACGTATTTCACAAAGAAGACATCGGGGAAGGAGGGAATTGTGGGTCAACCATACTTATTTGCAAAATGGAAGGAGATGGGAGAATTTTTCTCATTTGTGGCGCGATCTACGAATCGACGATGACCACCACTTTTCCTATTTTCAGATGAGAAAAGGCACATTTTGCTACATCCTGGAGAAAATTTCTTGTACGCTTGAAAAATTCTGTATTTTTCGAGAGACGACATCCACACACAATGGCTACATTACGGTAGGTACCTACCTAAGTATAATTTAAAAATCATTTCCTTTGTTTATTTTTCCAACTATACTAGCTGTAAAAAAAAACGCTGCAAAGTCCTTGTCACATGGGTTTATTATTCTACTGGATGCTGGCTGTTCATCTATTGTCGCTTTCATGTAAAATAATTGAAATAGCTATTTCTGGTGGTTTCCGCCTAGTTGACGCGGTTTCCTTGCAAACCACATGTTGGGATCTTTCGTGCGTTTTCGTCCAAATTCGGCCAAGCTCAAATTCTCAAGTTTTCGCAAGTGGACGATAGGCCTAACTCATAACGCCGGAAAAAAAAGCCTGAATATTGTTAAATATGTAACACCCACCTGATATCCCTTTGTGCATTAATTATCCCTGAAATCGGAATGAAACCTGTAGGTATCCATGGGTGACCACCGTGACACGTTGTGACATGTCCAAGTATGACCCATTTAGCTGTTGGGGGAACCCCCCTCCACTCAAGGGGGCGAGGCAATGAGTAGCAAAGTAAAGAGCAAAATGATCAGATCGAATGCTGATCCTCTCACGGAAGGATGTCTGGTCACGTCCGCGACGCTGGCAGGGCAGTCGGAAGAAAAGGCCGAGCCTGAAATGGCTGCTTACTTTACCTTACTTACTTACCTGTAGGTATAGGTCGTGCGACAGTAAAAACTGCGAGCACACTAGAACGCAGTATAAATATATAAAAATCATTATGATGCGATGAAAATTTACTGTCCTCTCTTAGTATACGTATGTTAAACGGAAAAACGCTGCAAAGTCACATTGGTTTATTTTTCTGTTGGACAGAAATGTTGGCTGTTCTTTATTGTTTCCTTCATGTGTAATAATTGAAATAGCTATATTTTATAATTTCCACCCTTGTTGGCCGTCAAAACACGAATTAGTCTCCTATTTTCGACAAATTATCATTGATAATTAATAGTATCATTTAATTGTCTTGATTCCCATATTGACACTCCTTCGTGTTATTACACAAATTTATGGTGATTTCAGACCATTTCCCAGGTTTTTGACGCATAGAAAACGAATTTTGGGAGCTGGAACTTCGTTAGAACCTCAATTTTCCACTCTTCGATCACAATTGTCTTAATATTCGGGCATTATCAATGATCAAAGATAATTTGTAAAAAATGGGAACCAAATTCGTGTTTATGGGGACCAAAATTGGTGGAAACCATAAAAAATAGCGTTGCCAATTACTGAACATGAAAGGAACAATAAATGAACAGCCAACATTTCTGTAGGTATGTCCAATTGAATAATAAACCCATTTGACAAGGATTTTGCAGCATTTTTTGTTGTTGTTGGTGTTCTAGTAATATTAGCTTGTGATGTTTTCCATGTATTATAGGGCGAGGATACCGAATATGAAGTCGATTTCGACCATAGAGTGGAAAGTTGAGATTCTAGCGAAGTTTCAGCTCCCAAAATTCATTTTTTATGAGTCAAAAACCTGGGAAATTGTCCGATATCACCATAAATCAATGATAAATGATTAAAGATGTTGTCAAAAATTGCTGCCTAATTAGAGTTTTTGGGGATCAGTATTGGTGGACACCATCAAAAATTGCTATTAAAATTATTGCATATGAAAGAAACAATAAATGAATAGCCACAATTTCTGTACTTATATCCAATATAATAATAAACCCATGTGAAAAGGACTTTGCAACGTTTTTAATTGTTTTCTCGAGAATGCGTCGTGCAGATAAATAACTCCTTGCACAAAACACAATATGCTCTCACACGAGATGGCAGATATGGGGTTGATTAAGCAAGTTTTAGCGCTTCCCTCAATAAATATGCGGATTTTTCAATAGATAAGTATTTTTGTGAAAGTGAAATGAAATGTCCCTCGCTGCATGGAGGAAACCAAGTATTATCAAGTTTATGGGTGTAGTATCCCGCATATCCTTAGGCACAGTGCACTTAGGGTGCTCAGTAAATATGTATAATACGAGAAGGTGTGTGTATATATGAAGACATTAGCCAGCGTGAGCGAAAATTCAAAAAGGGAGATTAGGAGAACTTGGACGGTTGTGGTGGGAAATGAAAGCAGTGGAAAGTAGAAAAAGTTTTGATTTATCAGCGGTGGGTATCTGAGTTAACTTCGAAGAGGTAACTGGTATAATAAAGGGAGGCAATAACAATGATAATAATCTAGGACCATAAAATGTAATGTTTGAAGTGCCGGTACGGAGAGGTCCAAACTGCTCTCCCGAGATCTGAAGAGATGTAAATAAAGAAAGGAAGTCACCCTCGATGGATATTAAACGCTGCATATTTTATTAAAGTGCGGTTTTTTCAATATAATTGAAGGGATTCAATATAATACCCGCAATGTGTATAACCGGCATTCCCACTCAAAATAATATCAGCGGTGACGCTGTAGGGTCTCATCTTGGATTACTGCACTATACGGTTGAACAATATCAAATGTTTGATTATACTTGGAATTCATCCCAAGAATTCAACTCGTGTGCTGTATTATGGGAGGATTGCTGATGAAATTGGTCGAGAGAAGTACAAAAATTGGAATTATCTTAAATCTCATTGGACTCAGCTGAACATTTAAAAAAAATCGCCAATAAGTTGAACACGATTGATTGAATGGTGGGTTTAAATAAATAGAAGTTTTTGTGCGGACTGGAGTATTGTGGTTAGATAGTAGGAATTCTAGGATAACAGAACAAATGAATTTAGGGAACGTAAATTTAATTGATTTATTTAACTTAACTTAATCTATCGCTATCTTATCCCAAGAGTTGTAACAGTTTGGGCTGTTCTCGATACATTTTTTCTTCCGGTGGAGACGGTATCGCTTGGGGAAGCCTAATCGATCGAACCGGTGATAATCTCGCTGGTCTAGGAGGGGGACTCTCGAGGGTCCACCCCCACTGTTACACTCTGTCACATGGTAGCAGAGTGTGGTTCGGTATGCGCTGAGCACTTCACCATTATACTCCATCCACTTTTTGTGGGCTTACCAGAAGGATAAGCCCAAAAGTTTCCCAGAAGGATTCCTTTACTAACAACCTGCCCTGTTGGCCTGTTGGCTTCACCACCCCCTTTCCCCCATTTAGAATGTCAGTATAATTAAAGTATACTGAGCTCATTAGAAGGCGATTGATGCCATGTCCCATTTGACAAGTCCCAATAGTTGTTCCATCCCAACGATGGAGGTTGACCACCTACAGGTTGCCCAGATGAGCACAATTCACAGGACAACAACCTCTGACAACATTATCCGCCAATACTCGTACGTAGGAGCTTTGTTCTCCGCTATTATTGAGGTAGTACCATTACGATGGAGGTTAGTCACCTTGAAGTTGTTCTGATGTCTTTTTTTTTCTTTTTTTTTGTCCTGAACCAGAACTTCATACTACTTTTCATTCCCCCTTGTCCTTCTCATACTTCTGCTACCCAGAAGTATGTCATGTTGGGAGGAGTGTAACAGTGTGGGCTGTTCTCGGTACATTTTTTCTTCCGGTGGAGACGGGATCGGTTTGGGGATTCTCAATGGTTATGGGTGGCTGTCCCTGTGGATTCCAGGTCAAGGCGTGACAGTAAACTACACTTTCGCCTTTCCAGAGCGTGTGCCATTCCAAACCTATTTCCTCTTTTTAATTTGGGCTTCGATAGGCACTTTCTTGGCTCTTTTGCAGCAGCACAAGTCTTCGTTGGACAGTGCGTTAGCCCAGAAGATGTGGAAGATCCTTCTGAGACATCGGTATCTATAGGTATTTGGAGTTTTCTCATTTCCGCTTTGTTACCCTCCAAGTTTCGCAACCGTGCAGAAGGACTGCCTTCACGTTAGAGTTGAAAATTCTCAGTTTGGTTTTGGTACTGATCTCCTCTGTAGGCCAGGTCGGGTACAGTTGGACAAAAGCAGAACAGGCCTTGCGGATGCGTGCTGCTACGTCCTCCGTTGTTCCACCTCCCTTGGTTATTATGCTACCCAGGTATGTGAAGGAGTAACGTCTTCAGTTTCCATTCCACTGACATGGAGAAGATGGTCAGTAGCTACATTCATTCACATGACAATTGTTCTGCGTGCATTAACTTTGGCAGTGGATTCCAACTCAGTAAGCTTGTCTCCGATATCCTGAAACCGTGAGGAAAATAGGCATATGTCATCCGCGAATCCCAGGTCCTCGAGCCTTTCTGTGAGCAACTACTGGATTCCCCTCGCTTGCCCCTTATTTACCTTCCGCATCACTTCACCCATGACAACAAGGAAAACTGTCGGTGAGAGGATTCATCCGTTTTACACAAGCTCTCACTGTGATGGGGGAAGACAGGTGGGCTTGGTAGACGGCTTGGCTACCAAAGTCGCTATAGGTCTCTTTAAGGATGGTGACCTCATTCTCGGGAATGCCGCATTTCCTCAAACACATCCATATCTGGAACTTGCTATGCTGTACGGCTATGAAGCGTTAGGTGTTGTTAGCGTGGGTTTTGACCTGATCAGTACAAAATCGTCCCTATCTGCTTGTTATTTTCACAGGCGGGCGTTCCCTCATTTTAATGATCCCTGTTTTAGATTTAATTCTGTTCTGCTAGAGAAGCAATAAATGACTACTAAAAAATAATGAAAAAAATTGAATGGTTGATGAACCATTTGAAACAGGTAACGGACAGAAATATGTGTTTGTTCTGTAACAGATTGGCTCTTTGTATTAAGCATGAATCAATATAAGTGGGATTTTACAAGCGTCTGCTCGGGCTGCCAGTGTCAACACGTAGCTTTCATGTCAGGCTTGAGGCAGGGATAATTCACTACACATATAGAGTTTTGGAGCTGGCCTTGACCTGGGTGGTGAAGATGGCGGCGATGGGTGGCCTAAAATGTAGCCACAACAGCATTAGAAATTCATAGTAACTTCAAGAACGTAAAATCCAAATGGTGGTAGCAGCTAGCAAGTGAATTATACAGATATGGTTGTGGTGGCTATCTGTTAGTTCATTTTGGATATGTGGGCTCGATTAAGAAACGCGTAAAAGCTACTTTGGTGCAAATAAAGGAAACTTTGTTAAATGGGGATAGGAGAAGTTTAAAAGGCGGTAGATACAGCTCTAAATACATTGGTTTGATGACTGGCTACTCTGTCGACCGGGAGAATCTGTCCAATAACATACCTTTCGTTCGAACATACAACTGTTAGCTCAACTGAGAACATAGAGAACTATCGTTTCATAATTCAAGTAAAGAAATTTAAGATTACTATTGCTGCTCGGTACACAACGTGCAAGTTGAGGAGAGTTGTTCCATGTCACATGCATCTGCCCAATTTATGAGTTCTCGAGAAGCCATTACTTACAAGAGGCCAAATCAATGAGGGAGGACATCATATCATATATGGCACAGTGCCATATATATGTATGGATATCAATGATGGAAGACAGTGCAATATCATATATGGCACTGTTGTACAACACGGAACAGAAGAAAGCAGCTAAAATGTACAACTCCGTGTTACAAATAGGCAAAATACGAGCATTCTGCTTCTTGGAATAGTTACCTACTTAGTAATCTATTTAGTTACTAATGATGTAGAATTTGTAATTTATTGTAATAGGCAAATGGTAAAACTTGGGCAAATTTTGTTACTCAAGTTCTTATAGGCCTATATATGAAACTGCTGAGAGAGGAGGAAAAATTTTGTGTGAACTTATTTGTTATAGTGCCTCAAATACAGTGATTTCCAGTGCGGTTTTGTCTGTGGTTGTGGTTTGATAGCTGTGTGTGGTTGTCTCCATTGTGGAACAGTCATTGCTAGCCATGAACTAAAAAAGAAAAAGAACTGTCAATCACACTCCATGTAACGAACATATTGTTCAAAACATATTATATTATCTATATATAGCTATGTAGTCTTAGCATTAAAGTCTTCCCGCGTTAGTTTCATTTCACTCCCTTTGATGTTTTATTGATTATTGCTAAGTAGATAGGTATTGCAGATAGTTGATTGATCGGTGAGTATTAACGAGAAATTTAAGAAAATCTCATTCAAACAGGAATACTTTGTAATAACAATACTCACGTATCCAATAGGAAAACAAGCATAATTACCATGAGCACTCTTTGAATGTACATATCGACATATTTACATGGTATAATTATATTATGACTTGTTTTCCTACAAGACTACGTGGGTTCTTTGTGAACCAACCAATGGGTACCATTTATGCTGGTATACTCATATTTATACTCGTGTATTATAACATTTAATTCATTATCGCCTAATTATATTGTAGCGGAAGCGACTCCAGTAGATAAAAGGAACTTTATTTATAACCACTTGTCATTAAAAAAACCTGTGATACATAAAGATTGATGAGTTGGGTTAGAGGATTGTTGATGTTAAGTTGTTTTGATCGTTAAATTTAGGGGACGCTCCGTGCCCGTATGCCGTTTTAGTGTATTCAATTTGTCTCGTCGAGGAGGGGTTGGGGAAGAGGAAAATAATTTTTATCAATCTGGACCCCGGTTTTGATGACTACGCGGGACATGGACGGCTTTCATTGAACGTTAAAATTGATGGATGATGTTCTGCTTAATATAGAAAAGTTCGGGAGCATTTGTTATGCCTGTACTTGGAAGACAGCGCTGCAGAGGAGTAGTAACGCTAGATAGTGCCAGATGGGATGGGTAGGTACCATTCGAGTTCTTTCGTGAACTGGCTCGGACGTAGGGGAATGGCAGTGTTTTCGGAACTCAAGAAGAACAAGAACGGTTTTAACGGTTGCACAGCTGAGTGTAACAACAAATGAGTAGTCTGAAAGGCTTGGGTACAGGCCTTTTAAGAGAAGGTGAGGTGTGTAGAGGGGTACATTTACCTTGAAGGCACGTATGTTATCAACATGCCTGCGATACATTGAGATTGTTGAGTCGGGTTACAGGATTGTTGATGTTATTTTGGTAGTTACAGTATGTGGAGATTCAACAGCGATCCTACAATCAAGCACAATTAATTATTAAAGGCACTAATTGTAAGTACTAGATAATAACACACAATATACTCAGTTTATGATGGTTTCGATCTATGTCTATGCTGGTACCACACAGTATACTCAGTGATATTTTTATTTCTCTGGTTTATGACTGCAACTGTTAACAACATTCTCCTATTATTCAGTAAGCAGATCGATGTGTATTACTTTTCACCTACTCCGAAACTTCGCCTTCAGGTTCAAGGTTACTGTTCACATTATGACTGAAATCAAATAGCTCTTGGGCCATAAAGGGCTTTTTTTAGTGCTTTCCTCATTATTCAACAGGTCGTGTGTGGATCCAGACAGCTTTATGGTCGATTCAAATGGTAGTTTGCACGGGAAAAATATTGGCACGCAGTTGGAAGAACGCTGCAAATATTTGAACAACGATTTATTATTTTCCGGAGATTCGCGCGCATCCACTATCAGCTATCTTTGCGCATCCACTGTCAGCACATACGTTATTTCTTCATTATTATAATATAAAATCGATGTTAATAAGTTAAGTAATCACAATTCATCAGCCGTTCATATATTCATCATTGGGAACAACTGCACATGATACCTAAGCCCTGAAGATGATGTATAAATACATCGAAACGTTGGCCTAAACCCATCTGATCTTATTTCTCGACCGAACCTCAAGATCCCCATCCTTCACCTAGTCTTTATTATTTTCCTGTATGGATACCCCTTCTGCGAAGGTTTCATCTAATATGGACGAGTCTTTTGGCCGTACAAACTTGTACTTATCAACAAGTAGGTAAAAAAGTATTTACGAAATAAATCCAAAATGAGCATCTTTTTTTCAAATGAAACAATATCACGGACCACAAACTCTATCTCATGGAGCCATGCGTTGCTATAATCAGCTGTTCCCTACCAGTGATATCTCGGCTGGAGTTATACCTGACCTGTATACCGTATGATTCTCACTCATGTTGATGAGGTTTTTCGGTTCAGATTTCAGGACCTTACTGTGAATGAACTGCTGGATATACAATGCTCCGTGTGGTCTCGAAAATCCTAAAACTTGGAATCAAATAGAAAACGTCACAAAAATCATACCATTCTTTAAGTAGTTTACGAGCGCTTTGAAAATGTCATTAATTTTTGGTTTCTGGTAAATACGGAAGGCATACGGCGGACGGATAGAAATTTTTTATTCCACTTCAAAATTTTACGTACTTACCTTGAATCGCGGACCATCAGATTTTGAAGGTTTTTTTTTCATGCTCGATTTCATAGTTAAATTATTGAAAAACAAAACAAAAAATACGAGTTACAGTTTTGGGATCAACCCCCCACCAATATTACTTGGAATAGTTCTCAAACCCTGTTACTCAAAAACTATTAATAGGTTCCTACGTATTGAAATGGTCCAGCAATTGGTGTTAAATTATATTACGACAATCCTCATGTCATACGTCTATGAGAAATGAGTCTTCAAATTACCACTCCACGATATCTCTACTTCCACACACTTGCACAACGCCATTTGTATTGTTTCAACTGAAAGAAAGACCATTGTGAGAGACCAAGAAGGGCAATATGAAGGGCATCCAGTTAGCGAATGCGAACGAAAATGGTTTTTCAAATTGGACACGTTTGGCAACGCCACGACCCCGCTTTAGGAGTCCCGCCCACCTGAGGGCGCCCACCTCAGATCTAATCCGGCGTGGGACTTTCTGCCCATCCGTTTCGCGGCATATCTAGATGAAATTTCAAGCTAAAAATAGGTAAATGTACCGAAATTTTTTATTTCAACAATGTGAAATTCCGTAATTGCAAGTTCTTCGTTACTGGGTGAAATGATGAACCCGTCCTTCTTTTCCTAGGAACGGTGTGATGTGATCATCAGCCTAAGCAGGGTGGAGGAGAGATTCATCCACAGATAGGCGATAGCGAAGCCATCGGATTTTATTCTCATCTTCGATTTCAGCCAATGCATACATGATTCTGAGACCGAAATATGAATTGTAATGCTTTCCAGGAAAAATGATTGTAAATGCAAGATGGTGTTTGTAAGTCGCTGGTTGAAACATGATTCACCTAGTGCGTATCTTCTGATTTTATTGAAGGTATGGATTTCCCACTTCTGTTTTACATGAACGTGCCGTGGTTAGGAAACGAGCTTGGAAATGCGATGTGTAGGAGGCCAACTCGCGAGCATTTGGCACAGAAATGAAACTCGCACTATGAGCTTTCTTTTGTGAAGCATTATGTATTGTGGCATGGATATTAGTAAGGAAGGGACGTGGAGTGCCATAAGGTGGCACCAGAATGCTTGGGACCTCTTTTACGAATGTTCTTCCGCGCTCTGTGTTGGATGTTATCCAAACTGCAAAGCCACTTTACGTAATTGGAATCGTAAATGAATTTAATCTTGCTTTTCCCATCAGAATTACGCGAGTCTCAGCCCAGCCCAGTTATTGATTTAGGGGACCACTGAATTTATTTCTCAGGAAGGCTCAGGATTTTTCCATAAATTAGGACAAAAAATAAAACATAAAGAGCAGGGGGAAGCCGTCAACAATCAACCAGTGGGGTACATTCGATCATTCAGGCCATGGAGCGTTCACTTTGGCAGGAATGACAACTCTTTTCTCTCCCTATACAGTTAAAAATGCTGAGAATATATTAATAACCTTCTGAGCTGGAAGAGGCAAACGCCTAACAATTTTTAGCTGACTAGACGCTTAAGCATATCTAATTTCAGAAACTCTATAATTTACTTCCACCCTAGCAGTAGAAATGCCTAGTACCTATTCATGCAAGAGAATCAAAACATTTGGTCGAGGAACAAATGTGGTTCCGTGTCTGTCTGCGGTCTGAGTTAGGATGAATCTTCCATGACATGTAGACTGTATATTATAATACTGCATATCCGTTTATCCGTATATTAGTTTCAAAGTTCGATTTAAAGTTATGATTGTTGCTGAACTCGCTCTGCTTGACTGGTACCTTGTCTCTCTTTTTCTCTGGGAAACCCATTACATGGCTTTTGTTAATATATGGGAGCGTGTTTTTGGAACCATCAGAAAGTCATGTAGCCTACTGTAGATATGGATTGAATTCGATGGTCCGCTATTGTCGAAATACAATTGACCATACCAAATCATACAACACCAGGAAGTTGAGCACGGGAGGCGAGTGCGGATGCAATGGCATAATCAGGCCATCAAGCCAGACAACAAAACAACCAATTACTGTATATACAGAAAACATAGCGGAACGAAAAACATTTGTGTATACAGTACGGAATGTGCAAAAATCCAACGGCATTTGACACAACAGTAAAGGCGAATTTGAACCACCCTCGACAACACAAACTATACACGTTTAAACGCATGATACACTTACTGAAATCCACGCCATTGACAGAACGCAACTACAGCAGAGAACTGAACTACGAGCTATGAAATTATCAAACTACGCACATTCGACGGACGTATCATTAAAGAAAATTTACTAGGCTGACTACTTGGACACAATATCAACCACTTGACAAACTCATACACAAAACGCACCACTCCAACAGATAGACATACTGGAAACCCTACAGACTTGGGGCCCTATACAAATATACAGGGTGTCTAGGGTTTCGATGGGACAAACTCAGGGAATCGATTCTGCAGCTAATTTGCAACAAAAAGTGCCTCTTAGAGGTTTTTCTTTAGAGGCTTCATTTTGGAGTTATTTACGATTTAAGATTTTTTTCGTGTTTTCGACCCTAACTCAGTTAAACGGCCATAACTCCCTTAAATAACTATGTAAAGTAAAAGTTGAGGATACCGTTGAAAAGAACATTAAATTTCCTATCTCCTAATTATAAAATCAAATTGTTTTAATTAGTCCTCATTGGTGAAAAAAATGGCCAAAGTCCAAAGTGTGAGCATTTTTTAAGAATCACCGTTTTTCTTTCTTTTTTTGCGCTATTAGTACGAAAGTGTTTCGGCGGGCACTCCTCGGGAAAAACTTGCCCAAAACCTCAGCTTTCGAATGGTATAAGAAAAAAAATGTCACAGTGAAATTTGACGGAGAAAATGACGTTTGAGTCCTGAAAAACGTGGGTTTTTAGGTGATAATCAACGTTTCTCACCAAAAGCCGACGTGCATCATGAAAACGAGTTCGATATCGCTATTTATGCATTTTTTGACGCTGAATCGAATGGTGACACTCTTAAACCAGTTACCACCGTCCCATCATATCTCAGAAAACAGGAGTGGACTTATGTTCAATCGAGGAGATTCCAAACTCATGGTAAGTGACCTTTTATTTTGATTACTGTTCTTGGACTTTCAAGTACCTACCTAAGCTTTTTCAATAGGTCGCATTCACTATGAATCTTGTCTGGTCATTTCGATAAATCCAGATAACGAAGACGCCCGAATGCACTTAATCGGCATTGTGTCAAGTGTCTCAACATCATGCAGGTGTATTCAAACCGGGAGTTAGCCGATATAATTTTTATGTATGGCTTTGCGAATGGCAACGCTAGACTTGCCGCCCGCGAGTATGCTATACGGATCCCCGACCGAAGACATCCCAATCATAAAACGTTTGTCGTCGTCCACATCGTCCAAAATGCGGATTTCAATTTGGCTGGGTCTTGGATTTCTCTCTCGAACGGCGTACGAAGTGGAACCTGTTTCTATCAGCCTCTGGAATACGAGAGGAAACGTAAAAACCCACGTTTTTCAGGACTCAAACGTCATTTTCTCCGTCAAATTTCACTGTGACATTTTTTTTCTTATACCATTCGAAAGCTGAGGTTTTGGGCAAGTTTTTCCCGAGGAGTGCCTGCCGAAACACTTTCGTACTAATAGCGCAAAAAAAGAAAGAAAAACGGTGATTCTTAAAAAATGCTCACACTTTGGACTTTGGCCATTTTTTTCACCAATGCGGACTAATTAAAACAATTTGATTTTATAATTAGGAGATAGGAAATTTAATGTTCTTTTCAACGGTATCCTCAACTTTTACTTTACATAGTTATTTAAGGGAGTTATGGCCGTTTAACTGAGTTAGGGTCGAAAACACGAAAAAAATCTTAAATCGTAAATAACTCCAAAATGAAGCCTCTAAAGAAAAAACTCTAAGAGGCACTTTTTGTTGCAAATTAGCTGCAGAATTGATTCCCTGAGTTTGTCCCATCGAAACCCTAGACACCCTGTATAGCCATACGAACGTCCACAACACCCACACAATACCAACACACAACACAAAAAATGACCTTAGAAAATCTGTGACGATATTTTCAATAAGTGGACAAGACGATAATGGATAATTGGGTATAGTTCATGATAGAATTAAGTTGGTATCGTCTCTAGTTTAACGTTCTATATATGATTTTATCCTAATGCTTAAGTACCAATTATTGTTGGATGATTATATAACGATACTAGCCACTCACTGTATGAAGATATTTAACGAAGAAACATATAAACGGAATATAAGCTGCAATTGGCACTCAAGATAAAGTAATATAAAAACGCTGCAAATTATTACAGAAGGGTTTATTATTTTCAGGATAAATTCCCTTCTGCGTAAATCAGTGTTGTCTGCGGTCAATACCTACCATCGTTCTCCCCCCAGGAAAGCCCTAAAATCGAGTAACCACTTCGAAAATGGAACCGTAAGTACAGTGGATTGGCGGGTGAGGTTGGGAATTGGATAGAAGAAACGTTCCGCTGAGAAACAAAAGCCGGCGCCTCAACGCGAAATTCCAGGTATTCGAAAGGCCAATAAAAATTTCGAGTTTGCTGATGCGCAGTAGTCATGCTATGATCCAGTACAATAATACTACACAATGATCCAAGCGTTTTGAAATTCCAACTCCTTCCAATGATCTTATACCAATTTGTTGCAACCTACCGATTTTCGGTGTCCCAAAGAGTATTTAATTATCTACGTCACTGGGCCAATCGCCCACGGCAACGTATAGCTTACGAATTTAGGGCCAATTTCCAATTATAACATCTATATGGGGCCTCCATCTTTGGCATTTACATTATGGTCCACTGACCCCCCCACCACACCCCACCCCCTCCCCTATATTGGGGACTATATTGTGGCGGCGTCCCTAGCAATGATATCTGGGCTGAATGTACCTAGATACCATTTGATTCACTCTCCTGTTGACGAAGGCTGTCGTTGCAAATTTCAGGGCCTTACTGTGAACAAACGGCTGGCCGTATAATGCTCCGGGTGGTCTCAAAAATCTCCCAAGTTCGAGAACTATTCAAAAACATAAGAAAATTTGAGATAACGGCGTCCTGGAAATTTCAAACCCTATTTTTCACCCCTTAGAGATGACTGACATTAACGCCGAGCTTCGCGGAACAACTAGACCCTAAATGGGACCTAAAAACCAAATTTCATTAATTTTGTTTCATGATAACTAAGGAAAGGGCGAAGTTCGTTGTACGGCGTACGGGCAGAATTTTTTGAAATTCCATTTTCGGATTCTACATACCTTTAAACGGAAATCATGATTTTGAGGGGGGAGGGGGTTAACATTTTTTTCTTTCATGCTCTATTCCAAAGGTTAATCATTGAAAATAATAAAGAAAATGCCAAGAAAGAAGGTCCATGAAGAACCTACTTGCCTAATGTAAAAATGCCAAGAAGAAAATTAACAAGGAAAATTGAGAACCGACGTACAGATCGGATGAGACGACGAAAGCATCATGGACAGATCAACCGAGAGTTTCGGATACTTCCGACTATTTCAAACAAGTGGTAACACGCAATTAATTCCATAATAGCGCTAGAGAAGAGGGGGCGCAGTTTAATTAGTAGTTGCGAAACCTCTACTCGGTCGACCTGTAAACTTCTGTTCGATCCTTCAACCGCAAGTGAACTTGCAATGAGAAATCAAACAAGTTGGTATGTTTCGAAATTATTCACTTGATTCAACAACTTGGGGTTTGTGAGCTGTAGGTAGTTATTGACACCATCATCCCGTTTCCTTTGAATTTCTTCCAAACTGAGCCACTCAGATGATACGTTTATTACAATTAGGCAGTTTCATAGTATCTTTCACCCGTAACCCCTATCTCAGACCGAAATATTTTCTTCTCAGCACGAGTGGTCTCAAACGTAGGTTTTAAGGGTCTGAAAATGGACAAAAATTTTAAAAATTATCAGATAATCGCCGAATTTTGAAATTTTGAAATTTTTTGTTTCCAGTGGATCATACTATACCGAGACAATTTAGAACCCGCTCAGGACTTCCTGATGGACCCGTACGAATTACTAAGTGAAATACTAATTTAAGTCTAAAGGGGACGGGATTCGAGTGCGATTCTGAGACCGCTGGTGATGCACTAAAAGTAATTATCCTTTCTCTCTAGAACTATTCGTAATTTTCACATCTTCAATTAAAATAGTTCCAGCGACGAAAACCGCCAGTCAACCAAATTTCCAAAGAACAGCCAGACGCAAATCATGATGTTCTCAATCGATTCACACAGCCTACTAAATCTGACATCCATAAAATTCATAGAATTTAACACTAATGGACCGAGAGTCGACTCCGGAACCTAATTTGTTAGAAGGTGTAAAGTGTAAGATGTTAGTGGAAGTTCCCGAATGTGAAGTTGCTCCATGAAGCTGATGTTCAGGCCGTAAGCAGGTAGTAAGTTCCCACGTTCCCCACTTTGTTCCTAATCCCGATAAGTAAGAAGACCCCGACTAATGGTCTTCAAATCTGAATAACCATTTTTATTTAGATGGATGAATTGCTTTATACCCAGTAGTTACGTTAGCTGGTCATTGTAGTGGCATAGTTACGAATTACTGTGGCTAATGTAGATCCAATATGACTCAAATGTGTGACCATATTATTCTAATTCACACTGTACTAATACATAAACATTACGATGCAACTTGGTATGCGATATTCCATGTACCCCCCCCCCCCCCCCACTATTAGCACGGCCCCCTGGGGGTCTCGGGTGTTGATTTTTCGTACACCCATTCTCGAGAAGCCCCCGAGGATGAGTACCAAATTTCAACCCTGGGGACAATCAGGTGCCGGAATTTATAGAAGTTTAAAAAATCGACATTTTTCAAGTTTTTCTGATTCTTGTTTTTCTCGTTTTTGTTCTTCTTTGGCAGGGCTATTATAGTCTCATAAACATAACGGATCGAGCAGAAATTTGGCATAAACATTAGTTGTGCTCTAAAGAAGTGCCTCGTGTACAATTTCTGCCGCGCTTCTATAAACAACAACAAAAATAATTAAATTAAAAAAAAAACGCTGCAAATCCCTGCACAACGGTTTATTATTTTGTATAGAATACCCTTCTGTTACAGATCGCAGCTCTATGTATAGATAACCCGTCAATATAATATGATATGTACTATTCTATACATATTATGTAGATCGCAGACCCTCCGTAGCTTAGTACCTAACCCCGTACTCGTTACTAGGTACCTACCTAAATCACGAGTTAAATGTTGCTAAAATAATTCTGCCGATGAAAAACAGTACCTAACAAAAAGAAACACACATAATGAAGTTCTGAAAAGAAATTGTTGATGAGGAGTGAAAAAAGTTGCAAAAGTACCTACCAACAAACTCCAGCCCCTTCTACGTAGATGGTATAATGAACCGTTGTGTAATAATTTACCGTTGTGTAATAATTTACCGTTGAGTAATGATTTACCGTAGTAATAATTTACCCATCAATAATACTACAACGTTTGTTCAAGTTTCACTACCTACCAACAAACTCCAAAAGAGCCATCATTTTTCAAGCGAAATAATATCACAGAACAACCAACTCGACTTCATACTCCGCCAATATAATCAGGTGATCCCTACCAATGATTGGCCGTATTCACAAATTCCTATTGTGGGCGCGTCTCTGGTTACGAGATTTGGTTTGAATTGTATACAATTTCATTCACACTGGAGTCGAAAATGCCTGTCGGTGCAAACTTCGGGGCCTTACTGTGAACGAACGGCTGGACGTACGATGCTCCGGATGGTCTTAAAAAACTCGCAAGTTCAAGAACTATTTAAAACCGTAAAAATATTTACGTAAACAAATAGTATAGGCGTTTTGAAAATTTCAACCCTTATTTTGAACCCCTTAGAGATGACTCACAGTAACGTCGAGCTTCGAGGACCAACTAGACGCCGAACGGAACCTATAACCCGAATTTCATCAATTTTTTTTCATGGTAACTAAGAAAAGTGGCCCGTACGGCGTACGGCGGACAGACAGAAATATTTTTATTGCAGTTTTGGATTCTACATACCTTGAAACGTAAACCATAAAATTTTGAGGGGGGTAAGAATTTTTTTTTTCATGCTCGATTCCAATGGTTCATTATTGAAAATAATAAACCAAAAATATTTTTAAATTAAAAAAAAAATTTTTTGTTAATTAAAAAAAATATTCTTAAAGAAAACAAAATGAGAAATTAATGTTACTTTTGATTGAATACCCAGTTCTTTTAAATTAGGTTAATTGGATAGTTATAAGAAATAACTGTAAAACTGTCAATGCAAAAAATGTGATGTCCCCAAAAACAACCCTGCTGTAAAAATTTACCTGCCAAGAAGTTTTGCTCAGGTTGAATTTTTCCAGCCAAAGTAGTATGCTCGTTTCATCGCACCTCGCTCTTGGATTGTGGATATCGTGCCCTCGCAGGCAGAAGGGTGAATACGCCCATTTTGCTGGTATGTCAACGTTTTCGTTTTTAATCTAAACACTCCTCTATTCAAATTTTAAAAAGACCGCGAAAATCTAACCAACCAGTACGGAGGTATTCAGGGGAAAAGATAACAAGTTTGGGGCGAATGCAGCAAGCAGACCGGCAAAGGGGGAATGTAACTGAAATCATGGTTTCAAGTCCTATGACGGAACCCAAAAAACGTGTTTATTCAAACAAACCAGGGCCCCATGGACAAAAACTAAGCAGTTACATCTGAACAAGTGGCAAATGAGAAGAAGGCTTAGAAGGCTTTGGATAAAAACTACAGGTTATTGAGCATCATTTAGAATAATATTTGTTTTAGTTCTTTCGTTACCAGTAGATTTTAATGGAAATCGTATACCTTTTATTACAATTTTTTTCTTTGTTTTTAATGGGAATGCTTCCTCTGGTGATAAAAATCTGGTTATAACCGAAATATGACTTTTTACTAGGCAGTTAAAATAATCAGTATAAAATGTATTTTACATGGCCTATCTTATGCGTGGATTAAAAGAAAATCAAATAATTTTTCAGGTTGAAAATTGACTTAGGTACCAGTTGTTGAGAAAGTGGCCCAAAAGTATTGGGGATCTTCCCTCCCTCTTGCACACATGCCGCGCCACTCCATCTCCTTTTGCCATAACCTCCTGTTATTTTTAAGTGATTTTGACGAAGCTTTCAAGAGTTGGTTTCAAATATTGGACTTGAAAAAAAAAAAAAAACCGAACCCTCTAAAACGTGTTATTTACGGTCGGAGTAACTGCATGAGCAGACTTGACCTCATGTTTTCAAGAAATCAACTTGTAGATACCTCGGCTGACTCCCACTCAAGTTTTATAAGTAACTAATGCCCATTTTCTCATGTTTAGGATGTTACCGTACGTCCACCCATACCTAGTTATACTCATCGATGGCTATACTGCACACCTACTTGGCAGACGTTTTGAAAGTGATATGGCAAAAACCCGAGTCGGAGGTACGGTGGAAGGGGGGGGGGGGGGGGGGGCACAAATACGCTAACCAGAGAAAAAACCGTTTATTAGAGACCGTTACATTATACGTAATATACACCAACGGAAATTTAGGTCTACAATGTCATTGGTTTCAAATCTCAAATACAGACAACTACTGGGACAGCAGCAGATGGTTAATGGTTAATGATGAATAGAAAATGGTAAAGTAATACTTATAAGTACAACAAACCATGGCATGAAAATAAACTATCTGAGATTCACGGAGTTAGAATGTCTGAAACGTGTTGGAGTTGCTGTAGTCGGAGATTATCTGGTGGAATGAATCCTTCATTTACTGGGATATTACGTGTTCCTCGATATTTATGTAACTGTTAGTGTAATCGATCAGGCGGTCTGTAGGTGAATCCAGATCAAAATCACGGTATATAATGCAATTTACGGTCGATTAAAAATATATAAACTGTACATTTCTTTACCGATCTACTACACCCAAAGTTCCGTCTTGCTTCCCCCCTGACTTTCCTGCAGTAGGTAGGTATATCACTTTCATCGATCACTCAACATCTTTGATGTGATGTCAAACTAGGGAAAATGAATTACCTTATTTTACTTTGGAAAATGGATAGTTGTCCACCGCTTTTTTATCACTAAATTAGCACTAGGAAATTCTCTCCTTTGCCTCCAAATCAACCTATTCGTAGGCTGCGGAAGCCTTCTGATAACTTTTTGGAGGTAAAAAATCGTTCTCCTCAAACTTATATATATTATTATAGGCAGTTCTTAACAACTTAGGTTCCATCTTTGCCTGCCTGGAAATCGGAAGGTAAGTGCGGGTTAGTCTACAAGAGGTACATAAATACAAACTTCGTGCACCTATTATTTATCTTATGTAGAATGTACGAGGAAACTATATGCGACGCTTTGGTAGATTATCTTAGCAAGGAACACTTGGGCTATATTAAATGTATTTGTACACATTTGATCGAAAATATATTCAACGCACTCAAGTTGTTCATCCTATTCCAAAGATTTCGTTTCGTCTTTATATGGTGATGAACATCTCACCCAGAAGTTTTTCTTGATATCAACTTGATGTGAGATAAAATTCGGAGGGCAAGGGCTTGGAGACGCCACTGTATCTAATCTATCAGCTTGAAATACAAGACACGTTTCCGCCCTCATCTAATGGTCAAATAGCAATCATATAGCAAATTTTTGGAAATACTCTCGTTGAGATCTCTCAGTTAAACGAATGACATAAACGCGGGGGAACCGGGGGAATTGTGGGACGTCAAGCATGCAGTGATATTCAAACACCTAATAAGGGATACCATGGGCCGAAATTTCCTGTAATTTTTATGAATAATATACCCTTATGACAATAATTACATAGAGAAAGTGCACTTCTTACCAGATATCAAGTCAGAGTTGATGATAAATGTTGTCACTGATATTGCAGAGAATAGTGGCTATCACATTGGTATCAGGGTTTCGGAAACCCAAATATTCTAAGAGTTAACCATACAGGGCTCCAACTAAAAAATACTTCATATGCACTAAATGTGACCTCTAATTCTCTTTCGTTTCTTGATGTTGTTGTAAGAAAAATTCTGTCGTGGGTCAATCATTTGTTATTGTGAGAAAATTCCTTGGTTATCTGTATTCAATAAATTAGTTATCAACCGTAAATCTATAGTGAAGAAGCGATTATAAGAACTTACAGTATTACTATTGTACAGCATACCATTAATACGTGATTCAAATAACGATAAGCATGACTCTACAAACTGAACGGGATGAGGTGAGGGTGTTTCACTGATAATTTCAAAGAAAACAAATGATCACAATTATAAGAGAGTCCTTTCATAAACTGCAAGTAGGTTCGCAGAGCATTAATGCGGTAAATCCTTTTAAAACTGAAGTAATTATCAAGTCGAATGCGCGGTTTACATATGGTAATGCACAAGCAACCTCGCTGACTAATTTGTTCTTCTCGCTCTCAAATTCTGAGCGAATGGGAATCAATTTGCCTTTCTATTTCCTCCTGAGTGAAATATATATAATTTTCTCTTCAACTGGCACTAGCAAAAATGCATAGCCATGAAGCGTTTGTTACATACATAATTTACAATGTTACAAAAATGCGTACTCCGAGGCGAAGTTGGTGGTACAGTCGTCTTTTAAACTGTAGTACGTAATCCGCCAGTGTTATCATCAAATTAATACAGGTCAGTTTCCGCAATTAACTGTATCTTTTGAGCATTGCATCAATGAGTTTGTACGTATATAAATAATAAAAATGATTAGTAGCCGGGTTCACCTTCTCCATTTCGTCAACCTATTCCGTGAATGTTTACTGAGTAGTTTACTGCTAATGTGGGGGGGGGGGGGGGGGACTCAAACATAGTAGTTCTGGTGCTACTATGTGTCGAAGAAAATTTTGACTTAGCTGAACTTGACTTGGTATCATGACTTTCTGTTATCCTACCAAAGTGGCTAGTTAAATGTCGTCCTCAAAGACTCCTTCCTCCCCCACCTTTCTGACTTTCCCCCTTCATATAATTTTAAGGTCTCTTTAAACCTGCTAAAATTTTGGGAAAAAAAACTAAGGAAGCAATTGTTAAAAGTGATTGATATTTTTGAAAACAAAGAGTGAAAAATTGTTGAAAATTCAGTAAATTAGTGAATTAAAACCTATACACGTAGAAGTAACTAACACAATGTAGTTCCAGCATCTACTAGAGCTCTGATAGTAGAAGCTTTGCACTCAAAACAAGCCAGAAAATAATCGTAATAGTTAGGTTAGAAAGGTCGGAAGCCATTGCTAGGTAGAACTGGAGGTAATGTTTGATTCACTTAGGAAGTCGAGTGTAAAGACTAAGCTGTCATCTTGTCCTCACGCACAGCGGGCCAATACTCCAGAGGGTTGGAGATTCGTTGCTGAAATCGAATTGGAACACTTCTGCATTCAACAGGTGGGAGATTTTGTATCATTCAGAAAGACCTCCTTTGGAAACCAACTCCTCCGCTTGACAGTCTCGGTTTTCCCAAAGGTAGGAAAGTTCTATTCTCATATTTTACCTATCAAGCTGTCGACTTCGCGAGGGTACAACTATTTTGCGACTTTCCGGAAGAGGGAGGATCTTGGTAAATCAATTCGTTGGTAGAGCGATGGGAGATGGGTTCGAACTGAATTCCAGATGAATTACCAGAATCGTATTGTGCATTCATAACCGACAGGAACAACTGGAAGGGTTCGTAGAAATATCTGTTATTTACTGTGTTTCTAAATATACCTACTCATCACACCTATGATGTCACACTCAGAGACATTGAAGTGGGTGGATGGATGGGTCATGATTGGCTATAGAATCTTTCCTTTTGATGTCCACCTGTTATGTAGTAACACTGAATAATGAAATATATCGATTTGATTTTTTAACGAACCGAGGTGGAATGACCCTTACATCTGATGGCAGACTTGAAAGCTATTCGTTAGAGAAAGGTAAATACTTACTTTCTTATCTGAGGATGAAACGTTTTATGGATGGTCCATAGTTCTTAAACAAGAACAACCAACACGGGTCACGGGACTGTCTGTCCATAGAGTGCAAACAAGCTATCACATACTGGAACTCTAGCGGAGATAGAGTAAACTAGCATGACAATTTTGCATACTTCACGGAGGTGCCAAGGATCACATTTTGAATTGTAAAATTCATTCGTAGCAGGAATATTGCAATAATGAAATATTGTTGATCTCAAGCGTTCATAACCCTACGTCTCCTCCAACCTACCCTACTCCAAGGTGTTTTTACGCTTTGAATTTACCACTCCAACCTCGGGCCAGAAAAACTGAGATAAATAATTTGTACTGGTGTCGTTCTCTAGTTGGATAATGTTGTTCCTTTGAGTGAGCTTTAAAAGATCTAGAGATCTCGAGTAGGAATTTTTGCGGAATTTGATTGTCTAGGTACCTAATTGAGTCTACATCAAAAAGTATAAGTTAATCCCTAAAAAAAACCGTCCCCACCGCCGAATTGTGACTGACCGTCCCGCGCAGCGAAGGCTTTCCGGATTGTCTCTTAATACTTTGCCTTACTTAAAATTGTGATAGAAACTGGAGTTCAACCTGGTGAGCTTGTTATTATCTTACCGGTTCTTCAAGTTCCAGGATGTCAACTATGTGTTCTATCCTAACCATGTGATTGAGAGTAATCAACAATAATGAAGGATTTCACGTATACCCATGCACACAACGAAGCATCAATGCATTTTTCGAATTTTCATGAAATTCCAACAGCATTACAATTTATCAAAACTTGATGAAAGAACTTGAGTTTAAAGCACGCGCTGATGATTTTAAGATAAAGTCAAGTGGTTTAATTATGAACACCGGTGGATAATTAAGAAAAAGCACTACTCCGAAGTAAAGTAAGGATCAAAGGTCTACATCTCTGTTGAATGAATGAGGGAGTTCCCGTATTTCTCCTTTCATGGTTTTCCTAGATCGCCATAGTAGTGGGAGCAAAACTCCTCAGTCAATTCTACCGGGGTAAACGGTTTAGCAGGTTTGCTCCCAGCCGTAAAAGCAGTTTGAATTATTGAGGTTTGTTGAGGGCTTGGCAGCCATTCCAGCCCCAAAAACAGGATTCCTGCGGGTGGGAGGACGTCGCATAGTGGGGAAGAACACCCAGATTCCTGGATATCCGGAGAGGACTGATCGTAAAATGAAAGTCATGCAAATGATTCAAAGACTCTCTGTGTATATTCTTTCAATTCGCCATCCGGCCGGTACGGACTTATTCCTGGAGGATTTATAACCGGGGCAGCGTGTTTGTTCGGAATGACCTGGAACACAGCATGACCTAGATATTCCAACTGTTCAAGAAGAACTACGGAAGACACACTAGAACCGCAGCAGCAGGATGACGGATCACGGTAACACATTGGTCTCACAAATTCCCCCCAACCCCCCACCACCGGCAAAAATGAAACGCGTGAAAACGGCCTCAAGACTTCCTGATCCTAGACATCCCTCATCGAAGTGGTTCTATCCCTATTCTAGTCATATTAAAAAGTTTTCATCTGCATTTCCTACCTACTTACTCAATATTATTATATTTACTATTAGTAGGTATCTAAATAATCACATATTTCGACACAAATGGGATAGGACAGCCATTGGGCTGCACCCAAGACACGTTAATTAAGTTTAGCGTATTATGTTATTATCAAAACTGTAATTCACCAATCACATTCAGGTGATTACGACCTCGATAAGGAAAATTGTCTGGGACCCTAAAAATAGTTAGCCTCAACGATACAAATAGCCGTAGCTATACATATTCGAGGTGAAGTTCGTGATACCGAAAGGAAAAACTTCTTTTCGACACTGGCGTATTTTGATTGACACAAGACCAACGCATCTGCAAAGGCAATAAGTGAATGTAGGATATTATTGGTTAGGTTTAAACTACCGCCATTTTTCTATGGTTGATAATAATGTTCGATATGGAGCTGAGGCTTTTACAAAAACGCTGCAAAGTCCTTGTCACATGGGTTTATTATTCTACTGGACATACCTACACAAATGTTGGCTGTTTATTTATTGTTTCTTTCATGTCAAATCATTGAAATAGCTATTTCTGGTGGTTTCCACCAATTTTGGCCTCCAAAACTTGAATCAGGTAGGTACGCTCCTTTTTTTTTTAAAGTATCTTTGATCATTGATAGTACAATTTAATCGTCTTGATCCACGTGTTGACACTTTTTCTTGTGTTATTCTACAAATTGATGGTGATTTCAGACGGTTTCCCAGGTTTTTGACTCATAAAAAATCAATTTTGGGAGCTGAACATCTAATACAACCTCAATTTTCCACTCTTCGGTCAAAATCGACTTCATATTCGGTCTTCTCGTCCCCAAAAACATGAAAAACGATACCTCAAAAGCTCATTTTACTAACATGTTACTAAAACACAAAAAGTACCTATTTTTATACACATTTTCACTCATGACTCCCCTGGGTATATTCCGATCGGGCTGAAAAGTATCGGGACACAACTAGGGCCCAAATGGAGCATGTGTGCGAAAGAACGAATTTTTTAGACCGAAAATGAAGGCTGTACACGTGATAAGGCGGACAGCGGACGGCGTACGGCGGACGGACATTGCATTTTTGGAACCTACGTACCTTGAAACGGAAAAGAAAAAATTTTGAGGGGGTGTTATAAAAATTTTTTGCTGAGTGAATACATAGGTGTATTATTCACAGAATAATAAACCAAAATGACATGTCCGCCATAGACCCCCCCCCCCCCCCCCCCCTCGTGCCAAACCTTACCAAAGGTCTGAGCCACGTCCCAGAAAATGCTGGCACATATTTGTTTACCTTCTAAGGCCTTTTCTATAATGTCAGTGATCCGGTGGACCTGATCTATCGAAGGGAGGTGTTTTCGGAATCCAAGTTAGTGGCCTCGAATGAAATTTCGATCTTCTATTACTGGTTTAAGCCGTTTAAGCAGCAACTTCCCGAATAGTTTCGACATACCAGGGATGAGGGATACAGGCCGATATCCCGTCTTCTCAGTTACTGACTTTCCTGGTTTGGAAGTCATTATGAACTCCACAACTTTCCACTGGGATGGTACATGTTTCGATTTGAGCGTAGCATTGATAATAATTACTAAGTAATTTCAACAAGGCCTTTTCAGGGAGCTCTTTCACGATTCGACCTGTTATCAATAGCCGGGCGTCTTTTTTGCATTGATGTTACGCTTTATTTCATCCTTCAGTTCTTTCAGTGTAACAGGTAGAATTCTTAGTTCATCTGTTTTTTCTGTCCGAGTTGTATTTTCGTCTGTTGTCGGATTTTGTAAAGGTTAGAAGGTTTCACAGAGCTGGTGTGCAAAAATTTGTGCTTTCTCTGGTTACTTCCGGCCCAAGCCCGTCATCTTTTTTGACTGAGGCTGAGTGAACTTTTGGTCTTCTCATGTTACCTTGTACAGAGAATACTCAGTGTCTTTCTCAGCTGTTAGGTTACTCAAGAAATGTTCGACTTATTTATTTTCCATGGTTCTCAACGAATATTTAAGTTTCTGGTGTTGTAATTAATTCAACTTATTGCCATTATTCAGTCATATATGGATATTAGGGTAAGTCTGGATGACTACACATTAAACAGAATTGCGATATATTGTTTCTTTCCTTTTTCATAGTATTTCAGTGCGGATCGCCTGAATCATTTTGTAAGCCTGTGTGAAACTGGAGCTCTATGAAGGAGGAAATCCGATAGGACCACTTGAAGATGGATAAGGATCGCTCCCTCCTAACCTCGAAGGCGAACTACACATTTAATCAATTGAGCCAGCGTTCCACCTAATTATCCGCACAGTGGAAAGGTTGAACATGAAGGGCTCCGATGTTTTCTCGGAAAAGAGGAAAGGTCGAGTACGAAAGGCCTAACTAAATCCTCTTCCGATTTAAAGTTGGTCCATAGCTGTACGACGCCGAATAATTAATAACAATAACGCTTCCATGGCACGTATTCAAATGCTCCTCACTTTGAAGTGGACTGATTAAGCGTCCCCCCCCCCCCTTTAGTTTTAGAAGCATCTAAGATCATCCGCTGCAGCATCTACGAGGTGTTACACTTTCCATAATTAAAAGGCCCGAGTTCTAAAGTTGCATCAAAAACTAAACAGTATTTTGTGATGTGGACCGTCAAAATTCCAAGTCCTATAAGGCCCAGAATTAGCTATGATTGGGATCGCCTGGACTGACAAGGCAATCCGACGATACAGATCAACACTAAATATGATTAAAATCCATCCAGCCGGTTGGAGGCTACGAGGGAACACAGCACATTCGGATTCTCATTTAACAGTACATAGATACGTGTAGAAAAAATAACTTTTCTCTTGTAGAGTAACAATAACAATAAAAGAAGAAGTAAGCTAACTAACTAATTTTTGGCGTTTTATCAGTATGAGGGTTAATTAGGTAGGGAGACCAAATTACAATGAGACCTAAGGCCGACGAACGTAACAGAAGAAATTATAAAGAGGAGTTAAGGAGGATAAAAAGAGGATTTGAATTCCCCCGTTGCTGCAGAACTTCTCTAACGAAACTCACTTCGAGTAACTACACTGTTCGGATTACACTGTTAGGAGAATATGCTTTGTAAACATCTAGCTGTTTAGCTTCATGTACTTAACATGAGTTCTTCAGAAGAGCAAACCCGCCAGCGATACCGGGAATCATCCGGCGGTGATAGTGATTAATTGAGGAATAATAATATACCGGAGTTTACAAGCTCAAACTTACCGTACGTCATGGTGAAAATAACAGAGGTGTGCCATTCCCGGGATGCGCAGAAGGCCCTATGAAAATTATACGTCAGTCTAGTCAGAACGCTAACCAACTACAGGTTGCATTGAGGAGGTCATGGATTTCGGCCGTTTTTGGCTTGTCTCGAAATATATCAACTTGACTGAAATTACCGTCCTAATGAATGATGAAGCTGAGTAAATTTCCGACATAACTGTCCTCTAAAGTTTTCCCCTGAATCACCGCATTTCGAGTAATGGGGCAAAATCCCCCCTGCAACTCACTTCCTTTGATACCAAACCTTTAATACGATATACGCTTGGTGCCACATCCCTCTTCTGAAAAATCAACGTTAGCAAGGACAGCCACAAATTTTTCCCAGTCAGCTGCTGCTGATTTCCAATTTCTGTAGCGTATGATCTCGTTTCTTCTGACCTGCATGGATGACACAGCTATGAGAATTGGGTAGTGATCTGAACGAAAAGTATCTTGTGCCATTGAACATAATGACTCTCCCGAGCGCACATGTCGTAACCCACAAAAAGACGGGAAACGACTTTTTTTGCAACAATGTGTACTAAAGAGTTTTGGGTGCATCACCTTTGAATTTCAGCCAGATCTGACACCGTTAAGTACCATAAAAATCCATTTTCCCTTAAATCCGGAATTGTCGAAAATTCGAATGAGTGAAGAACATTTGTCGTAACCAGCGAGGAAAATCTACTTGAACTGTTGGTTACTGCTTGAGTGATTTTCATTTATTAGGTGCATTTTTCGTAACCAACCTCACTTCACTCTCTAGACAGGCTTCCGACGAATCTCCTACTTGCGTACCCAACACGTAGTCTAGCGTTGCGGATTACTATAAACGGTCGTTTTCATGCGTAGGTACCTACCTATATAATACGCGCGTTTTGGTACGCTAATTTCCTTGATCCCACTACATGCCAGCCGATTCAGTGAGAGGGCCTCAAGTGGCAAAACGGTAAGTACCTATGGGTGCCATCTGAATGGAATACAATAGTAAGAAACGACCGGCAAAACCCTCAACCGTACGATATTTTCAAACTATCACACGCTATTTTCCTTGATTTCACAGCATTTTTCCACAATCGGACACGATTAACGCCAATGAAGGCTAAGGAAGCTGGACAAGTTGATTGAATAATAATTTGGATTAAATACTAGAATTGAAGACTCAATGATTTTAAAAAACTTTCATTTATTATTAATAACTAATAAATAATAGCAGTTTTGGAGTTCCAAGAATTACATAGCGCCTTCCTGTTTCTCTTAGTTCACGTTTTCGCGAATCGACCGCCCCATCAGCCGCGTCTCGAAAAGATCGGGAAGAGCCTGGATCCAGTATGGAAGGGATTCCCATATACCATCACAAGATCAATGGCATGATTCATTCCAACATTAATATCTAAGGAATGGATTTGCCTGCTGACCTGATACTTTTTTTTTGCAGTCATATTGGGATTTGAATACAATTTCTGAATTTTTATTCTTTCATAGGTTTCAAAATATCTCGCTAAAGAGACTCTTGTGTGGAAAGAGGCCAGGCTGGAGATGATTTTAGTTTTTTGGCTCTCCTGTAAAATATGAATTTGTTGGTTACGCCAAGGGCGTTCGAGAGAGTCGATATTGTAAAAAAACAAAACAAAAAAGCCCCCCCCCCCGCCCTTCTATATAACAATATGGGGGGGGGGGGGGGGGACGTAATATGATATAACTATTCTATACATATTATGTAGATCACAGAACCTCCGTAGGTTAGTACCCAACCCCGTACTCGTTACTAGGTGCCTACGTAAATCACGAATTAAATGTTGCTAAAATAATTCTGTCGATGACAAACAGTACCCAAAATGGCAAAAAGAAACGCAAATAATGAAGTTCTGAAGTGAAATTGTTGATGTGGAGTGAAAAAAGTAGCAAAGGTACCTACCAACAAACTCCAGCCCCTTCTAAGTAGATGGTATAATGAACCGTTGTGTAATAATTTACCGTTGTGTAATAATTTAGCATTGTGTAATAATTTACCCATCAATAATACTTCAACGTTTGTCAAGTTTCACTACCTACCAACAAATTCCAAAAGAGCCATCATTTTTCAAATTAAATAATATCACAGAACAACCAACTCGACTTCATACTCCGCCAATATAATCAGGTGATCCCTACCAATGATTTTATCTCCGCCAAATTTCCTATATTTTAATGGCGATTCCAGTGTAAATGAAATAATTATTCATAATTATTATATAATTATGATTATTATTTCATATAATTATTTAATTCATAATTATCTGAAAGTGCAGTCTACCTCCCTATAGGGATGAGAATATCAATATGACCACGCCTGTACCCCCATTTGCGACGGGTTTCCGAACCACGTTGAAATCTCGGAAAACGTAATTCACATTAGATTTAAACCCAGGATTCTGCGTTTGAGTGCAAACCCTTTGGCACTGCTACCAAACCTTCATAGATTTCATCTTTGTGCACTCTGACAAAAACTTCTGCTCGAATTCCACATATTTCTTTGTAAGGACTGGCACCAGGTATTTGAGATTTATTATGCTCAAGCATACTCCTGGTTACATAACGGATGGTTGATCGGAAAACAAACGTGGAATAGGTGGGTTGAAAGAATACCTCACTGGTGGCGAAGAGGGTCTGCTCCTCTTCATTGCCCGCGTGAACGAACGTGATGGAGCGAACGGTTCTATCGTTGAAGCGATCAACATATTGATATAACAACTGAAATTGAGTAAGTATTGAGAATAGCAATGAGAAAGCTTCGGTCGCTCATCGTCTTTTTAGTAGATGGCTCCATCTCAAAATGAGGATAGTTCTGTTTGTCAGTTGCTTTATGGCTACATTTACAGTTGAAACAACGTAATTCTTGGGGTTTTGCACAATTTTTCATCAATTTTTTCCCCCCCTACATAGTTCACATGTAGAATTGCTTTTATGACGTTTCTCTGCATGACCATAACGTACGCACATTCGACACTGAACTACATTTTCCTCATATAAGGTCACCTCTCGACGGACATAACGAATGATAACAAATTGAGGAAGCAATTGGACTCTCATAATGAAGAAGACGTTTTGTGTTGGAATTAAAATAAGTTCACCTTCTGAATTTCGATCTTCCGTTCTCCTATAATGAAGCCGCAAGTGCAGAATATCTAATTTTTTCCCACAGTATTATTTGATTACAAATAAGATTTCCTAATCGGACAAGCCAGTAATGTACCTCTCTGATAATACGTACCTCTACGTTTGAGTGAATAAAATGGTACATAAGATTTGAACTCGACAAACGAGTCGACTTAATTAACCTTAACAGTTTATTCGCCGAAACTGCATTGGATACTGCTACTCTTAATCCGTTCCGACCTACTTTGGCGTAGTCAAGTATATTATTAGAAATATCTTCATTATTATCGTGCGATAGTTTGCCAATTGACATTGGGTGCAGTCTTGAAGTGCCATTCAAATCATGAGGCTGACTTTCTATAAATAAGTGAAAAGGACCAGGGTCTCTAGTCCTATATACCTCAATTCACTCTTCCTAATTTCATCTAATGCAGAGCTGTTATCGGAAGTTAATCCATTGTTATTAGGATTATTGCCAACTAGGTTCATGTCAATATATGGGGAATATTTGCTTGTTGTAAATATCCTCTCCTTTTAATTTCCCCAAGTTTCTGAGTGGATGACAAAAAAAGGGGTGGGGGTTTCTATTCAAATAAAACCGTGATGAGCTGAAATAAGAATATTTGATAAACCAAATAATTACAATAATCACACCAGCCGACGTCTAGATAAACAGTCTCCTCCTGCACGTTTTATATATTTCAGGGAACTGGTGTAGATCAGGAAAAGAACATTATATCTAGTCATTTACCTATCAAGAGATAGAGGGCCTGATACGTACATCTCTGACACAGTTAAATCCTTCTAGACAATATAATATGTTGGAATGAGATGAATTCACGGGAGGCAAACGAACCTAATTCCGTGGAAAATGTCATTAGAGACGGGGTTATGGTGCCACAGAGCCCGGCTGCTTCTCTACTATCGGCGAAATTGTGCACTTGCAGCGCCGGTTACGGCGGTGTTGAAACCTCCACAAATTGCCCACGGAAACTCTTGAATCCTCATTGCGATTTTCGTAGCGGGGAAAGGGACCACCACCAGGTTGAGCCGAATGCTGAGTTGGAAAGATTGGCGTTTACACGACAAATTGGAAGTGAAGGCCAAATATTAAACTTTCATGTGTACTCTTGTCCCGACTCATAAACGTTTCTCTCTTATGAAGGGTCGGGAAAACTTTTCGTTTGAACTCAGCAAGTGCTTCGCAAAAACTACTAGACAATTCATAGTCGAGCTATTCTCAAGTCAAAGAAGGGAAGTAAAAATTCAATTAACTAGGTACTACATATTGAACGGCCGTCAAAAGGATGTCCCAGCCGTGGAACGTTACCAAGCTTTGTCGCCGTGTAAGTCATCTCATCACTTCTGGGAAGAAACCAACGTTTTCCTCCCAAACCAAAATATCCACTCACATCCTGCATGTTAGACTTCTTCTGACTATATTTGGTTCCGCGTGTTCGGCCAGTTCGTGGTCCGCATATACTTGCCATGCGCTTAACCATACAAAAGAACGCACGTGATGAACTGCAATAGAAACTTGGTCAATTTTTTATAGAATTATATTTTGCTTTGATAACTTATGGGAAATGATGAACACGTCCATGGAAATATCCATTACTTACCTAGTTTCCAAAATTACCTACCTACCTTCAAACCTATAATGCCACATAATAAATTTACCTATCTCAACTCTCAAATGTTGGCAGCCCAGTGTGAAACCAATTGGTACCTCACAACCCAGTACTAGACACCCTTATAAGTAATAAAAATATAATGTTGGCAAGTGGATAAGTTTTGAAAGCCCATGCCGTTCAAATCACGTTCTGATATTTGCTAACGTAATGAGATAGATAGTTATATTCTATAGGTGTTTACTGGGATACATACGTTAGAACGCAATTCGTTCCGTTCCTGGCGTTTATGGCCGATATAACCGGCATGCCGGTACATCCAGCGCCGGTATAACGGTGGTAAGGAAGTACCTAGTTACCAGCCTATCTAAGGTCTTAGCAATGCATTTAAACTAATGGCCTTTACTCCTCATCGCGTTTTATTGTTTTTATAAAGAATGAGTAAGAAAGAAATAATTCACAGAGTCACTGTAGTATACTTATTGAACAACAAGTTACACAGGGAATGGTTGTTATGGCACTTACCTAGTGCATGGTATGATTTTAGATAGTTATTTTCACTTCATACAGATATAATTATTAGAGAAACAAACCTTGTGTTATAATATGAGTGGTCCTTGTTTTACAAGTGTAAGAAAATGTACCGATCGCTGTCAGTGACACAGTCGCTAAGGATGGTGCAATCTCATTATTTGCCTCTTGCCGTTCTTGTCTGATTTTTAGGTACTTATGTAGCCTGAAAGCCAACAATATATACTACTGCCTGGTAAGTTTCTTGGCCTTCACCTACATTATAATAGTGCTATAAATAATATACTAAATTACAACTTCTCCCATAAGGTATATTTGTCTAATAATTGTTTATTAGCTCTGTATAAAATGAGAATAAGTATCTAAAATTATCGTGTGTGCCAGTTAGGTGTAATAACAGTAATTCCCAGTATAACTCTCTAAACCTCTAAACATATTACACTGACACTGTGAACCAGTAGTTCCAGATTCATTCTTTCTCGTAAATACAGCGATGCCTGATGATCAGTTTCAAAATGCATTACAAAGGGAAACAAGTTGTAAGGGATTTTCCTTTCCACCAATCTGCATCCTCAAGACCTTAGAATCCTTCTGGGTTCCTAATACATGACATAACCTAACTAATGATGCAGACTGATATACCCAGAGATCCCCCTATATCCACAGGATCAAAAAGTTGAGAAGTTAGAAACATCAATCCCATTACGGAACTGATCCGTTTCATGTTTGTGCAAAGTGGATGACATTTTGAGAAGGTATACATTTTGTCCACAGATCGACATTGCGAATATTTACGAGGAAGCTATGTGGCACATCTTTGCAGACGGTATTCGCTGATTTCTCGCCGATATTATCTGTTTCCAAACAACCTCAGCTGGCTTCGGAGCCATCGCACCTCAGTAATACCGAATAATGGATGAGGATGTTGCCGAAAAGGGCTTAAAACACGATGCCGATGCCTCCCACCACCTCATTAAATGGGTCCATAAATTTCTGCGTGAGCTCAGTCCCAACGAATTTCGCATCCCTGCTCGGGCATCACCGAATCTCGTTATTAAGCTTCCGTTCCAACTGGGCTCGCGTCACGTTATTAATACCTACGCTGTTTAGTCACAATTTGGAAATGGTTGAGTTGAATTAAAATCAACGTATAGCAAGCGCGATTAACCACAATAACAACAAGAATGAGAAGGTTTTTTTTTTTAAATTCTATGAAGGACACTGTTCAAGTCATGGAGCCACTTCCGCCCTCGGATGGATGTAGGAGTTTTCACGTAATAATGATTTTATGCCGCATGTTTGGCATGATGCTGATAATTCATACATACCGAATTCAGTTAGAGTTATTTTTATTGCCAAGCTGCACTGTGTATTTGCTTCTAGAAAAAAAATCAGCAAATCGGTCTTATGGTAATGTGCCTTATGGCAAATCTAAAACATCAGAATTTGCTGTAAAGGTTTAGGTTTTCCGACGGCACCACACGATATTGGAGAAGGTGATCAATTCCCACAAGCGGTTCCTAAGGATTTATGGAAGAGCAAGCCTCACCTTTTTCACACTGTGATCATGATCACTCGTCGCTGTCACTTCCCTTTTCCTGATTCTTTGATGGAAGATATTCTTGTATACGATGAATCGAAATAATTAGCTATCCGCCACGATTTAGTTAAACATTTACTGTAATATTATATCCGAGAGAGACACAGTATTTTTGTAACCACATGTTTTCACTACTATTTTACTCTATATAATCACAGCAAACTGTTGTAAATCCAAGACCGAACCTTACTCCAACGACTGGAACTATTGAAATAATTTATTTTTCTCAACTCCTGATGAGATACCTCAGAAAATTCTCTAGATGTACACTTCATAGTCCCAGCAAATGGTCCCCACAACTCGCAAGGGTACCTTCCCTAATATATGGGTTAAAGAGACATTTCATACATGGTAAACCCCTTAAGGTTTTTGTGTAAAATTCGGATATCAATGTTTTACGACCTCAGTGCATGCACAAAACGTAACTATGTTATACACGCTAACTTTGTTTTAAAATGGAAACTCCCATGTTTCCGATGCAGATTCACATTCTACGCCAAATTTCATTAGAAAATGACCCATCACTTGATTTTTTCAAGCGAGCACAGCGTGCGTATTATGAGTTGGGTTGTTTCAAAGTATTTCACCTCTCAACCTCATACCGCAGACGATTTTGCAGTATTTTTCAATACTGAATCACGTAGTGGAGTTGGTTTCTCTTTTGTAACTTGCGTAAGATTGTTTCAGACCTTCCGAATATTTTTAGCCCTTAACCACTGAGGATTCCGAGTATGTAAGTTTTAAAATGAGAAACCAACTTCACCACGTGATTCAGCGTTGAGAAATACTACAAAATCATGTGAGACAATATATAGGGTTAAGGGGGAATTTGGCGCTCATGATATGCACGGTGTGCGCACTTGAAAAATCAAGTGATGGGTCATTTCTATATAAAATAAAAAATGATTGGCTCCATTAAAAAAAGTTACTTTGCGTGCATTCCACGTCATTAGCCATTAGCTGGTACACTCAGTGAAGGTGAAACACATTCCTAAATATGCAGAACTAAAATTGGTTTCTTCTGAAGTAAGTCAGACCTACCTACTGACCCCATTAGCGCCCAGGTCACCCATATGGCTACAGCTGAAGCAGGCTCATACAAGCGCCTGTGGGCGCCTCGCCAACCCCCCTTTCATGTTCCCGTATGTTTTATTGTGTTCTTGAGGTTTTGTCTTGAATATTGAGATGCCCATCATTTCACTCCCGGCTTTCCTCGCAGTTGGGCTTCTTTTGAAACATGAACAACAATTACGACCTCAACCAGCTGCAACAAATTTTGAAGTAAGTACCTACCTATTTATGTTATGTACCCCATTTCACTTTTATTATCTTCAGTACAAGTTAATCGATCATTTCATGTAACTTTTTGAATAATTGAATGCAATACGCCGTTCATATTCACGTCTGAATTGGTGCGTTACCATATGGGTTACCTGGGCACTAACACACACGGGTTTATTTTCAGGCCAGGTATCACACTTCAAGAAGCGATTGATATCATCGAAGGTACAGAATCCGGTCTTGAGGTTCCCGATGCTGTATATGTTGAACCACCTGAGCCAGCTGTGGAAACAGATGAAGATTCCGGGGATGAGGAAAAAGAAGGTGATGTTCGCCACTTATCAGGTAGGCAACTTTTGGCTCCAGTTCAAATCGTAATGCGAAATCAAGAGAGAATTGCAAGCCTGGTTGAAGAATCAGCTAGAGAAAACTTGGAATCAGGTAGTGCTGAAAATGAATTGACGAATTCAAATGCCGTTGATCCAGGCCCTTCAGCAGTTCCAGTCTCCGCAAATGAGATACCAGGTGAATGGAAATCGTGGATTTTTAAACGTTGTAACGAAAAAAAACTGGCCCCTCATTTCATTGAAGGAGATTTTGTTGAGAAGAAAATTCCTTCTTTCAAAGGTAAGCCTGAACTTTCTGGTTTATCTTGTGTTGCTGTGTTTGAAAAATTTTTCACCGACGAAATGTACCAGCACATCTTCACTGAAACAGCAAAATACGTTCTTTTCAAAAACCACGAGCCACAAAATATTTCTGCCAGTGAGTTGAAGTGGCTCGTTGGGTTTTTGATCCTGACTGGGTATAATTGCTTGCCCTCTGTGAGACATTATTGGAACGAGGGTACTGACATGAACAATGTGATGGTTTCATCAACTATGAGAAGAAACAGGGTGCTCACAATCCTACGTTACATTCATTGTGCAGATAACAACAGGCCAGATAAGAATGACAAAATGTGGAAATTACGTCCCATCATGGATATGGTGAAGAAAAATTGTGTTTCCAATTTCATGAACAATACAATTTTGAACTATGACGAGTCAATGATAAAATTTTTTGGTCGTCATCAAATGAAGCAATTTATTCCCACGAAACCTATCCGATTCGGGTACAAAATGTGGTGCTTGAACTCAAATGATGGGTACCTTCTTTCATTTGATCTCTATCAAGGAGCCAACCCTAAGATTCCAGAGGAATACAACAAATTATTTGGGAAGTGTTCTGCTCCTTTTGTCTGCATGCTGGATGAGCTTCCACAAACCATTCTAGATTTGCCACTGAACTTTTTCTTTGATAATCTTTTTTCTGGGCCCAATCTGTTCCGTTATCTGAAAAGTAGGGGCTATACTGCAACTGGAACGCTCAGAGAAAATAGAATTCCCAAGATCAAGGACTCGGTACCAGTTATCAAGGAAAAGGGAAGAGCAAAGAATGTAAAATCAGGAAGGGTCTCCAAAATTCGATCCGAAGTTCCTTCGAGCACGAAAAGGCTGACGGATAAAGCTGTTTTTGCTAAAAATCCCAGGGGAACTCTTGAACACTTGATTGAAAAAAATGATGAAATTATGTACACACGATGGAAGGATAATGGTGTTGTTACGATCGGCTCCACTGATTTCGGAATCAAGCCTATGTCATCTGTGAAAAGATATTCCCATGCATCGCGCAAAAATATAACCATGCCTCGTCCCCATTCGGTCACAATGTACAACTTGGGAATGGGTGGGACAGACTTGATGGACAACAATATATCCAATTATCGTATTGGAGTGCGAGGGAAAAAGTGGACATGGGTGATCTTCACCTGGTTGATCGATGTATGCGTCCAAAATGCGTGGATACTGTACAAGACCAACAATCCTATAAGCCAACTGGAATTCAGACGCAGCATTGCCCAAGCCTACCTCACCACCTACGGCTTGGACAGGAAAAAATTCGCTCGACATATCTCGGGTCCTCGCATCGAAATTCGCCATGACAAGCTAGAACATCTTGTCGGAAGCACAGAAGAGAAGAAGAGAAGGAGATGCGCCCTAAAATGTTGTAGTTCGAGTGTTCGCACCAGGTGCATCAAGTGCAACGTTGCTTTGTGCATTGATTGTTTCGTCCCCTATCACACCCAATGATGACGAAAAATGGTGATCCAACAATTCTAGTGTTTTTAGGAGAGTTATTTTATGTTCCTCGCTCTGGTCCTCATACGACATGTGATAATGATGTAATTTTTATTTCTTTTAGAACCTTTGCATTAGGTACGTAATAAATATTTTGTGTACTCTTAAAACGTTATTTAACGGACATTTCTTTGCAGTAAGCATCCCCTGTCATCCCAAAAACTGTTGAAGCTGAAAGCGACCAAAAGTACTCATGCAGAGAATCTCAGGAACCCGTGTGTGGGAGCGCCCAGGTAACCCATATGGTAACGGGCTCTCCTGTGGATGCGCTATCACGAAACTTTTTTTTGCTATTTTTCTCATCAATCAGAGGGCAAAAGGGACTCGTGTGATGAATTTCACCGTTAAATTCGAACAAAAATAATTCTGGGCGATAATGGGTTAATGGATGAATTATCTATGGATCATGACAGAAATCCCGTCCAATTTTATACTGGATCCGGGCTCTTTCCAGACATTTTTGACACGCGGCTGATGAGGGTGGGTGTAGAATTGTCAACTCCTGGAAGCATTGCGTAATAATCAAACCAATGTCTCTCCAGGGGCAGCTGTCACACTGCCTCCATACCTTTCTAGAGTGATGAGGGGGGGAGGGGGACTGCGCTGTATGGGCGGCTAGTTTCATCTCCTTATCCACTGCAAGGGGTTACCAAGGATAAAATCCAGCACATACGCTCTGCTGCCATGTAATGGATGAGCAGCAGGAGGTATAACTAGCCGCCAATTCTTCCAGGCAGACGGCTTCCAGGAGTTGACGATTCTTTTTCTCGAATCGACCGCCCCATCAGCCGCGTGCCAAAAAGACCTGGAAGAGCCCGGATCCAATATTTCCATATACCGCCACAATAGCCACTACACATCGTCGTTACAGGAGGGCGTCCCCTGTCCAATACTGAGTAATAATTTATTCTAGTAGAAGGATATATCTATCTTATTTCAAATGTATATTAAACATATTTTCTCATTCATCTATATGATTATAAAATGTCATTTCGTTTGATTTAGAATGAAGCAGACTTTGTGGCGGTTTGTTGACTTGTTCGCGTTCGATCGGTGAGACTTTCTTATTTGTAATGCTAAGTATCCAACGATCTATCAAGAACATTTCACTGGGAACCACCCCACATCACTCGCCACTACTTCTCATAATGCCCTGAGTGAAACCACGAATGAAAGTATATCGATTTGAGTCTCCTATCTATAACACCACTGTTTAGACGAATAAAACAGTTTTCAACTTTCAGGAAGTCAATTTCCCGGGAGATGAAAAACTCTGAGTGCGAGTAGAGGGATCCTATTTCTTCCTTGATCGCTTGAGATGCCCTCTGATTAGGTCCCTCTGAGATCTTTGTTAGTGCGAGTTGGAAAAGTTCAAAGGTTCGAGCTGCAGTGCTGGCCTGGTTGTTGCTGGAGGCTACAAAAAGCTCTACTTTTTCTTTCTACGCGACTCACACCACTGGACCGAAAAAGTTTCCGGGCTCTACGAGGACCGGGGTGATCAGTTTATTGTAGTTGGGAATTATATATAGCTACAGTGTCAATTTAACTTCAGGTGAACGAGGGAACTGGTTGAATGCGAGTAAGGGGTTGGGAATTCACTGGAGGGCACTCGAGTCCGCTCATTTGGCCCCGTTTATTGGCCAACTTCAGCGAAGGGTGTGTTAGAGCCCGGGTTGCGATAGGAACAGCATTCGGAATTCATTATGCCCATTATTAATAGGTTAAATGTTCAATAAAGTTCAATATGGGGAACACAAGCACTTGAGCAGGTGTGCTGAGAGCGGCGGAGGAGCGTGTAACAGCTGTTTAATAGGCCCCACTCTGATGAGCCACTTCGCGCCCTCGAAATCCGGAAAAGATTAGCTGTTCACGAGATAGCTACATTATGTTGTGTAATTATATAACGTCGGCTATTAGGAGTCGTCTGAATGCTCAATGAGTTCACATATATGCACATGCGTGAACAACTTACTGGTTGACTGGTTCTCAGTGGAAGGCACCATTTTTCTATTGTTCATCATTTTTCCACTACTATTCATTGCCCAAAAACGCCCAATTTATTATTCCACAGGTACTCAGTTTTATATTTTTTTAGTTTTATTTTGTTTATTTTTTATTTTATTTTCATTTTTAGATTAAATAAATTGTTTTTATTTTGATCCTTCTCGTTTGAAGATGACTATACTCCGGCCGAGGAGCAGGTGTAGGTCCATACCTTATGATACATTTCACGCTTTTCCTTACTTCGTTCAACTGTGCATGTTTTCCACCGGCACTTCGCTGTGCCATATTGCGCGGAACACTACCAGACGCAACTGTTCCGTCTCTGCCCAGCTGAAATGTAATCAATCACCTACTCGCGCGGTCGAAGTAGCTCGGCGAGTACTCGACGGACTACCGAGCTACTCGGTAGGTGTAATTAGGCCTAAGAACGTTTATTCCAGAAAATTCTGACGGTTACCGCTCGGTTTCCCGGCCGTTTTAAATTTCCTCACCTTCCTAAAGAACGTGCAGGGAGGGGGGATGACGGAACGTTACTACTCGTCCACTTTGGGGCTCAGCTTTTCAAGATCTGCCTCAGAGAAGCCTTAGGTGTCATTTCCAAATTTGCTACTTATTAAGGTAAACTTCGTTACTTTGATCAATTGCAAACGGTTCCCCCGATTTGTTGCAATCCAGAACACGAAAAATACAAAACCAAAACTTTAGTTTTTTCAAATAGTCACCCAAGTAAGTGTGCGTGTGTGTATGTTCGTAAAGCCTTGAAACTCGTGCAACTACCCCCCCCCCCCCCCCATCAAACAAAAATATCAAAACTAAATAATATTTGGAGTTTATTTACAGGTTGATTTCAAGTAGACTGGCAGTAGTAAAAATGGTCAAGTAGACTGGCTGACACGGATGGTCCTACATGAATTTCATTAAAACCGTGCTGTAACTTGATGTTGACTTGTATGCGCTGCCTGTTTCTATTCTGGATCCCTAAGTGGAGTTCAGTTTGTAAGCTGTTTATTTATACTATTATTTATTAGCTCTTTATTCATTTATACTATTTAGTTTATAATATAGCAGGACTAATAAATCAGTGAAACCTATTCTAGATCGAGCCAAAAAAATCCATACATTACGTTAGGTCAAACATTTTAAACAGATCACCCGAGTTTCAGATAATTTTCACAAATTTTACCTTTCAATAATCCCATGAGAGTAATTTTAATGTTCAAACATGACTATCTGTTGAACTCTCTCTGAAAATCGGAACATAGCTTATTCACTGGTCGTAGGTTCTGTTGATAGAACATAGCTTATTCAGTGGTCGTACAATCTGTTGTTACCTACTAAGTAAGATTTCCGACGTTTAGGTATTCAAGTCCGGAACTAGCTTACGATATTGCGCTTTGTCTTTTCAATATCAGTTGCAAGAACAAAAAGATAGGTACGTTCAGTCTGGGCCGTGTTTTAGGGTTCTACACTCGTCCGACAAAGGAGATTTGTTCACATTTCCCCGCACCTTCATTCCCTAACTTTACGATCATAAAACTTTGAAACGACCGCGACGCTCCATGTTGTCAACGGCTTTCCCCTCAAGTTGGATTCTCTGTGCAGGATGGGAGTTCGGTTTCTTGAAATCTCTGTAATACTGAAGCCTTATAGTGATCCGCCTGGGGATTTGCCCTTCTTGAATTATGGGAGGTTTTCGGTGAGGCACCTCCCAGCCATCAGGCCTGTCAGTGATGCCGACACTCAGACTTCGTCCAATCGCTTTTCCCAAGATTGAATAACTAGACACGGAACTAGTGTACTTTACTCTAGTGTTTTAAGAGTTCCGTTACATCCAACCTCAGGTGTAAGTAGCGCCAAAAGACTACGGAGAGGTATTAGCGTGATTTTGGTTGAATTTTGCGGGATACGAAATTCTTTCTTATGATGGCAAAATTAGGCCACCCTAGATCTGCTAGATAAGTACACATTTTTGTCACTAGGGCATATAGTGAGGCAGAAAGGGACAAAACTGAGCTCAAATCTAATCTTACAGAAACTTTTGAGCCGATTCTGAATGTCCATACTCTGTGTTACTTTGCCCAAAATTGCTTTTTAGCTGCAACTTTCCCTAAAAACATAAAAATCCTCACTTTTTCCCATTTTAACAACCCAACTGATAGTAGTATGAAGATAAGTGGAAATCGAATTATGCGTTAGATTAAACAAACTGGAGCTTGTAGACGTATTATCATCTGGCGATTTCTCGAAATTTGCCCAAGGCTACCATGATTTTTATTAATTTTCAGTTTTTTCGAGATAACCATGCTTCACAATATAAGCTGGACAAAATTTCGGATAGTCTCAATAACTAAAACAAAACAAAACGCTGCAAATCCATACACAACGGTTTATTATTTTGTACCCTTCTGTTACAGATCACAGCTCTCTGTATAGATAACCTGTAAGTATATATAATATAATATGTACTATTCTATACATATTATGTAGATCGCAGACCCTCCGTAGGTTAGTACCTAACCCCGTACTCGTTACGAGGTACCTACCTAAATCATGAGTTAAATGTTGCCAAAATAATTCTGCCGATGACAAAAAGTAACTAAAATGGCAAAAAGAAGCACAAATAATGAAGTTCTGATCAAAAATTGTTGATGTGGAGGGAAATAGATGCCCCTTCTGCGTATATCACTGTTTTCTGTGGTCAATACCTACCCTCGTGGTCAATTATAATGAACCGTTGTGTAATAACTTGCCCATCAATAATACTTCAACGGTTGGTCAAGTTGCAAAAGTACCGATCAACAAAATCCAGCCCCTTCTTGGTAGATGAACCGTTGTGTAATAATTTACCGTTATGTAATAATTTACCGTTGTGTAATAATTTGCCGTTGTGTAATAATTTACCATTGTGTAATAATTTATCCATCAATAATACTTCAAAGTTTGTTCAAGTTTCAGAAGTACCTACCAACAAAATCCAATAGCTCATCACTTATCACATGAAATTATATCGCAGAACAACCAACTCGACTTCATACAGCCATCCTTGATTATAATCAGGTGCTCCCTAGTGATGATATTTATCCCGGCCCGATTAATAACGTTTGATTCACGATCGTTGACGAAGCTTTTTGGTGCACACGAACGGCTGAACGTACAATGCTCTGGGTGGTCTGAAAAAACTGTTTATCTAAAGACAAATTTAATAACGTAAAAAAAACCATATCCTTCTATCGAAAGTTTTCGAGCTACGGCGTTCTGAAAATTTCAACCACTATTTTTAACCCCTTAGAGATGATTGACAGTAACGCCGAGCTTCGAGGACCCAACTAGACCCCGAACGGAACCTATAACCCGAATTCCATCTTTTTTTTTTTTTTTTCATGGTAACTAAGAAAAGTGGCCAGTACGGCGTACGGCGGACAGACAGAAATGTTTTTATTGCATTTTCGGATTCTACATACCTTGAAACGTAAACCATCAAAATTTGCGGGGGTTAGATTTTTTTTTTTTTTTTTTCATGCTCGATTCCAATGGTTCATTATTGAAAATAATAAACCAAAATTAACGTACTTAGTTGGAGAGCTCGAGTTGGCCTTATTTGACCCGCCGCTGCATTTGGTTGTCACCATCTTTCTGTCATACCAATAGCAGTGTGGTTGGTACAAATGAGCAAAACTGTAAGAAAATTGCAGCTAATAAGCTATTTTGGGTATAGTAACATGAGGGCTATTCAGAATTCAGAATCAGCCAGTTTTGTTTCATACCATAACCACCTGGTGGGTTGGCAAGAAAACACCCTATAGATACCTTATCTTTTATGAAACAGCAAATTTAGCAAACAGCTGGTCTGGTAATAAAATGGTAGGGAAATCGTAGGAAAACGCAGAAACGTTCAATCGTCCACAACTTTTGTCCTGTACGGAAACCTGTTGATAGCGTCGATAGGTTATAGAGGAGAATAAAATTTTCGTTTAACGTTGCGGTTTACGATATTATTTAACGTGACGAGTTAAACATCTACCCGAATATGGAAATAGCATTTAGCTACGTCATTTCGCGCTGATACTGAAAATGAGCAGTATTAATTTAACGGAAATATCTTTTAGCTGCCGCATCTTCAAATCATCTCCAATGTTCACATTATATCTATCGCTACATTCTCAAGATAAGTCAAGTTTTAGCCAGTCAAATTCTGCATAAAATGAGACCAGCTCGAGTGTTACACCGATGGTAATTACTAATATTTTGGACGATTTCAAAGATTCCCAAGGTTACCACGTTTTGCCAGGCTAAGTGCACTGAAAACTATAACTTCGAATCAACCTCATTTGATTTTCTACCAGTCTTTTTCTATTTTAAAACCAGTTTGGTCGGGTAAACAACAAATTTCTGATTTTTTGAGAATATGCTATAAAGCTATTATTTTGGGGTATTGCAATATGGGTTATATGCAAAATCAGCGCAACAATTTCCTTTACCCGTTTTGCCTCGCGGTGACAGACGATAAGGTCCGTCGTTTCCAAATTAAAGTTGTATGGATGACAACAACTTATTATAGCCAAAAGTACAGCAAAACGTTTCGAGCAAAGCAGTCAGCCAATTATGTGTGATCAAATTTTAGTCAGCTGAATTTAAGCTATCCATTCACATATAGCAGGATTGGGAATCAAGTTTGTGAATATGGGAATTCCGCCTGTTTCAATCAGACATTGCAAGATGCCGAAGCCAAACGCCACTGAATAGTACGATTCACTTGTGGAGCTGAGTGGTCTCTCCCGCTGCATGTGTCTAACTTCTGTTGACCGACACCCACTTCATTGCCCCCTCGAGGCGAATTGCATCTAATCCAATGGTGTTCATGTACTTTGGTTCCGTAATAATCGATATCCAATCAGCTAACAGCGTGGAAATTGTTTCCTCTCCTGGCTTCACCTGGGAGCAGTACTATAGCAACAAGAGGCAGGCATCCAAGCGAGGAGTGGCTTGATGGTTATGTTCACAGAGTTGGGGGTTCAAAGGGTTATGTTGAAAAAACACTTCTTTTTTTTAATAACTCGAGAAAAAATACGATGTTTCAAACAAGACTTCTAAAAGTGATCATAAGGCTTCCGCTACCTTTGGTAGACTCAGAAGCAAGGAAAATAGTTATTAACTGGAATTTTGAGGGTAGATGCAGGTGTGTCCCGAGATAGTCCCAGTTGAGTTTTATCAGCATTGGATAGCCAGATTTACGTGCCCATGCGCAGATATGACATCATTCCCTAATGCTAAACTACCCTCAAGAAAATTGAAATGAAGCAGAAATTTGAAAGATGTGCGCAGGTTGGGCTCTACATGATCCCATATCGATTTAATCAGAATCGGACTATAACTTCTGACTGCACATGCACAATAGCGAAATCGTTGCCACGCTCATGAATCCTACCCGATGATAGGTGGGGGTGGGTTCTAGATGGTATCATATTATTTTAATGACCATAATCGTTAGCACAGATCCACGGGACGTGTATTAATTTCTGTTAACTATTAGTTGACTTCAGAAACGGCAAAATGTGCCAGTTGCGATGATCGTTAATGAGTTGTTGGTGCGAAGGGTTGTTGGAGGAATAATATGTATTAAGTTAAATGCTAGATATTTACATGAATGCACGTATTCGCTCAAGTAAATTTAATAGAGGAAACCAGAGGTGCTTGTCAGAATTTCATTATTTAAAAAAAAAGTAGATTTTTTTATAACCCTGGATTTGACCCCACTGGGTATACAAGTGGATTCGGACCCCACTGGGTCCCGGAGGGACTTTTTACTCGAACGTATTCCAAACTTTAGTCCCTGTACGCTTCACATGATTATTATCAGACGTGAGAGCTAATGGTTGGTCCGGTAAGCACACGCAAGCTTTTCAAAGCTTGTATTGGTGCCCGCCCGAGAGGAGAACCAGAGACGCCATGAACTTTTATCCCAAACGGGGATATGAAGATCGGACGCTCTAGCCCGCTCGGACACCCCGGCCCAGAATTTCATGATGAAGTGGTAGTCCACAGAATTAGTTGTCAGATCCGGGCGCGGAGAAATGCTGGAAGTAGGAAAAGGTGCCTAATCCACATAAAGGAAGTCCGAATCCACTTGCTCAAGTAGGGCAATGGCTTCTCTGAGTAGTCGTTCAAATTACTTGATTATACAATTTTGGTCGGCGAATGGCAGATGAGAAAAGTTCCAGTCATGCAGAATGAAAATATGAGCGATTTTACGCAGTAATATCATATACCATCGTTGATGACTAGCAATTTGTGAGTTTTGTCCAGTAACTTTCACCAGTTGTAATCTATTTTTGAAGAAAAAAATCAATTTGGCCACTTAGGTTCCATTTTTTTCTGTAGGTATTTTTTAGTTGGATATTGAAATACTTGTTTTCGCTCTCAATCCACTATTCTATTGGTGAACTTGTATATACAACTGGTAAAACTGGTTGTTGTACATGAGTTGCTAATCATCACGGGCGCGTTTTCTACTGCCGGTGTAGTAGTCACTTGCTGGAATATTTGAGTCGCTACTAGCTTCCAACATCGCTGCTCTCCTTGCCAACCCATCAACCACCTCACAGAAAATACCCGAATGTTCTCGAATCCATACGAATGTGAATCGAACGTTAGTTAATTTCCCCTGAAACATGAGTTTCATCAGGAGTTCGATTAGAGGGTTATTCGCTCTTCTTATCGTAGCAGCGCTTATAATTTTGAGCCAACTCATAGAATCGGTTAATACGACCCACTTAGCCGACGCGTTAAGTGTGGAGGCTAGAACACTTTCTATACTGCGTTGATCATTGCGATGACTTATCTGTCAAAGCTTGATGTTCCGTCTGGAAGCCCGAATTGTGCATGGGCTCGTTCAGATGGCGAAGAGAATATGCGACCCACGGGTACTCCGACTTTGGGTCCGTCGGTGTAGAAGAGTTGGACGGGACGTTCCTCAATCTGACTTGATTCCAACCAGATAGCCAAAGCTAGCACTAATGTCAAATCAGAAATGACCAAAATACCACAACAGCAAGGCAAAGTAGGGCAAATTGCTTAAAAGCCTTGGCAAAGTCTGTTGAAACATATAGGTACATAGTTTTACTTAGAGACCCTTTTCAAAGTTGGCATGGGTGTATTCCGTAAGTGTCAACAGGTTTGCAGAAGTGGATCTTCCTAGGATTGGCACTTCTATTTCTCTTATTTTTGAATCTGTGGATATATGGGCATCCGGAACCCATTAATGGGTCTGATATACCTCTTGGTTCTAGAGGCATAGTATCCACAGGGCCTTGAATGCAGTGTTGCCAACCAGTATTTTCGGCTGATTTTTCACCAGTCCGTCCGATGCTCCCCCGTAAAACACAAAAACATAAATTTTTACAAGCCCGCCGGATGATCCCCGTTAACACAAAACGGGGCAGCCCGACCGATGCTCCCCGTAAAACACAAAATATTGAAGGGGCATAGTAACCAAAATACGGTCATTTCAACACTGCATAAAGAGTAAATATCACTCCCATAACATTTCACCTGATATGAACCCTTACTGGTGAGGTGAAAAGAAGCCAGAGAATATTGGTGTAATTGTCTTGACTAATAGCTTCACCAGGACCTTGGTCTAGCTGAGATTGAGAAAAATCCACCATTATATTATATCAACTGGCAAGCGATCGCCTCTGTTGTACATTGGTGAGACGAGTGAACATTTAGACATCCAGGATAATTCCTGCCAATGATGCTATACAGATGTTGATTAACGACGAGATAAGTGGATTTTCCGAGAGAGGGTGTGTTATATGTACTGCAGAACAACCTCCATGCATTTTCCAAATGGGAAAACTGTTTGATCAAGTTATCGGAAGATTTTAGGCCGACCCTCTTGGACCCTAAGAGATGAAATAAAGTGGTTGATCGAATAACCATCACTAAATCCCTCGAGGGGAGATACAATTAAACTGCTTACTCCACCACCACATCGTCAGCTCGTTATTGGGAAACTTTTGCTTTTGCAGGAAGTTCTTGGATCGGAAAACTGGCCAGTGGAGCAGTGATTGCACTGACACAACAGGTTATTTTATATCCCTCTCAAAGTAGACTTCAGTACTAATATGTTCATTTGTGTATGTTTAATTGGGTTAAAATGACTGCAGGAGATGTATTATGGGTTCTGGTAAATAGCTTAAACAGCGATCCATATGCCTTTACTTGTATTCCTACAATGCCTGTACTTGAAATCTTCTTTTCCACTGCTTCATCTCCCATAACTCCGTTTGCCTTCCAAAATTCAACATTTCTGTTCATGAAGATTTATGGGATATGGACTACTCACGATGAACTATTCAGTGTAGATTCAATCTACTATCAAGGAAGGTGTTTCAGAATATCTAAGAATGTACATTTCAAGTCGTTTCACAGTTAATTTGAATATCTACTTAAAAACCTGACCACCAACTAAACATTCGACTAACTCTTTTTCTATTCTCATATTACTTATATACAGCCGCCACATTACGTTAATTTGTAATTTATTTTATTTAGTCCTACGATGCATTTTGGCAAATGTAGAATGTGAATTTGAATTTGATTAATAGCTAAACGTCAACCTCATTGAAAATTTACGCATAGGGCCATGATGAATGACCGGGATTCCTCAAAAGAGCTAGGGGAAATGAAGTATCGAGGGGAAGGGAGTGAGGTGGCATTTCCGGGACATAATTGTTATAGACGCAAAAATTACACAATTGAGTAAGTATAAATGGAACGTTACGAAATCGGTAGCCATATCTTAAAAACTTTGCTTGAATATAATGATTCTGTCGTTTTCACACTTTCGCATATATATAAAGGCTAATGAGGGCCCGATTAGGACGAAACCAATGAACTGTAAATCGAAATGAGCTAACTAAAACAAGTTCAATGGCAATATCCGGTAGCCTGAAATAAATGAAATTCTGAAGTTAAAATTCTCCACTATCAGTAACAGAATTTCGCTTTAAAATAAAATAATAATTAAAAATGGCATAACTTTCAATTGTTTGTAATTCTGCATGTAATGAGGAACTAGCACACTTTTTATTTTATTGCGGAAGTCAAACGTGGATTGAATTTGAAGACGAATGGTGGAAGAAAAATTCATTTCAGACGCGCCAGTGATTTTATAAAAATAAATGAAATTTGAATTTCTGAGAGCCCGCCAAAACGCCAAATTCAGCTGATTCCACTTACTCCCCGAGCGTGACGTCACATCTCGCGTGTCTTTGTCTTGATCCACCATCCACTTCCTCTGTCCACTTCACGATACTGATTCGTTGGTTGTGTTTTCGCGACTTTTTGGTGCTGTTCATTCAACTTTTCGTGTTGTACTCAATACTGATGCAATAATAATTCCAATAGTGGACAAAATACCTAAATTGAAAGATGGATATTGAAGTCACATCTCAGCCTACCGCCTCTCAGTTCGTTTAGCTTGAGCGAGTTCATGTCAAAAATAAAACTTGGGAATTTCGAAATGAAATGAGTGAAGATGAAGAGTAAGCCGTTATGTGAATCAACTGCTACAAGTAGCTAATGTAGTTGTGTATAAAATTATGTACCTAACTAACTTGCCAGCAAGAGGAAGTGATTCGTAGGCGGGTGCAAAACGCACTGAGTTCTTGTTGGACCTTTTCCCCTGTGATTACCATAATTCGTAGGTACCGCTCACCTATGCTATCCTACCACAAGCGCATTGAAGCCTATCAGCCTACCTATCAGTTCGTCACAATACCTAGGGTAGCCTAATTTTACTAGTTACCTATTTTATCGAACTATTCCTGACCCAAGTTAGTAAAGTTAGGAAAACTTCCCAACACTGTCGTTACAAATCCTCAAAACAGACTAACTTTGACAGATTCTTTTAAACTTCTAATAGTAGGTAGGGTACGTTTCACCTACCTGCCTACCAACTATGTATTTTCTATAAAACTCTATTATATTGCTTCGAAGTCAACGGTTCATTCTATTACTTGCGGCTCAGAGCAGTTGGGGGTGGATGGTCTCACAAACATTTTATAACAATCAAATATGGTACCTTTTGCTCATTCGCAAACGTCAAGTCCTGCGAATGATGTGTGCTTATAGGCGGGAAAAGCTCCGTTTATAAAATGAAGTACCTACAATAAACCTAAAGGATGGTTAGTTAGTGATTTAGGGGTATACAATTTTTTTTTTACTTTTTGCATACACAGCTTTTCTACCTTCGTAGGTACGCGGTAATGAAGCAAAAATGTCGATTAATTTTATCCTACCGAAACATGTCCATCGATGAAAAGCAAAGGTATGACGGAGGTCGGATCACCGTCGAACAGGTACCTATATTAGTAAATATTCATACCTACTTACATTAAGATGATACCCGCAAACTTACATTGATTTACGGGTGAGTGATATTATAGCATTTTCTCCTTATCAGGTCGGACCACTTTTTGCGGGTTTGTTGGCCATTTGGCACGACAATGATCCATTTTTCGGGCAATTTGGTAGTTGAGCTGGCACAGATTGGCACAATACAATATTTGCACGACATTTTTTTGGAATAACAACAAAATAATATGAAGGAATAGCACAGCGAACTTCCGATTTCTGCTTCCACAATCCGTCCAACTTTGTTTTTGTTTGGTTGTTGGTTTCATTCTTCTTCTTCTTCGAAGTATTTTCTTTTTGTTATACAGTATGGTAATGCGTTGTTGTCACTTCTGTTGACTAGAAGATGTTGAAGCACCCCGGAAAATGACGAAAAGGAAACTTGTTACATGAGTGTACTTGTTAGTTGATGAGAAGCATGTAAACCGCCTTGTCCCCCTGGGATTAGGGTACTACGACGTCACACGCTCGTCAACCAATCACAGTGTTTCGTGCAGTTTCCCCTTCTCCTGATTTTCAAATTCGGTTTTAATTATTACAACAACATCTTTATCCATATTTGATGACACTGTCGCGAGCTAGTGTAGATTAAAAGAAGGTTTCATAAAGAATTTCAGATCGGTGCAAGTTCCTCATTGTCAGCTCTGTCCGTGTGCGTAATGGAGTATATTGAATAATAATGTGAGTGCCCTGCTGTAGCATCAACACGATTCCGGCACTTCGGGAAGGGGTTCATTAACACCACCGATGTTGCCGGAGAATCACCCGTAAGCCTCCTCCACTTTGTGAGAGAAGAGGCCATCAACCGGGTTCTTAAATGAAAATAGGGACAGATGTCAAAATAGATCTCTTAGGTCTCATTGACAAGGGGCTCGGTACCCGTCCCATTTAAAAAAAATATATATATATATTGAATAATTGATATATTATATTTCCAAACGCAGGCTAATAAGTAGTTGTTTGAGAAAAAAGAGAAGACGATTGGTTTGTGTCCGAAGGCGTTTTTGCCTACTTTATATTCATCGGGAGACAAGCCAATGGATACGTGGGTAAATTTGCGAGTCAGGTCGTTAGGGTGGATTTCGGCAAGCGTGGAAGGGAGTATAAGCACTCCATCAACCTGAAACAATATTTAGATACCGGTACTTACCACTCCTATCCGACAGCAACGTCGGTATTGTAGCGGTTATACACCACTTGGATCATCCCTTACCCATACAATCCCTTTCCCTCGAATCCGTCTTGTCATCCCGCTGATGCCTCTACCCTCTTTACCGACGCCCTTGATACTCATATGACAGGATAATCATATCAAGGTATTTTCGAATAGGCAATGTGTCCAGATAGCTAATACTTCTATACTCACCCTATGATGTGAGGCAGGCATTCAGTTTATTATTTCAAAAGTAAACTGCCATCTCAGACAGAAGCACCTGAATGTCCTGCTGGCGCACTCAGCCAAATACAGGAAGAAAGTAAAAACTGACCCTTCTTAACTGCGAATTTGCGAACATAATGGGTACGCCATTGCAATGGGCCAATAATTTTAGTACAATCATTTTCGGAACGTTTTTCGTTTCAGAGGATTCTGATCCTAATTTTTCAAAATTATATATATATGGTGTTTGCCGAGTTATTATACAGTCGAATTTCTAGGTACGAAAAACCAATTTTGTAAAGATGCCGAGGTACTCTCTGTTTTCAATGAGGTCCAAAAATGACATTCACACATGACATCGGCAGGATATAACTTAGAACGTTTTCCTCATTTCAAATAAGAATACCCATTTTCTATTGCAGATTTCGATTTTACGCAAAATATTGTAGAGATATAACTCACCAATCGATTATTTTTGGTGTGCATAGCGCGTAGTTTGTGCGCAATTTTGAGGATACACCAAACTTCATAGGTCTAACCCATGCACATCGCACATGGTCTCACAGTATCTTTCAATGGTGAGTCTGTTTTCATTCCCAATCAGTTTTCAATTTTGAATACCACTCATGCAAAAACCGTTAGCTATAAGTATCTAGTTATATTTCGCACAAATGGTATGTTCAAAAATAAAAACTTACTTCAATAAGTGATTTACAGTTGGAGATTACAGTAAAATCATGCGCGATATGCAAGGGTCGGACCAATAAGTTTTGTACGACCTTCCCAATTGCGCACGCTGGTACGCCCTAACTCGATTCCGAAGGTAAATCATATAAAATAATCCAAAAAATCGACTCCATAAATCTTTGCGTCCGTCCATGAATTATTACACAGTGGTTTATTATTTTTCTGCACAGATAACTATTCTTCTATTGGTAAACTGAGATCAACAATAATACCGTAATATCGCGAATCAAGTACCTAGGCATATCAGTCATATTCTAGCTTAGGTTCATTATTGAAAATTATGAAATGAGAGAGTCTTGTCCCATGCACAATTCACCAAAAGTTGATAGCTTAAGATTCGTCTGGGCTTGTGCCGAACTTTCCCAAAGTGAGATGAACGTTGTGAGAGATAACTGAATTCCATAACTCAGTGCAAAACATTTAGTAAACTGCCATAAATAAAACTACTTTTCTTGGTACTGTACACAACTTACTAACATCATCATTTTACTTTCATCAATAAGTGGGTACCTATCTATCCACAAATATCCTATTTAACCTCCATTCTCTGGGCTCAAGCAGTATCTCAAAACAATAAACTCGATTTCATAAAACCATTTTTCTCGTACAAAATAATATATCATAGTCTTCATAAAACTAGTTTTGAATAGGTGTTTCATCTCCTTCAGACCTTGGGAGTGACTGACAGTAGCGATGAAAGTTTGAGAGCGTACAATTCGCCTATGGCCTCTTCAGCACTATGTGTTGGTCCCAATTGAGAAAGTTGAGGAGGAGACACACTGAACACAACATTACCTCTCCACGAGCTGTAAAATATATATTTTGTGTGTGTGTCAGGTAAATGTTGAATTTCTCCTAATAGTTCACACAGAAGGTGACTAATACTCATGGATGACCCCCCCCCCTCATTGCCGTAAGTTAATAGTAACATAGTTTGTAGGACACTGCGGTTTACTGTTATGTATCAGCGATTCCTTGACAATATATTGTGATCTTCAATAACATTTCTCCATTTTGGCTCGAAACAACCAGGAGATCCGACGATTCTCGAATCAACATCATACTGTTAATATATCACACTTCAAAAATACATGAGCGTTTCGGTGCTACCAACGGTTGCTCCTATTTAGTGTCTATTTAAAAATTCCAAACATTTCGCAAATTCAGACAGAGAATGATCATGAAGTATCTTTCAACTTGTTTTATATTTATGACAATTTTGTGACCTATATTTCCTGAAAGAGTTTACGTGAGTTGCATCACTTACGAATACTTCAAATGAAGGTTAAACTCAAAGATTAGATTCAAGGTGAGTATTATCAAATGAGTTGTTTTCAGAAAGTTTCAAAAACTTTCCAACAAAAGTATTTTATTTTTTCCGCGGTAATTCATGGAGAGAGGAGAAGGCGGGCGGAAAAAATTGTCCAATTTCGTCCGATTTCAGCCAAGATCACATTTGTTATATATATATATATATATATATATATATATATATATATATATATATATATATATATATATATATATATATATATATATATATATATATATATATATATATATATATATATATATATATATATATATATATATATATATATATATATATATATATATATATATATATATATTTTCCCCCTCGCTGATCATTATACAAAGTAAAGGAAGAGCCGGCGGAGGTTCACGAAACCTAGGTAGTCACAATTTTCGAGGGATACAATGGTTCTTTTCATATAATATTCAGTTCTGAACTAGATATGTAAACATTTCAGGGAAACTGCTTTAGGAGTCTATACACCATCCAATGGGGGTCCCCAGCAATGCATGTAATACCTACTGAACAATATTCTGTTTTTCATATCTGTCTCATTTTGACAGCCCTCATATATACATGTGGTATACATAATATTACAAGTTGTGTTTATTACAGCGGTAAACATCCAATAAGAATCCGTAAGAATAGAATTCCATCCAGTTCACCCGTCGCTGCGCAAGTGTGCAGGGACCTTCATGCGTAGGCAAAGCACGTTGCGAAGTAAAATTTGCAACTCGAATAAGTGTATACAAACATCTTTCCGAAACTCTCCTTCCCTTCATTACTTGGATCCGAGTTGAAGTTCTCTAGAAAACTCCAAGTGTGATATACCCGAGCCAGGAAGAGATTTGTTAGTGGTGCCCGTACGACGACGGAGTGAGGTAGGAAAAGTGTTTTTTCCCTCGAGCTAGAAATGAACTTCGGATCATTTGTCACTCCGTCCTCCACCCCTTCGAAATAAGAAAGAGATATTTTATTGAATACATTTATAAATCTTTCATGGAGCGCTTTATCCAATACTTTCTAAGATGGAGAACTCGTTTCACCTCCAGAAGTAAGTCGAGTGATAAGTGCAGTTTGAGGAACACCTTCTAGTTGTGGTGGGTTTCATAATGACTGAGCTCTACCACCATCACCTCCCTTACCGCTCCGCCGCTGGTTTATTTATTCATCGTTCCGATAATTTTGAACCGTGACGTTTTCAGTATTCCAGCCGTGAGTTCCCTGAATCGCTTGATCGATTGCTTTGACTATCCCATGTTGGCCCACTGCACCCAACATGATAAAGTTATTTGAGAGAATTTCATTTATTTTCTGATCAAGACCTAGGCATCTGTAGGTGTTGTAGTTGAATCCCCAATGGACCTTCCAACGATCAGTATTACAGCATTTACAGTTTTGATGGATGCGAGCGATATAGATAAGTGGTATGATCCATTCCATTACCCTCATTCTCAACGCTGACAACAATGGCGAAATCCCCGAAGTTGTATGCAAAACAACCAAAAATTAGAACGCAATCGAAAATACTCAGAAGAAGCAAACTGCAGCCCAGGAATCACTCAGAAACTTGAACACAAATCAAAGCTCCAGATCTCAAAAAAAGAAGAACAACATTCCTAAATTAAGTACACTACTTATACAGTACCAGTCATTACGACATGATCATAATGGCCAAATTCGTGAAGCATCCATTTCCAACGATAACAACACTTGAGGTGGAAGAAAATAAAATATACATAGGTAGGTACCCGGTTTAAAGATAAAAACGCTGCGAAGTCCTCGTCACATGGGTTTATTATTCTATTGGAGTTCTAGAGGTTCTTGTTGGCTGTTAAATTTATTGTTTCTTTCATGTGAAATGATTGAAATAGCTATTTCTGATGATTTCCACCAATTTTGGCCCCCAAAACATGAAATAGGTAGGTACCTACCCAGTCTACACGGTCCCTGAAAACATCAGTGAATTCGATAAGACAGAACCGATCGAATTCACACATCGAAAATTCACAAACTAAGACGAATGTTTCTGTGAACGAACTCGCACGTGCTCTCCAAATTTCAGCACTTTCGGATAGTACATTCGAACAACAGACATACCCGAAACCACAGTTGTCTCTTGATTTCTTAATCGCGAAATGCGAGTGAGAAATTCAATTCTGGAGGACATATATTTTTTCAAAACTTGCGTGAATACAAGGCTCACATACTTCCGTTAGAAGGGAGGCCAACTTTCGAAGAAACTATCCTGTCAAACATCTTCATGGTCATGCCCACGAAGTTTGGCCCAAATGTTTTTGTTATACACAGTTTTTTATTGTTTTTTTCCATTTTTTGTTCATCATTAAATATAATTAATTATATAGCTTCCCCCTAACCAAAAAACCCTCACATTTTGATTATTTTTTTGTTTTTTGGTGACAATTCCTTTATGGCAATTGAAATAGTCGGTCTCTGTCTCGAGACATCATCCTATACAGTTTTTAGAATTTCAAGTAGATTTTGAGGATTTTACGCTTTTTATGACGACGATTCAACAGCGTTTGACAAAAACTCAAATTCAACCCCCTTTTCAGCTAGGCTTTCAAATGATGGGGGCACCTATAATTGTTTTCAATGGGCTCTTTCAATACAGGTGAGATTTATTTATGGAATCTTCAGACCAAACCTTTCTGAAAATCCCACCAAGGCGTTGAGCTAAATCCTCCCTTCTCGATCTCGACTTCAACATAAAATAATGACAGAAAATACGCTAATATTAATAGTCCCTATCGATAGTTTTGATAAAAACAGGAAAGATCACCACCTATTCGAACTTCTAAACAAGTATCTCTCGCTGTATTTTGAAACAGTCTGCGGTTTTCGCTATACGGAAATCCTGGAATCAATTCATACGAGGGTTCTGTTGTTGAATATCTCCATTCGTAACGCCCATGTTAGGCACGAGATTGGCCTGACCTCTTTACCGCGTCGTGTTGCCAGGAATGCCATTACATGGGCGCGTTAACTACTCTGCATGGCAAGTGACAGGCTGCCTTGATTGTGCTTCCAGCACATGGCGAGACTTACGGCTTGGAGTGCTGCAATTGATGACAACGGGATCCTACAGTGTAAATATGCGTATGTATAGGTATATATGTATATTAATATGCATAGGTATATACATATATTTATATACAGGTATATACGAATAATTTATATATATAGGTATATACGTATATTTATGTATATTTATGTATAGATAATTATCGGTGTTTATAACTATGTATATTTTTAAATGAGTAAAATCATCCTTCACATAAATACCTACATACTATATTATGTCAGTCTAAGAAAAACTAAAATTACTAGGCACTTCATAATATGAGTAAAAAAACCACAGTCATGCAGCATGGCTATAAGAGCGAATTTTCGAAGTTTTCGGCATCTTCCTCCTCCGCCTAAAATTTTCTCAAAATTAATTTTCGGCCAATGTTTTCCCAACTTGATACCATACAAAATTAAAACAGGAGTAGTTTTACGAAAAGTAAAATTTGGGGGTGGAAGGAGGGGGAGGGGGAAATCAAAAATGTTTTGAATACCAGAAGAGTAGCTATTGGATACGTAACAAATTTTTTGTTCCATTTTTTGCCGAGTAACACCTCGGTTTGTAGATTTTCCAACGCTGAACACGATGGTGAAGTCAGAATTGCGATATCCCATTCCGTTATCAGATTAGAGCAGACGAACCAGGAAGAAATAACCACGTTCCTTCATCTTCAAAGTGGTCCAGTTTGAGAATGGAATGAGATATCGCAATTCTGATTTCACCATCGTGTTCAGCGTACAAAAACCTTTAAAATGAGGTGTCACTTGTCAGACTTTTTCATTTTGGGAATTTAAGAGTAATTTCCCCCCCTAAAACTCCCCAAAACTCCCCCTTAGAGTGACCTTATTCTGCCCATCTTCGAACTTAGCCTGTCGATTGCCAAGACAGATTTTTCGTGCAAATTTGAACTTTTTATCTTAATTCTTTCGAGAGTTATCGTCTGGAATGACACATACATATATAAATATATAAATATATAAATATATATATAAATATATATAAATATACACCTATATATATATATATACATATAATTTTTGGTGTCTTTCGGCAGTGAATTCAGGATGGTCTGAAACGGATTTTGGTATAAAAATCTTTCGGAAATTCGAGTTTTAAAAATTTTGGACCGAGAACAATAGCTTCCTTTTCTTCGAAAATTCGCTAAAAGAAAGAAGAACGAAACCAATTCGCCCAATTCGTATCCTATCCACCCAGTTCGTGTGGAACTATCGATATAAAAATTCAGAATAAACTTTCTTAGTGCCTTCATGCACGTCCATAAGTCCCATAGAAGGCATTTCCCCGCTTTGATGACGACATCCTGAATGACAGGAGACTGATGTTGCTACGAAAGATCCCTGTGAGATTTAAGATGCTGGAAATGTTCTTGTCTAGTGTCGACTTCGTCGTACGAACACACCGGTGGGAAATGGTTCCATATCTGTACAGGCCCGTTGCCCGTCAAAATTATTTGTGTTAACCTGCTGTTACCTGAAATCATAACTTGCTGCTGCAATATCAAGCGTAGACTGTCACCCTAGACAATAACGGGTATCTCCAGCGGGCCTGCATTTACAAATTTGGATGGAGATTCTTAATCAGAGGTGAGTGGCATATATGAAAAAAACGCTGTAAATTATTGCCAACGGTTTATTATTTACATGTATAGATCACTGCGAAGATCACTGTTTTCTGTCGTCAATTCTACCCTCGTGCTCCCCCAAGGAAAACCCAAAATCGTACTGGAGCCGGCCCCGGTAATTAGAGTCTCGTAAAACATAGAAAAGGATACCTCGCGAGCTCATGTTCACGAAACCTATTTAAAAAAAAATAATTTAAAAAACTCGAGAGCACCTATTTTTTCACTCTTAACGCCCGAGCTTCGGAGCACATCTAGGACCGAAATGGAGCCTGCGTGTGAAAGCAATATGATTTTAGACCTAAATTTAAGTTATATGTAACGGAGTGAAACTTTGTTAGAACCACAATTCTTTGCTCGTTGGTCAAAATCGACTTCATATTCTGTCTCATCGCCCTAGAAAACATGGAAAACGATACATCACTAGGTCATGTTACTGAAACAAAAAAACACCTATTTAGATACCCATTTTTCACCCCTAGCACCATTGTGTATATTCCGATCGAGCTGCACCGTTTCGGGACACAACTAGGGCCCAAATGGAGCGCGAAATTTTTTAGACCGAAAATGGAGGTACATATGGATGATACGGCGGCACTTTTGGGAGGAAAACGGTTTTGGCACTCCAAAATCCAATTATCCATTCATTTTTTGCGTTTTAGACTATTAGAACTAGCTGTGTTCCGCGTCTTTCAATCTGTGTCTTTCGATCAGCGAATCCTTTCCACGATCGTAACAATCCGAATAATTTATCGCAATGAGCTAAAATTTGGGGGCAGAGCAAGTTAGACGCTAAATAACTCTGTGTCAAATTTATTAAAACCAGACTGCACCCCTCGTCTGAGCATGTGCAAACGTATCTTTCTTGAAACGTCCATAACTACAGGGGTAAAACTACAGGGGTAAAACTACATAACGACAGGGGTAAAACTTTAAAAACGCAGTATTGCACCTTTTTTTTCCATTTCTCCTACTTCCACCTTAGGAAATTGAAAAATTGATGGGTGTGGAGAGGATGCATCCTTTTCCGAACTGATTACATAAGATTATCGATTACATTCAGAGAATAAACGAAAAGAAGGAGTTCGAATCGGGTGGGGCAACAACTGATGCCGTCAAACCTTTGGTGGGCCAAACAAGTGCTGATGTCAAACCAATCACGACTCTGGCTGGGGACCCTGCGGTTTTTCAAATCACAAGTTGTTTTTACCTCTCAAAATTCACGCACGATGGTTTTTTTATTTATTTTTCGCGATGGACGTTTAGTCCATACCAAGGGAATTACACTTTGAAATTACGAAAGAAAAGTTCCAGTCATGCAGCATGACCATTTGAGCGAATTTTAGAAATGACGGCCTCGGCCTAAATAAGCCGAGGTGCGTCAGACAGACTGGGTTCTCGCGAACCCCCTTTACTCGATCATGAGGTGGGCGGGTAGTGGAGGGAGTTAAGGGCAAGGGGTTGAAGTGGAGAATACCATCAGCTACCCATTTGAACTACTGCATTTTGGTTTATTATTCTGTGAATAATACACCTATGTATTCGCTCAGAAAAACATTTTTATAACACCCCCTCAAAATTTTTTCTTTTCCGTTTCAAGGTGCGTAGATTCCAGAAATGCAATGTCCGTCCGCCGTCCGCCGTACGCCGTCCGCCGTATCACGTGTACCGGCTTCATTTTTGGTCCAAAAAAATCGTTCTTTCGCACACATGCTCCATTTAGGCCCTAGTTGTGTCCCGAAACTTTGTAGCCCTATCGGAATATACCCAGGGGTGTTATGAGTGAAAATGTGTATAAAAATAGGTACTTTTTGGGTTTTAGTAACATATTAGTAACATGGATTTTTGAGATATCGTTTTCCTGTTTTTGGGGACGAGAAGACGGAATATGAAGTCGATTTTGACTAAAGAATAGAAAATTGAGGTTCTACCAGATGTTCAGCTCCCGAAATTGATTTTTTATGAGTCAAAAACCTGGGAAATCGTCTGAAATCACCATCAGTTTGTATAATAATACTAGAAAACGCTGCAAAGTCCTTGTCACATGGGTTTATTATTCTATTGGAGTTCTGCAGAATTGTTGGCTGTTAAATTTATTGTTTCTTTCATGTGAAATGATTAAAATAGCTATTTCTGATGATTTCCACCAATTTTGGCCCCCAAAACATGAAATAGGTAGGTACGCTTTTTTTTCTTTTTTTTTTCAAATCATCTTTGATGATTGATAGTGCCATTTAATGGTCCAGATTCACCTGTTTCCACTTTTGGTTTATTATTCTGTGAATAACACACCTATGTATTCGCTCAGCAAACAATTTTTATAACACCCCCTCAAAATTTTTTCTTTTCCGTTTCAAGGTGCGTAGATTCCAAAAATGCAATGTCCGTCCGCCGTCCGCCGTATCACGTGTACCGGCTTCACTTGCGGTCTAAAAAAATCGTTCTTCCGCACACATGCTCCATTTGGGCCCTAGTTGTGTCCCGAAACTTTTCAGCCCGATCGGAATATACCCAGGGGTGTTATGAGTGAAAATGTGTGTAAAAATAGGTACTTTTTACGTTTTAGCAACATTTTGGTAACATGAGCTTCTGAGATATCGTTTTCTATGTTTTTGGGGACGAGAAGACCGAATATGAAGTCGATTTTGACTAAAGAATAGAAAATTGAGGTTCTACCAGATGTTCAACTCCCAAAATTGATTTTTCGTGAGTCAAAAACCTGGGAAATCGTCTGAAATCACCATCAATTTGCATAATTACGCTAGAAAAAGTTTCAATATGTGGATCAAGACGATTAATGCTACTAATAATCAAAGATAATATGGAAAAAAAAGAAAAAAACGAGCGTACCTAATTCGTGTTTTAGGGGCCAAAATTGTAGATATACAATAGCTATTTTTTTATCAGTAAAAAACCTGCGAAATCGTCTGAAATCACCAATCTCCAATCACCAATTTTGAAATTTTGAACATCAGAACCAATTTCCGGAAATTCTATGCTGATTCTAAATCCAATGCAGTTTACTGATTGAAAATCGATCAATTATTAATGAACTGAGAGCGAATATTAATTTGCCCTCGACGGTGTTGCCATCTGTTGAATATTCTTACAAGTTTTTTTCGGGCTATTTCCCCTGTAACGCAGTCGGACACAAACCGAGTGGTAGTAAACATCTACAGCACCTCGGCCTGATTATCGGATCTGTCAGAATATTTGTTTGTGAGGCATGTCGTTGAACTTGTGAGAAAACAAAGGCGAAGGAACGAGGGTTCCTGCTGGTCAGTTGGTTATGAAGATTCAAATAGAAGGAGGTTGTTGGTTTATTATTTTCAATAATGAACGTTTGGAATCAACCATGAAAACAAAAAAATTTATCCCCCCCCCCCCCCCCCCATAAAATTTGATGTTCTACGTTTCAAGGGACGTTGAATACGAATTTGAATAAATACCCAGTTTAAAAAAAAAATTCCATCCGCCCGCGGCTTTTCCCTTAGTTCCCATGAACCAAAATTCACGAAATTCGGTATATGGGTCCCGTTTGGGCTCTAGTTGATCCTCAAAGCTCGGCGTTACTGTCACTCAACTCTAAGGGGTGAAAAATAGGGGTTGAAATGTCCAGAGTATCCCTATCTCGGAAAAATTGTATTTTGACGTGTGGGTTTTCTCGCATTTTTAAATTAATAGGTAGTTTGATTTTTTTTCTGAATTTTTGAGACCATCCGGAGCACTGTGCAATGTTGCCATAAAATTTTCTGTACGATTTGCCGTAAATAGCAGGGTGAATGCAGGCATCAGGCTGTGCTGAGAGCGCACATCCCTGGTCTGTCGGCTAGCTGGGCGATATGGCACAGTGGTCTAACTGACGGACTAATACGTCAAAGTTCCCGAGGTCGAAACCCTGCCGGGACTGAACATTTTTTCATTCCACATCAACATTTCCCTTCAGAACTTCATTATTTGTGTTTCTTTTTGCCATTTTAGCTACTGATGGTCATTGACAGAATTGATTTAGCACTTGATTTAGGTAGGTACCTAGTAACGAGTAGGAGGTTAGGTACTAAGCTACGGAGGGTCTGCGATCTACATATAGAATAGTAGATGTGTTATGTAGAAGGGTTATCTATACAGAGAGCTGTGATCTTTAGCAGAAGGGTATTCTGTACAAAATAATAAACCGTTGTGTAGAGATTTGCAGCGTTTTCACCCACAGAAGCTCAAATATCAACCCTCTTTTTTTGTGAAAATTTTTTCGATTTTTGCACTAGCCTCTTTGAGACGAAGTGGATTTCGACAGTGTTTGATGAGAAGAAGTCTAGGGATGATACTTTCAAGAAGTTTGCATTCAATTTATCATCTACAGATGAAACAATCACGCAATGTAAGTTGTACTGGTGCTACCACATTAGTCCAGGACGTACATAATTGTCTGAAAGAATAAATACTTTAATTAATGCTGCCAATACTTTGATTAATGCTGCCACCATTTCCCGGGCTGCCTTCCGGCGGTTTTGTTTCAAATTTTCTGGTATTCAAACTTTCAGCTATTTTGTCGCTACTACACCAAGAATCTAGGAATTAGGTTTAAGTCCTAATATAGGAGAACATACCGTATTAAACCGGTTATGTTTGCGATGACGAATTGTTCCATTTTCCGGATTCGTCCTGAAATTGGTGGTTGGTCCATTAATCACGTAGGTACCTATGTGGTTCGCTTCGCGAAGTGGTCGGCAGGCGTGTGAGCTGACCCCTACGTCCTCGCATTACGCCATCCACCGACACGCCCGCCGTCCATAATTAAGGTGCGGCGACACTGCCACCGGACTTGACTTGACTTGACCTCACTTGCGTGCCTGTCTGAACCCATCTGTTATGAGATGCGAGGAAAGAAGATAGACGACTCGATACTTGTGTGAAAATGCCAAAATAACCTGTTTATTAGGTCCCTGAGAAATACACCTTGTTTACATGCTCTGTGTTCATTGCTACATCAAATCTAATAATCATCAAAACATAAACTGAAACCTTCCTTAAACAACGACCCGTTTTTGCGACATCGAATGGTATATAGCTCCATCCGTTGGAATCATGGATCCATGGATCATAGGGAACTTCGTTCTTCCTTCTTGGTGGCAGCACTATCCATGTAGATGCAGTTACTGAGGGCGGTGCTGCTTAAATTTCCCAACATCGCGCCCGCCTTGGAAGTATGTACTTTCAAAAGGTTTTCTTATTCTTGAGTAAGGTCTTCACTGTCAATGGGGAGAGGACACACCTTGGTGATGGCACGCTTGAATACACCAGAGGCAGTCTTGAGAGTAACCACACGCACGTGCCCATCGGTGCCCGGATACAACTCAATTACTCGTCCCAGGCGCCAGGTGAGAGGCGGTGCGCTGTCGTCACGAAGAAGCACCAGTGTGTTCAGCTGGATGTCCTTGCCTGTGGTTCGCCATTTAACACGCTGTTGGAGGCTGCTGACATATTCCTGAGACCATCGTGACCAGAAGTGCTGATACAGTTGCTGGATGTATTGCCAGCGTCTGAGACGATTCATGTTTTCGCGTCTGAAGTCGCAGTCTGGTGCAGCTGCGAGTGAGTCTCCGATGAGGAAATGAGCTGGTGTTAAGGGCTGGAGGTCATTTGGGTTTTGAGATAATGGAGTGAGAGGACGGGAATTAAGGGATGCCTCAACCTGAGTTAAGAGAGTATTAAGTTCACTGTACGTTAACCTAGCCAAGCCTACGCTACGTTTTAAATGGTACTTAGTGCTTTTAATGGCTGCCTCCCATAGCCCCCCAAAATGTGGAGATTGTGGTGGGATAAACTGCCAGTCAATTCCTTCCTGACTCATTGTTGACGATACCAAAGTTTGATGATCTGAGGATGAGATTGATTGATGAAGGGCTTTCAAGTCCGAATTTGCCTTGGAGAAATTGGTTGCATTGTCAGAGAATACTTTCTGAGGTTTGCCACGTCTAGCTACAAAACGCCTTAGGGCTGCAATAAATGATTCCGAAGTTAGATCCTCCACAAGTTCAAGGTGCACAGCCTTTGTGCAAAAACAGACAAATAGGCAAATGTACGATTTTGTTTCTAGCACACCACGAGCTCTGTTTTGTCTGGTAAGGAAAGGGCCACAATAGTCGACACCAGTTGTTAAAAATAGTCGTGCAGGCTCAATGCGTTGCTTCGGTAAATTCCCCATTATCTGGTGAGTCATGTGTCGGCTCAAACGGTAGCACGTAATACAGGTTTTGAGAACCTTTTTTACTTGCACAAGGCCATTGATTGGCCAATATTTCTGGCGTATAATACTAAGAAGAAGCTGGGGCCCAGCATGTTGGTTGCGTCTATGCTCGTCTAAGATGATGAGCTTAGTGAGTTTGCTGTTGATTGGGAGTACTACAGGATTCTTCTGGTCTGGAGTTAATTTCTGGGCTAGGTTTAATCTCCCCCCAACCTTTATGATGTCATCATGCAAATAACAGTTGAGAGATATCAGCTTGCTTGTCTTGGGAAGTTGACGATTGGAAGTGAGTGAATTGAATTCTTGTGGAAATGCGTCCTGCTGAACTATCCGGATTAGATGATTGAGAGCTACTGTTCGCTCCTTCACTGTAAGGAATGGGTTAAGTTGCCTCTCATTTCTATTGCGACGAAGGTTGGAAAGATATCTGAAGCAATAAGCAACCACGTTGATCAATTTTGTGAGTGTGGAATATCTATCTATCAAGTTCTTTTCTCTGACTACTGAATGGCAGACGAGTAAAGCCACCTTGGAGCGTCGTTCAGGCAGGACAGCGGGCAACAGTTATGGACTCCATCCCTATGAATCTCGATTTGTTTAAGCCAGTCTGGGCCATGCCACCACAATTCTGATTCAATGAGACTGCCAACTGATGAGCCACGTGAGATTAAGTCTGCAGGATTTTCTTTGCTCACCACATGGTGCCAGTCCAGAGGCGATGAACCTTCTTGAATTTTTGCCACCCTGTTGGCGACAAATGTTTGCCAGTGGGTTGAAGGGGCTGCTACCCAACCGAGTACAATTGTTGAATCAGTATAAAATACCTTTGTGGTGGTTGATAGGTTGATAACCTTTTCTACCGCACTCATAAGGTTAGTGAGCAAAAGTGCCCCGCATAATTCTAACCTTGGTAGAGTAGTACGTTTTAATGGGGCTACCCTAGACTTCGAGGCTACTAACTGGACATGAACTGATGAGCCATTCACACTTCGAATGTACACACAGGCGCCATACGCCTTTTCTGAAGCATCAGAAAACCCGTGAAGTTCCACTCTATTGCCTGTAGACCGAACCATCATAATTCTAGGGACCTTGACCTGTTTTAAATTCACTAATGAACTGCTGAACTGGTCCCATTCAAGTTGCAATGGGCCTGGAACTGGCTCATCCCAACCTATTGAATGTAACCACAGCCTCTGCAAAAGTATTTTTGCGAGAACAACTACCGGCCCGATCAGGCCGAGTGGGTCAAATATTTGAGCTGTTGCGGATAGCATCATGCGTTTTGTTGAGCACTGAGATGGAGGATTTATTTCCCACTGAAACATGTCCAATCGTGGATTCCACATGAGTCCCAGCATTTTAATGCAAGAGTCCTGATTGAAAGTGTGGTCTTTCATAGACAATTCATCTTGTGGGAGATGTTCAAGAACACTTGGTTCATTTGAACACCACTTGCGCAAATGGAAACCACCCTTGATCATCATGGTTGATAATTGTGTTATTAGTTGCTTGGCAGAATCAATATCTGAGGCCCCCGAGAGACAATCGTCAACATAAAAGTCATTTTTAGTGACTGCCGCTGCTAAAGGAAAATTGTCTCCTTCATCCTCGGCTAATCTGAGCAGCGTCCTTGTAGCAAGGTATGGAGCACTGGCAGTACCGTATGTCACGGAGCGCAACTTGTACGATTTCAGGGGCTTGTCGGTGGATTCACGCCACAGAATACATTGGAGATTTGTTTGTGATGGGTCAACTTCAATTTGTCTGTACATTTTTTCTATGTCGGCTGTGATTGCGTACAGATGAGTTCGAAATCGTGTGAGAATTGAAAACAAGTCCTGCTGTACGACTGGTCCTACCATCATAATGTCGTTGTGTGACAACCCTGACGAAGTCTTGCATGACGCATCAAAAACCACACGAACCTTAGTGGTAGACGATGATTCTCAAACAACAGCGTGGTGAGGCAGGTAATTGTACTTAATTGAGGGGTCTTTTACATGAATTGATTCCATGTGATTAAGTTCTAAATATTCCGACATGAAGTCTGTGTATTGTTTTCGGAGTAGAGGATTATTCTTAAGCTTCCTCTCTATTGCGTAAAATCTCTTAGTTGCAATGTTCTCACTATCACCTAAAAGGTCTGGGTCAAGCTTGAGCGGGAGGTTAACGACATATCTACCATCATCTCGGCGACGAGTTGTGGCTCTGAAGAACTCCTCACACTTGCGATCGCTCCCTGTGAAGTTTTGAGCAATTTGCACTTCTTCTAAAGCCCAGAACCTTTGAACATTGCTGTTCAACTCTTCAAGTGTGGTCAGGTTGCAAACAGTTGGCTGAGTTTGTGTCATGGCGACTGCTCCACTCACTATCCACCCTAATAGTGTGTTATGCAGGTGTAGATTGCCGTGAGCTATCTTCATGTGGCCCTTGTCTAGCAACTCCCAGAATAACTCCCCCCCAATGAGTAGGTCAATTTTGTCGGGCTTGAAATAGTCTGGGTCCGCCAATTTCACATGAGGTGGAACATTGATTTGGGAGATATCAACTACTGTTGAAGGTAAATATTCTGTGATCTTTGGAAGGACCAAACAGCGAATTATGGTTCTAAATGACCCATCTACTGATGACATCTGTGATTCAATGAAATTGTGCACGTTGAGAGATGAAGACCCAATTCCCTTGATTGGCTGGACAATTTTGTGTTGAGGTAGTCCCAATCTATTAGCTAGAGCTAATGTAACAAAACTGGTTTGAGAGCCACAATCAAGGAGAGCTCGGCAACGGACAGTGTTCCCTGAAGCATCAGAAACGTGAACAATTGCTGTTGAAAGCAACACTTGCGGAGGAGAGTCATGCTCATGTGTCTCAATATTGAGCAATGCAACAGGCGAATTATCTACTTCATCCTGACAGGAGGTTAGCTGAGCTGGAGATTTGGATGACTCTGAATCTTTATGTAACAACGAATTATGCCGACGTCCACAATTTGGTTTCTTGCAAAGGCTGGATCGACACTGAGCTGCCATGTGATGAGGACGCAAACAATTGAAACAAATCTTGGCGGCTCTTACGAGGGTGATCCGTTCGTCAATTGACGAATTCAATAGTTTGGGGCATTCGTAAGTGCCATGGGATGAGGTGCAAATAGCACATGAAGGACCTTGGGTCGATACAAATGAGTTGGAAATGTGACTCCCCTTTTGTTCAACACGATTGGTCCTTTTCTCTGTTTTGGGTGGAAAATGATTACTTTCGTCAACGACCCGAAGAACCCGGCAACGATGTTCTAGAAAGTCGACAATGTCCTCGAAAGTCGCCAACCTACCAGACCATTTTTCCTCCCACAAGCGAAAGGTTTCTGAGTCCAACTTTGATGTTGTCAAAAACACCAAAATTGTATCCCAAAATTCTGTAGGCTGATTTAGTGCCTTGAGAGCACGAACGTGTTTGACTGAGTGATCCAGTAATTGTTGTAGAGACATGTGCGATTTTTCTTGAGCCTTGCGCAGTTCAAATAATTCCTTCATGTGACGTTGAACTATTATGTTTTTGTTGTGGTATCTTTCGAGTAATGAATTCAAAGCAATTGGGTAATTTGATGAAACTAAGTCGACCGAACTAAGAATACTTGCAGCATCTCCTTGCAAACAACATTTCAAATAGTGCAACTTCTGAATATCACATAAATCGCTATTATTGTGAATTAACGCCTTGTACATATCATAAAAGGGAAGCCATTCATGAATTACTCCGGAAAAGGTGGGTAAATTAATAGGTGGTAGTTTCATTGAGGGAAGGACGTTGTGTGTTGGTCCTGCATGCAAGAATTTGGGGGTTGGCTCCTCAACTAGCTGAGGTGGTTGTGAACCTTGAGAACGTTCAAAGGCTGCGTGGGATGCCACTGAACTCGTTGACGACGAGCTCCCCTTGAGAGACCCACGATGCGCGGAAATACAATCGCTCATTTTAGCCGATATATCAAAATACGATTGCTCGAATTTGTCCCGTTCATGTGCCTCACCATCGGAAGAATCGATTGTTTCAATTTGCGATTGGACAATATCGAAATCGACCCAGAGCTTCTCTAATTTTTTCAAACGTAGGGTGGGATTAATAGTCCGTACTTGAGGGTCAGTAGCACTCAAGTATTGGAAGATGAGCCCTCAAGTCACCAATCGGTATTAATAAACCGCACTTGGGAACGTCAGCCCCTCAAGTCTATTCGAGACTCCGCTCCTACAGCCAAATACTCAAGTAACCGTCATAGGTACCTTGAGTGAGAGTCTTATCAGTTTAGCGTCGGTGTTTCATCGTTATCAGTTCGTTTTCACTAATTATCGTTAGGAATATTGTTTTCATTACATATTATTATTATTATTAGATATACTTTTTATTTTTTATTAGATACAGATTTACGTTAGGTATATTATTATTCATTGCTACAATGGAATTCGACGAATATGATGACAAGTATGACGACTATCTGTGTACATGTTGCAGTACAAACTGCCAAACACTCTGCATAGTACCGGCCTGTGCTATACTGCACAACATTGGGCTGCGGGAAGGGGACAGGTGGAAATGCGTTTATACATCGACATTTTTCTAATTAGATATTAAATACTGTTACAAAATAAAATGCAATAAAAACAACGCTGTTAAAAAAATAGAAAAAACGCTATTTATTTTTCAACAGGTCGCAACTTTGCCATAACTTCTGTTTCCTTCAAACATTTTTCTAGCCAACATTTTCTTTCTTCTCTATGCAGAGATCTAGGTTATTTTTTAGCAGATTGTGAAGCACCTCATTTTGCTCGTACCTACCTACTTTTTGGTTTATTATTTTCAATAATGAACCTGTGGAATCGAGCATGAAAAAAAATTGTAACCCCTCCTCAAAATTGGATGGTTTACCTTTCAAGGTATGTAGATTTCTTAAATACAATAAAAAACTCGGCGCTTCACGCCTCGGCAGGGGGCCAGCCCCCTGCACCCCCGGTTAGTTCTACTTAAGCCCTACCGGCTAAAATTAAAAAACGCTACAAAGTCCTTGTCACATGGGTTTATTATTCTATTGGAGTTCTAGAGATTCTTGTTGGCAGTTAAATTTATTGTTTCTTTCATGTGGAATGATTGAATTAGCTATTCCTGATGATTTCCACCAATTTTGGCCCCCAAAACATGAAATAGGTACCTACACTTTTTTTCCCCCCCAGATCATATTTGATCATTGGTAGTGCGATTTAATGGTCTTGATTCAGCTGTTTACACTTTTTCTAATGTTAGTATACACATTGATGGTGATTTCAGACAGTTTTCCAGGTTTTTGACTAAAAAAAAACAATTTTGGGAGCTGAGCCAATGGTAAAACCTCAATTTCCGCGTCTTTGGTCAAAATCGACTTCATATTCGGTCTTCTCGCCCCCAAAAACATGAAGAACGATACCTCAAAAGCTCATTTTACTAACATGTTGCTAAAACGCAAAAAGTACCTATTTTTACACACATTTTCACTCATAACACCCCTGGGTATATTCCGATCGGGCTGAAAAGTTTCGGGACACAACTAGGGCCCAAATGGAGCATGTGTGCGAAAGAACGAATTTTTTAGACCAAAAATGAAGCCTGTACACGTGATACGGCGTACGGCGGACGGCGTACGGCGGACGGACATTGCATTTTTTGAATCTACGCACCTTGAAACGGAAAAGAAAAAATTTTGAGGGGGTGTTATAAAAATTTTTTGCTGAGCGAATACATAGGTGTATTATTCACAGAATAATAAACCAAAACATGGAACATGCTTCCTTCCGTATCATCGACTAAGCAAAATTTCGTGACTCGATACCGTTCCTAGTTAATTTTCTGTTATGGTGCGCGTCTACAATTACTATAACCAAGATTAACTTCTCAACCAAGTGACAACAAAACAAGCGGCATTGTTTACTATATCCATTTATAACATAAATAATTATAAAAGTACGACATAAATAGAAGAACGTAAAACGTAACACTTTTTGCCAGTTAGGTCCAGGACACAACATCACTACTTCTTATCTTATATAATCACCGCGTCATAACAAAATATCGCATCCTTCTCAACCAAGTGACAACAAAACAAGCGGCATTGTTTACTATATCCATTTATAACATAAATAAATATAAAAGTACGACATAAATAGAAGAACAAGTATGAAAGATATGCGTCATAAATCGAGAGCTTTCCAACGAATGGAGAACGATTTTTGTCCGATGAAAACTAAAGATGTTTCATTCCCCCAGCAACGGCTCCGTTGTAAGCGGAAATCATTAGAAAATTTCGTCACCCGATTTCGTTCCCGATAAACGTAACACTTTTTGCCAGTTAGGTCAAGGCTAAAGCATGTTCCATGCTAAAATTGCTGTCTGTCCGCCGTACTTAGCACTTTTCTTAGTTACCATGAGCCAAAATTGACGAAATTCTGTTTGGTCCCATTCGGGGTCTACTTGGTCCTCGAAGCTCGGCATTAAGTACTGTCAGTCATCTCTAAGGGGTGAAAAAAAGGGGTTGAAATTTTCAGGACGCCTATATACCTTTTTTTACACGAATATTTTTACGGTTTTAAATTTACGAATTTTTTGAGACCACCCGAGCATTGTACGTCACAGTAAGGCCCCCAAGTTTGCACCGACAGGCTTGGTCAACAGGAGGGTGAATCAAATTGTATACGTATACATTCAGCCCAAATATCATCACCAGGGAGGAAGCACCTGATTATAATCACGGATGGCTGTGTGAAGTCGAGTTGGTTGTTCCGCGATATTATTCCGTTTGAAAAGTGAAGGCTGTTTTGGATTTTGTTGATAGGTACTTTTGCAACTTGAAAAATCGTTTGAAGTATTATTGATGGGCAAATTATTACACAATGGTAAATTATAGTACCTACACAGAAGGGGCATCTATGCAGGTAAATTATTACACAACGTTTTATTATTTGCCTTATGCTTCATGCATTAATAACTGCAAATAATTAATGATTGAATTATTGAATCCCGCGAATTGGTAGGAAACTTTAATTCCGGGGCAGCACTCGATTTAGGGCTTTCCTGGGGGGAGCTCGAGGGTATTGACGCAGAAAACAGTGATCTACGCAGAAGGGGCATCTATACCTACAGGTAAATAATGAACCTTTGTGTAATAATTTGCAGAGTTTTTTGTTTTCAAGGATGACATCCTTGAACATTGTTCTTCCTTCTCGGTACCACCTCCCTTAGGACGAACTTCTCGTCTTCGGTGAATATCGTACGTTTCGGTTTATTTTCCATTATTTTGGAATGGAACGTCAAGCGAAAACCTGGTAAAAAGTAACCTCCCTAGAAGAAAACCTCTTCTTCTTCCTTCCCATTTGCTGTCCTCACGGAGATTCCCATGGTGGATACACAGTTTGAAAGGAAACCTTCTTCATGGTAATCTCAAGTACAATCCAAACTCACTCAGGTAAGTGAGAGTCTCACTCCGTCTATTAATACCACTCCCGAGTTCGTCCCTGACTTGAGGCGCTCAGAGACTTCCGCGAGTGTGAGTGTCACTCACACTTGAGATCGGTCTATTAATCCCACTCGTAATTTCACATTTGTTGCGCACTTAGGATCGTCAGGATTGAGTGAATCAAAGAATGTAATGTGGCGAGTGAGAGTGGCTTTAATTCGGCCACGCTGACCGATCAACTTCGCTAATTCAGTCATGTGAGATTAGGTACCTACTGATTGCGAGAACTTGGTCTTATTATGTACCTCCTGTGCAATGAATTAACTAGGCTAGCTGAACGGTACAGTGAGCAACTCAATCAGGAAATGAGACAAGGATAAGGAAATTCAATTCAAAGATGAATGCGGAATCATTACTCACAGTCTTGAGTATTTTGATGCTGAGACAGGCTGGCGGCAATGTTTGTAACTGCGCGAACGGCGATCTTCTTCTCTGAACTTGTGATTTTGTGTTGCACTTAGAATCACGTCGGGGTCACCAAAATATGTTATGAGATGCGAGGAAAGAAGATAGACGACTCGATACTTGTGTGAAAATGCCAAAATAACCTGTTTATTAGGTCCCTGAGAAATACACCTTGTTTACATGCTCTGTGTTCATTGCTACATCAAATCTAATAATCATCAAAACATAAACTGAAACCTCCCTTAAACAACGACCCGTTTTTGCGACATCGAATGGTATATAGCTCCATCCGTTGGAATCATGGATCCATGGATCATAGGGAACTTCGTTCTTCCTTCTTGGTGGCAGCACTATCCATGTAGATGCAGTTACTGAGGGCGGTGCTGCTTAAATTTCCCAACACCATCCTTTGTATTTCAAAGGGGAGCGGCGAGACTGCGACCGGACCTGACTTGACTTGAGCCACCCACAGGACTCTGTTCTGACTCCGGTCCCCCCTCTACTGCGATTTTCAACCCCTCGCACCCCCTCGAGCCATCCAAAGCAGCCCCCATTGCTCTCTTCTCATCCTAAAATAGTTTTGAAATGGAATATCGTTTAGTTTGGCGAGTAGGGTGTGAAATTCACCGTATTGTGCTCGTCCGGAAACATACGGTGACATCCACGACTTATTCAAAAAAAAGAAAACTTGTCACTAGTTCTATTTCTTTATCAGAATCTGATTTTGGTTCTAAATCACAAAGAATGGCTTCCATTTCGGAGGACATACCCCTGTGACGTCTAAGAACAAACGGGACTGGTTGGAGTCCGGTGACGCCGGTCAAGTCAAGTCCGGTGGCAGTGTCGCCGCAGCTTCATGGTCCCTAAAGACGCGATGGATCGCTCTAATCCTTTTCGCTGGATTACTAATTTGTACAGCGTTTCGCTTGCTCACTTGAGAACCGTGACCGCTAGTTTTACCACTCCAGTGCGCTGAAATACTACACTACATCTATGTTGTTAATTATTGGTGATGTCGTTTCCTCACAAAAATTAGACATAGCCTTGAACCCTCAGTAACATGCATCACGTATTCTTACAAGTTCTGAGGCCCAGCAATTTTTTTACTCCAAGAAGTGGGGAAATTCTTTTTTTATTTTCCAAAAAAATAAATGAATACGAATCACGCGTGGTGGTTGTGAATGGCCTTCTCGAAATATTCGCACACTAAATGAAGCTGCAAGCCTAGAACATTCTCGTTGCTCCATTTACTCGTAATTTATCCATACTTCACTTTTCATTTTCCATAATTGTAATTTTATAAAATATTTAGGTATATGAAAAGATTAATTATTGACGCATGGACGCATCACAATACCCAAGAAAATGTAGCAGATGTTTTTACTGAGCCTTCAGAACCATTTCAATTCCACCCAGCTCTCTCCTCAACAATATTTATTCCATTGGTTGGATCTTTTTTATAAAAATACTCAGCACTTCCTCTCGATCATACATTTTCCCACGAAGACAGAACAGTAGAATAGAATGTCAGAAAAAGAAAGAAAACCTTCTTCAACGTATTTAAACTATCGAGGCAGTATACAAGTTGAATGAAACTCAACAATAATAAAAGGTTAAAATCATAACATGAATTATGAAAATATTTTTGAAGAAACTATCTGAAAGCAAGTTCAGCGAATGTTGCCCAACTTTGAACTTTTCTTTTTCTGTCGAACCAATAATAGAACATTTGAGAAACAACGCTGTGAAAATTCTCTGAGAGTCCCCGACAACCGTGATTTTGTGAATTCAGAAAATAACTAATACCCTAAACTAATTATAATAATCCCAACTCTGATTAGCAGAAAAGTATGTCCCCAGTCTCCAGACCCTCAGTCCTATCTTAACACTAAGTACCTATGAAACCAAACCACCACCTGCAGATATTCCCCTGTATGTCCTCCGAATTTCATCGAATCCGGATTGTTCAATCATTGTTGATTAAGTTGACATTGTTTAATCATTGTTGTCGTCAAGATGTGTTGCTTAAAAAATAATTAAGATTCACTCATCACCCATTCAGAACATAAGCATATATATTATTATGTTGAAAGTGATAGCTTCAGAACGATTAAGTGAAGGTTCGAGAGCTCAAACTGGCACAGAACACACCTTTCATCGTTTCTTGATTCAGAGTGCTTCTGGTAATTAAAGGAGATCAAAAGAAAAAGTTTCGTTCCTGGAGGTTCAGTTCACCTGTGCTTTGAGCTCACCTTTGTATCCTTTGAATGCAAAAAGGCGTGATAATATATAACCTCTCTTCTTTCTTTCCCATTTATCTTGACATGCGGGTCAAGTATTGTCTTTTCGTCAAAGGAGCAATTAATTTTTTAATATGAATTTGAAATTCACCTTTTATTATACGAGCATGAGTCTTGAACATACTCGTGAGTACCTACTTTCCATGAATCAATGCAGTACCTATACTCTTTGTAGCCGGATAGAACATGTTGAACTGATGATAATAATCAGAACGTTGTTGATGGACCTACTCCCTGTAGTGGTGGTAGTTCAAAAATACGGTCTGTTCGAGATGGATTCTTTATACTTGTAGATACGTGCTCATAGAGGAGGAGTGTAACCCCTCATAGCAACTGGGTCAGTATTTCGATAGAAACTAATCGGGAACTCAGAGGAAGAAGGAAAACAAAGTTTCAGATATAAATTACGAAACCTGTTGTTTAACACATATAACTCTATGTTCACTTCACACTTCACTTAGAGGAGCCAGTAAGTTTGCGTCTTCCCCAGGATATGCATTACAGATTATTACATATGCAAGGTTACGTCGTTTTGCATATGTTTAGGCCTTCGTTCAAAGTCGGAAACAATTTTTTCACCTTCAGTTGTCCCCGACTGTGTTGTCCCTTGTTCGTCAAGAATCCGAATCTTGTTGGTCGGAAATACGTGTTTTTGTTCTCGTAGGAAATATTACAGTCACTCTGAATACAGAAACAGAAAAACTGAAATATTACTATTAACTATGGTGGGGCAAAATGTTTAAAATGAAATTAACGGAATAGTTCTGAATGATGTCGGTAGGAAATTGGGGGACGTCGATTACGAGGTTAACACTCAAAGCGGAACATCGCTTCCTACAGCGTTCCTCGGGACGTGTGTCCCTCAGGCACATCCAGAATTGGAATATGTGTCTGAGAGACACTGTACCCCTTTTCTGCAGTGTGCGCCTAGTAAATCACAACGTTCACATCCCATATCTTTAATGCTATCTAAAATTATTTTTTACCCTATTATTAGTCATATAATCTCATGAAAATTGGATTAAACATGGGTTTATGAATGAAATAAAGTAACAGAAAATATTTAATTCCAGAACCATTTGTTAAACCATAACCGTAAAAAACGCCGCAAAGACTTTGTCACATTGTTTCATTATTATACTGGACATACGTACAGAAATGTTGGCTGTTCATTTATTGTTTCATTAATGTGCAGTAACTGAAATAGCTATTTTTGATGGTGTCCACCAATTTTGGCCGCCGAAAACACAAATTAGGCTCGTTTTTTTTTTTTTTTTTTTATTGATTATCTTTGATCATTGATAGTACCATTTAATTGTCTTGATTAACCAGATAATACTACTTATAGTGTCATTATACAAATGTATGGTGATTTCAGACAATTTCGCAGGTTATGGACTCATAAAAATGAATTTTGGGGCTTAACCGTCGTTACAACATCAATTCTTCACTCTTCGGTCACAGTCAGCGCCTTAATCGGTCTTATCGCCCTAAAAAACATGGAAAACGATACTTCACAAGCTCATGTTCACTAAAAACCTCAAAAATCCCTCAAAAAAACTCATTTTGGTTTATTATTCTGTGAATAATACACCTATGTATTCGCTCAGCAAAAAATTTGTATAACACCCCCTCAAAATTTTTTCTTTTCCGTTTCAAGGTGCGTAGATTCCAAAAACTCTGCAAAGTCATTGTCACATGGGCTTATTATTCTACTGGACATACCTACAGAAATGTTGGCTGTTCATTTATTGTTTATTTCACGTGAAATAATTGAAATAGCTATTTCTGATGGTTATCGGTATGGATGCTCCTTCTGCGTGGATGAGTGTTTTCTGTGGTAAATACCTACCCTCGTGCTCCCCCAGGAAAGCTCGCAATCGAGTACTACAGCCGACTCGGGAATTACAGTTTTTATAAAAATGCGCAGGATTCAATAATTCAATCATCAATTATTTGTTGTTATTCGTGAAACATAACGTTTATTCAAGGTAGGTACAGGAGTACCTATCAACTAAATCCAAAAGATTCAACATTCTTCAAATGAAATAATGTCACAGAACAACCAACTCGACTTCATACAGCCAGCCGTGATTATAATAAGCTGTTCCCTAGCAATGGTATCTAGGGCCAATTCCCAATAACCTCTGTATGGAAACCCAATCGGTGGCAATATATTATGGCCCACTGAAAACGATTCATCCCCCCGGTATTGGAGGCCAAATAAACCCTCCTTCCCAATATTGGGGAACATAATAATGTGACGTCCCTAGCCACGATATCTGGGCTGAACGTATACAGTTCGATTAACCCTCCTGTTGACAAAGCCTGTCGGTGCAAAATTCAGGGCCTTCCTGTGAACGAACGGCTGGACGTACAATGCTCCGGGTGGCCTCAAACAGCTTGCAAGTTCGAGAACTATTTGAAAACGTAAAAAAATCTGAGGTATCGGCGTCCTGGAAATTGTAACCCCTACCTTTCACCCCTTAGAGATGACTGACATGAACGCCGAGCTTCGTGGACCAACTAGACCCACTAGACCCCAAATGGGACCTACAAACCAAATTTCATTAATCTTGGTTAATGGTAACTAAGGAAAGTGCGAAGTACGGTGTACGGTGGACGGGCAGAAATTGGTTTATTCCATTTTCGTATTCTACATACCTTGAAAGGGAATCATCAAATTTTGTGGGTGGGGGGGGGGGGGGGGTTAACCTTCTTTTTTCATCCTCGATTCCCAAGGTTCATTACCGATAATAATAAATCAAAATGAGATCATACGTTTTTTTGTTTAGAGTGGTGATTTTTCCAGACTGTGTCCGGGCAATAAAGATTGTCAGACGTTCAACAAAGTTAAGAAACAGGAGGAAGATTTATTTCGCGATCAATAAGCTCTTTTGTGCCACTCTCCAAGCTTCCGTACCTCATTGTATCTACGATGTGGACGAGGAGAGCGATAGCTAGAATAAAATCTATACTACTGAAGGTATTCTTGCTTTCAAAGGAACCATGGAGGCATAATAGGTTTTCTATTCAGATTGCATAGCAGACCGTCTCACGATGAAATCACTGAGACTGCAGTTTGGAATGTTTTCTTTGCGAGTTCTCACGTTTCTAGAGCCTTCCACAAAACGACAACTAAAAGTTGTTTTTTATGACAATATTTTTCTCTCTGACTCTACCAGCAATAGACTGATAGAGTCACCTAATAGGATGTGTGGCACAATCTACCACAAGGTTTTGAAACCAGGGACATTTCTATTGGTCAGCTCTGAGTCCTTTGCAACCAAATCATCCTCTCCAAGTTACCAGTATGTTTGCTGCATACTGGGAGAATATGCAGAATCTGATTTGATAACTGAAGGACCATGAGGTGTTAATGATTCAAATAAAGAGATCGTTGTTACTGAAATCGATTGAAAAGAAGGAGATTTTATAAATTTCACCTCAATTGACGCTGAAGTTTTGAAAAGAAGAGTCACCAGGTACCAAACTTCTTTTATTTTCTTTTACTCGTTTTATTCAGTTTGAACCTATTTAGGTTCTGAAAAACTGATTTTGGGAGTCACTTTTATACATCTCATCACGTTTCAATCAGCAAAATTTTGTAAGTGAGTGACGATTCTGATTCAGCCAGTAGGTAGTTAGTTTAAATTAGTCAGTAGTTCGTCCATAAAGAAAAGACTCAAGATTGTGACTGATTGTTTATTATTCCGTTTTTCATTTACCATTTTAATAGAATTTATTATTTTTATACAGTTTACTATCAAAAATATTCCGAATCGACACTCCTTTGAATGACGAGAGGTTTGAAAACCCCCGCAAAAATGATAATGAATCTAAATATAATATCTGGATAAATAATCTGGATAATAGTCGAAATACCCAATTTTTCAAGAACCACCCGCACGATTTTTTTCTTTCATTCGTTAAAAATGTCACTTTTCCAGCATGATGAAGGTCTCCTCTACTCATGATATATGTATATATATAGATATATATATTTGTCTCAGTCATAACTGTATGACAGCCCGTGTGCCCGCAAATACTTGCCTCACCCATAACGTCCTCAATTCACATCCGATTTTGCTGAAATTTTCAGGAATCACGCGGTTTAGACCCTAGATGGTCCTCTACGAATTTCACAGCGATCTAATGGCTGGTTTAGCTACTGCGCGTGCGTAAATGGGAAATCCGGGGTATATGAAATTTTCAGGAATCTGTACTGAATTGATTAATCATATGATTAATTAACCTACACATCATGTTACCGGTACAAGGACACTGTGTTATTAAACTTCGCAGACTTTTTTTCCATTTAGCTTTCTTTTCTCTTGTTATTCCTCCCATTTCTGAAATTTTAAATTAAATGGGGAGTACAAAAATGTCATAAAACATAATGATAATTGAGCTAAACCCATCTTCGAGTTAATTTTTGGAAAATTTAGGGATGAGTGCTTTCATACGTATCTCAGGTACCTCTATCATTTATCAATATCGTGCGTGATAACATGACATGTATGTACGTCACTATGCTCATTTTCATTGTTTTCATAATATGCGTACTTTTTTTTATGTTAACACAAAAATACTAAGGCATAGATACTGGGATAAATGATGGATGTTACAACATACATACCGACTACTTTCAGCTCGAGTAATATGCTGATTGGTGGATGTTTTGTAACTTGGCACTCATATATTCCTGCGTCTCGCAGCTGCACGAGTCGTATCTGAAGCGACCATTCCTGGAAAAACAGAAACGGTTACCTAAAACAACGATAAGATTAAGGTTGCATATAATCTAGAACGACAGAAGTTATATGAATTCGTTTCGAGATGATACCAATAAATTAGATTCATGGATGAAATAGAATAAGTTGTTTTACACGAGTGGGACGTTTCCATCTCAGAAACATGAATCAATAGTATTCTCTCCGCGACCTGAAGATTATGTTTCAATACAGTAGAAGTCGGTTAGTAGAAAGGCGGTTAAAGGAATAAGTTGTACATGAGGATAGGAACAGTCATGTCCCGATTGATTGAATGGAAACACACAGGGAAATGGCCTGTTACAGTGATCAAAAGGTCCGTTATATTGATAATTTTTTGGGTTTTCGGTGGTCAAAAGTCGACAAACTAGTTGAAAAATGACTGAAATTTCCAAAATCGGTATTATATTCACCAAAGTGGTATTGAATGATGATCTTCTTCTTCTTCTTCTTGATGACTCTACGGCCCTTTGAGAGCCTTCGCCTGCTCTGTAATCCTTCCTCCAGACTGGTCTGTCCTGTGTTTTTCTTCTCCACAGTCTCACGCCAAGCTCGCCCTCAGCATCCTCTAGCCATTTCTTACGAGGACTTCCCCGCAGTCGGCGCCCCCCAGGGTTACCATCCAATACTGCTCTCAGGGAGCTCTTTTGGTCAGTCCTCATTGCGTGGCCTAACCATCGCAGCCTTGCACTCTTGAAAATGCCTACTATTCCAGGTTTTTGGTATAGTTCCAGCAGTTCCGAGTTTTTCCTAATCCTCCACGTTCCCCGATCACATACGGGTCCGAAAATCCTTCTGAGGATTTTTCGTTTCCAGATCTCAAGCGTTCTCATATCCTTGTTGGTAAGTACCCAGCATTCCGAGCCGTTTGTCACTATAGGGCAGCGGTTCCCAACCTTTTTTAGCTTGAGGCACACTAACTTAAAAACTCGTTCAGCCACGGCACACTTGGGTAAATAATCTCCATAATATAATGAGTATAATCATAATGTATTGTTATGTGATTTTTTTACTATGTTACTTTCTTTAAAAATATAATTTAAAACATAATTTATTCATTGAGTTAATGCTGTGCTCATTATGGAAACTAATTAGGAAAATGAAGAAAACAAAATTGTAATGCACTTACTTACAAACATATATTTTGTGTTAAAAGAGACGAGTTGATAATAATAATCAATGAAAAATAGTCGGTAAAAGTTATTATCACGGCGAATTAAAAAAGTAAATACTAGTAAAAAAGACGGTAAAATTTCGCGGCACACCTACAGGGACTTCAGGGCACACCAGTGTGCCGCGGCACACTGGTTGGGAACCTCTGCTATAGGGCGAATGATAGATTCGTAAATCGTTGTCTTTAGACCCCTTGACAGCATCCTAGATTTGAGTAAGCTCTGGAGAGCGAAGTACGCCCAATTTCCTGTAGCTAATCTAGCACGAATCTCATTAGAGCAGTCATTGTTGCTAGTTATCATAACACCGAGGTATTTGAATTCCTTAGTGGATTTGAAAATGGAACTTCCTATCTTCACCGAACCTGGATAGATAGTTTTCGTCATTGCGAGATGTTTTCATGTACAAGGTTTTGTCACTTTTTATGTTTAGGCCAACTTCTTCTGCTGCAGCCTGCAGCTGAAGAAAAGCGTCATATAGGTGCCTCACTGACCTTGCAGTGACAACAATGTCGTCAACAAAGGCCAGCAGCTGCGTGGTTCGATGGTAAATGTTTCCTGATATGTTGACCTCCAGCTTACGAATGACGAACTCCAGTGCAAGGTTGAACAAGAGGCCCGAGCCGAATGTGATACATATATTGGTGTGGGGCGCGCAGTCACAAACACAAGCCTCTTTCCGGAAAAATACCAAAGGTGCTGTTTCTGCACTGGAGTTGTTATTCCCTTTTGAGCCCATTTTGTTAAACTACTGGAAAGAACTCGTCTCCTACTACCCGAAGCTCTAAAGCCTTGTGAAGTTGTACAATCTCATCATTGGAAATAAACGGTAAGTACCTACGTAAATATGAGAAAATAGAAAAACTACTAATGCATTTAATATACCTGCCACTAATGCCGTTAATATTTTTTCCCCTCCCCGTTGCATAAACTCAGTCAAATCTCTGAAATGCTGATCGTGAATTATAAGGTTGCCAATCGCCTTCAAATACATAACTCGCCTGAAAACATTGTTAATAACCGTTGAGATCTGAGAGAAATGCAACCCGATCCTGAGTATATCGCAATATGTCTCACCCGGCTCCCCCTCACTTCAAAAATTCGCAACTTATGTACCTCCAGGTTCAACTTATATACATCCAGGTTAAACTTATATACATTCAGGTCTTTACTCTGTGCATGTTTGTATACGTTAGTGAAGATATCTCCTGGTATCAAAAGTGTTCCTTGTAATCAGAAACGTTTTCCAAGGTGTGGCTTCCTCATGAACATCACAAAGATGATGAAATTCATATTGGCCCATCTTCGTTGATACTTGATTAAACAACCCTCCTCTCGTTACGTAAACTACCCCTGCGGCGCGAACTGCTCTTGATAGCTATACCCCTGCTACAGCTACAGCAAATACTGACGACACGAATCCTCTGGATAATCATGCCACGATACTTTCCCCAGACATATTAATTCACTAATCCCATAACCAAAATCTCGTTCTGTTCACTACCGCAGGAATTATTCAGTGAGAAAACGGGCTGCATGTCGAGAACGTTTAGGGTGCCCTTGACCATTCATGCTCCTCCACTTCTCTCTCGCTTTTCATTCAATTGTTTCTTCCAATTTAACCGTAGAGAATTCCTCCTCTTTGAATAGAATTCGCCCTCCCACACTGTGAAAGATTCAATTATTGTCCCTTGGAAATGCCGCTAACCAGATTAGTTCTGCACACCCAGAGAGAGAAATAATTCAGCGCGAACTGTAAACTTCCACTTTTTACGCGGTGAAGTTTTTCCACGACCTTGCGTCAGAAAAATCAGTGCCACGCTTATTTTGCAAGATATTCACATAATTTTACTCCCGAGTCTACTATTGTAGTTATGAGAAAGCAAACAGTTGCCCCCCCATAATGAAAATTACCATTCGCGTTTTGCTTTTCACACCTCGCTGAACAATTTTGGTTACTGATCCTCCTGTGCCATTCTATCTGTCTGTCCATCTGTACGTTCACGAATGGTGGACACACATATGGCAATAAGGATGCAAGGTAGTAAACAGCTGAACTGTGGATTGTAGGTGTGGGTTAGGCCAAGATGGTCCACAATTTCCACCGACATCGGATTGTAACCTGCGCGCGCAAACGCAAGCTTATAAATTAATTTAAGAACGAATGTGTAAGTGTGAGTTTGTTCCTGGATGGACCTGAACCCCATATTAATTTCGTCCAATTCTGGTTGTATCTTCCTTCTGCTCATACGAGAATATGAAATCCTGGTAACGTGCATAAGTGTCTAAGCAGAAGAGCAGACCCAATGACTGAACTGTGAAGAGTTGGTTCAAGATGGTCTAGTGATTTTTGTTCAAAGTAGGTGGTTGGGTGGGCATGTGCAAACATAAATATCCATGTCAAACTCGTGAATCCGGTTCTAACCATCAAATTGTGATGAAACACTTATCAGGGATTATTCAGTTAGGTACCTACCAAGATGGCATGAATTTCATCATTTGTGATGTTTCGAGAAAAATGTTTACCACCACATTGGCTGACGTTTCTAAACATCATCAGCCGTGATTGGCTCATAACAGATTGAATATCAGTCAGTTCTCTTCCTTGGTCGAGATAACATCGGTTCGGTGTCCGTAGAGATAACCGCTGTCTTCTCGTATCGTGAGACTGTTTTGTTTTCGCTATGGACTGCGGCAAGTGCTCGCGGGATCTATTTTCCCCGAAAAAAACCGCAAAATGTTCGGTATGTAAATTATCATATCATCCGACATGCACGCAATTGAAAACTATTGATAGCTACAGGAAACTGGGATCTGATAAGAAAAAGTGTTGGAAGTGCGACAAATGTGTTGGAATACTCGAGATTGGGGAAACGGCGGAAGCATCGGAAAGTGGTTCTGATTCAGAAATCGAAAAATCGGGTGGGTTAAGCCTTTCCAAACTTGATAGAAACATAACTACGCTGATGCGTAAATTTGATTCTTTCAACTCCAAACTGACGTCAATGGAAACTTCAATGGAATTTTTCAACAATAAGTTCGAGGAGATGAAGGAGGCCATAAAGGACATCAATTTTTTTGTTAGTGAAGTCAGAGACCAAAATAATGGTCTCGCAGAAGAAAATATATTTCTAAAGAGGGGAGTAGATGTAATGAAAGCAAAAATAAATGAATTGGATCAGTCTAATCTCAGTACTTCAGTTGAAATTAGGGGTATTCCAGAAACCCATAATGAAAATGTTTTAGAGATCGTGAATACTCTCGGGAAGAAAATCGACTGCCCTAACGCAACTAAGCCCGATATAGTTCTGGCTTTCCGATTGAAACTACCAAATAAAAATACTTCACAACAAACAAAGTATGGTCCGATCATTGTAAAATTTGCAAATGTTGATTTGAAGAAAACATGGTTGAAAAAGATGAGAGAAAACCGGCAAATCACTGCGAAGGATATCCATAATTCCTTCCCAGAAAACAAAATTTTTATTAATGAACGGCTTACAGCCTTTAACAATCGTCTGTTCTGGTACGCTAGAACGTTCGCCAGGGAATATAGTTTCAAGAAGTATACTTGGTCCACTGACGGACGTATCTACGTAAAGAAGGATGATTCTACGGAGGGGCGACCCCTACGTATTATGGAGCTTTCGCAGATTGAGAAAATGGACACCCATAAATGTATCAACTTCGGATAGAATCGAAATGTCAACATCTGATTTGTAGTATCCAGAATATTCATCTTTGTCTACTTACACGTTAAATGAGTGATATTCTGCAAGCCATTGATGACTTTAATGTCTCTATGGATAAGTGTGCTACATCTGCTGAGGAGTGTGAAAAGTTTCTTAATCAGGACGAAAGTCTCCTAATCTATTCAATTAATAAATATAAGGAGTATTCAGAAAAATTTTAATAATCTTGTAGTCAATCTAGCGCAATTCGTAATTAGGTTCGATTTAATTGTCTTATCTGAGTCTTGGTTAAAGGATAGAGATCCAATTGGCTCGATGGATGGCTACGTTAGGTATAATACTTCATGTAATTTCAATCAAAATAGTGGCATAGTGGTCTTTTGTGACGCAAATTTAAGAATTAACAAAGTTGAGGAACTATCATTGGCTGGTACCTAGTACAACGCTGAAACTGTTCGTTAATAAATTAGGAAACCAATTTGAAATTATTTGTTGCTACCGATCCCCAATCGCAGACAGGATTAATCGTAAACAATTTCTGGCTGATTTAGAGAAAACCTTAATATTGAGTAAAGCCAATACATATTTTGTTGGCGATATCAATATTGACTTGCTTGATTTAAACTGTGAGTTTTCCACTGAATATTTGCACCTTTTTACAAAATTAAAATTTATCCCCCTGATTAACCAATGTACACGTGTTGGCCCATCGGGGGAGAGGTCTTGTTTGGACCATATATATTTACCAACCATAAGTACTATGAGCGTATAACGTCTATTGTTCTCCACTCCAAAATTACTGATCACTTATCCTGTATCGCTCAACAGCCTTTATCATGCGTTAAGAGTCAAATCGTCAAACCAAATATTTGCCAAACATCATCTATCGACTATGATGAATTGATAAAAACATTGAAGCTGAAAGATGGACGGCCGTTTATGAAGAGGGAGATGTGAATATTGTCACGGCGGGCTGTAGAGGGGACAGCATTATGCACCATCAGCAGTCCTCAGCCCACCGTCCACCTCCTCAACTCCCGAGCGGCAGTCTTAATCACGCTACCAAGCCAACAAGCCGCGCCCTCATCGCAGCACCGGTCCCCCTTTTCATTCCATTTTCCAATTTAACCAATATAAACCTAATTCAGCCCAAAAGCTCCACTTTTTCCACCCCCACACCCCTTCAACACGTAAAGGTGCGGCGACACTGCCACCGGACTTGACTTGACCTGACCGGAGCCACCGGACTGGTGACCGGAGGGGGGTGCGACACTGCCACAGGACTTGACTTGACCGGCGTCACCGGACTCCAACCAGTCCAGTTTGTTCTTAGACGTCACAAGAGTATGTCCTCCGAAATGGAAGCCATTCTTTGTGATTTAGAATCAGAATCCGATTCTGATGAAGAAATAGAACTACAGTAGAAGTCGCTTACAGTGATCGAATTGGGACCGACTGGAAGCAATCACTATAAGCGACCAATCTCTATAAGCGACTTCTACTTTGTGGTGATTTTAGCTATTTTTACCGAGATTGGCGAATGTGACACCCCAGAACTGACCTAATTTTGATTAATTTTTTTTTAGGAATCTTCATTAAAACCTATAGGCAGTTAGTTACCTATCTTCTGTTTCGGATCATCGTTCAATAGGTACCACTTTTGGTGAATATATACCATTTTCAGGAGATATCAGCCCTTTTTACCTATTTCGCCAACTTTTAACATCCAAAAACTAGAAAACTAATCACTATAACCGACCTTTTGATCACTATAACAGGCCAATTCAATGTGTGTTTACATACAGCCGATCGGGACCTGAATGTTTCAATCCTTATATCCGACTTATTCCTTTAACCACCTTTCTACTAAGCGACTTCTACTGTAGTGACAAGTTTTCTATCTTTGAATGAGTCGTGGATGTCGCCATATGTTTCCGAACGAGTTCACAATACGGTGAATTTCACACCCTATTCGCCAAATTGAACGATGTTCAATTTCAAAACTATTTTAGGATGAGAAAAGAGCAGTGGAGGCTGCGTTGGATGGCTCGTTGGGGTGCGAGGGGTTGAAAATCGCGGTAGAGGGGGGACCGGAGTCAGGTCTCAACCCATCCAGACCGGATTCAGAACGGAGTCCGGTGGGTGGCTCCGGTCAAGTCAAGTCAGGTCCGGTCGCAGTCTCGCCGCTCCCCTTTGAAATACAAAGGATGGGTTAAGACGGGCACGCAAGTGAGGTCAAGTCAAGTCAAGTCCGGTGGCAGGCCGCGCCGGGTAACCGACCCGTAATACCGTCTTAGTGCAGAATAACAGTTTCAGTGAAGGGGCGTTCGGGACGAGCCGAGAGCCGTAGAACTCAGTTAATCTTTTTAAAAGTCTTACAACGGGGCGTACGTAGTGCGAAAGTGCGGTTAATAGTCGTGTGGCCTATTATTAATTACCGTGGGGACCGGTAGCGTGCAATTTAAGACTCGGCCACACGACGAAGTGCGCAGAACGGGTAGTGGAGTGGAAGACGGTCTAACGTTTGTGGAACGGTGGATAGCGGAGAGGGCAGTCAGTCGCCCTCATTACGATCCTAAGCGCGGTTAATTACCCCCGCGCGGAAGAGTTACCTCACCCCGTCCGAAGGCGAGACCTCGTGACTCCGCCCAGTGGTGACGTCACGGTAACCTGCCGCTACCTCCGCGAGACAACAACAGACCGCACCCCTCCCGTCCAGCGCCGGTAAACAGACCGCACTCCCCCGACCCAGCCGCTTATCAGAACCGTATCGTCGAGCCGCCGATGGTTATCACCCGGGGACAGGCCATAAAAGGAGGTGAACCGTCTGTGATACCAACACCACCTCCACTGCCGCCTCCAGTGAACCCCGTATCGAACCTCCCGCTGTCCCGAAGGGAGTCAACGCCGTCAACAACTACCGAGAAGCCAAACATGTCGAATTATGCCGCGAGTGTACCCAAGTACAATGGACTGGAAGACGCGAGCCAGTTCATGCGGCTGTTTGAGCGCCTGGCCCGGAACGAAGGGTGGTCGGAGCAAGCTAGGAGGAATAGGCTACCCTACTTCCTGGACAAGGCGGCGCTCAAATGGTACGAGCGGCAGGAGGACCAAGAGGGTTTCGACGCGCGAACGTGGGCGGAGATCCGCACACAGTTCATGAAGGACTTCGGCCGAGAGAGCAGCGAGGCGGATCGCGCGGTGGCCCTATATACGAGGACGCAAGGCCCGAACGAGGACCTCGTTTCGTATCTGGAGGACGTCCTGACGTTGTCGCTCCGGGTGGACGACAAGATGTCTGAGGATAAGATTGTGGAAAACGTCCTCCGGGGAATGTCAGCGGCACCGCAACAGTGGATCGCGACGAAGACGAACGCGACCGTAGCGGAGCTGAGGACCAATATTAAGACCTGGGCGACTTTAAAATCGGCCCAACCGCAAAGGGGTAAAGCACCGCCCCCGCCGATCCCGCCGCCGATACAACCCTACTATTTTCCGCAGCTCCCGCCGCCACCTGTAACCGCACCACAGGTCAAACCGGACCCGGATCGGACGCCGGACGGACGACCGATCTGCCGCCGATGCAGATTAGCGGGGCACGTCGCAAAATACTGCCGGCAGACGGGAAACGGGCCGCGCCGATAGACACTCGCGCCGTACCGCGTCAAGCCGCGCCGTCGCCTAACATATAAGTGTCGGGCGAATGTATGTCGCGGAGCGTGACCAGGACACCATTGGGTGAGTCGTATTTGAACAATTTATTAAGTACCCCGTTTAGTTAGTTAGTTAATGCTAAGGTTTGTTTTATCTGTAACAGCCCCTGGTGTAGAGCCAGGAGATGTCCGCTGAAACAACGCCGAAACGCTCGTAGAAGGACTAAAGTCTGCCTTAAGCAGCAAGTCGAGCTGAGCATTTTGAACTCTACTGTGGTACTTAAATGTCAAATATCCGCATTAGGTATCGGCGTAGACGCGGTAGTGGACACAGGGTGCCCAGTTAATTTAATAAGTGCTCAACTGGTACCTATTGGCGTAGAGTTAAGGCACTCGACGACCCGTATTAAGTCGATAACGGGTAATTTACTCAAGATTAAAGGTTGCCTAACAACCGACGTAGTATTAGACGTTGACGTAATATTGAAAAATGTCGAATTTATAGTAGTAGATGGCCCTCAGGTCGAATGTTTATTAGGGCTAGAAGTGTTGAACAAACATGACGCCGTGCTAGACCTTTACCAACAAACCCTTACCCTCGGGGAGGGGCCGATTAAAATAAATTTAGCCGCCGCCCAAGCTGAACTTGATCTAATTGACCCCGAAATTCCGCCGGCCGATCACGGAATAAAGTTGAATAGCGAAGTGACGATAAGGTCCGCACAACCGTTACTCTATAAATTACCTCGAAAATACAGTAATAGGGGAATATCATTTGTATCTAACCGTACTCTACCCCGTTTAGTATCATGTATCCCCGTCGTAGATGAAGACGCCGATGACTGGGATACAATAATAATCGTAAACCGCTCTTGCGAGGACGTGACACTGGACGAAGGTAGAACCTTAGGTCATGTCTCGCATGTAGTGCCGCCTATAATAACTAATTGTTCGGAAGCCACTAATACATTCAGTCAGGGAATGCACCCGCCGCGTAAGCCTGAAGGTGAACCGACAGGTCTAGATCCCGACCGCCACCCACTCGAACGCTCGGCCACCCCGTGCTGTAGGAGGGTGACTAGTGACCGACCGGTTACTACCCGAGCGGACTTAGCCAAATTACGGCTGGGTTCCGAACTGACTGACGGTAACCGAAGGGAAATAATTGATCTAATAACGCGATATGCGGATGTTTTCTCTTGGCATGATGGGGATTTAGGAACTTGTAGTGTGCTTAAACACGCGATCCGACTGACGTCTAATCAACCGGTCTACTCAAGGCCATACCGTGTGTCCCGGAAGGAGCGTGAGGTCATCGAAGCGCATATTCAACAAATGCTTCGGGATGACATCATCGAACCTTCCGCGTCACCGTATGCGTCGCCCGTAGTACTGGTTAAGAAGAAGGATGCGGACGGCAACCACACTGCAACCCGAATGTGCATAGATTTTCGGAAGTTGAATCAGATCACTGAACGAGATAATTTCCCTGTCCCTCATATAGAGGACATACTGTCTTGCATCGAAAACACCTCACTCTTTTCCAGCTTAGATCTCAAGCAGGGGTACCACCAGATCGCCATGTCGGACGAATCTAAACCCTACACCTCCTTCGTTGTGCCGGGAGGACAGTGGCAGTTCAAAAAAATGCCGTTTGGATTGTCCACTGCCCCAAACACGTTTTGTCGAACGATGGGGTGTGTGCTTGCTGGGCTACTCTGGGAAAATGTGTGGTGCTACCTCGATGATATTTTTGTAGCAACACCAGATCAAATTGACCTTCACTGTCGAAGTCTAGAGCAAATTTTCATCCGTTTACGAGAGGCCAACTTAAAGCTCAGCCCGGACAAATGTCGGTTTGGGTTCGAAAAACTTAAAATTTTAGGGTACGTCGTTAATAAGGAGGGGTTGGCACCTGACGAGGGAAAAGTGGAAGCTATTAGGGATTTCCCTGTGCCAAAATCTCTCCTTAACGTCCAACAGTTTTTGGGTTTGGCCAACTATTATCGGAAGTTCTGCGACTCCTTTGCGGAAAAGGCGCGTCCATTAACGAACCTCACTAGGAAGCAAGTGCCTTTTGAGTGGGGTGAACAGCAACAGGCGGCTTTTAACGAAATCAAAGCCATGTTGATGAATGCCCCTGTGCTGAGACACTATGACCCCACACTCCCTACGGAATTACGTACGGATGCCAGTGCCTTCGCACTAGGAGCGGTACTGGTCCAGGAAAGTCCACCCGGGACAAAACGTCCCGTGGCATACCTGTCTAGGAAACTGTCCGACACCGAACGGAACTATAGTGTTTCGGAGCGCGAGATGCTGGCTATTCAGCATGCCTGCACCACCTGGCGACATTTCCTAATGGGCATACCGTTTACCATAATCACGGACCATGCTGCGCTCAAAGGCATCAACAACAGCCGGGACCCCTATGGGAGACTCGCACGAGCCGCTATGGCGCTGAGTGAGTTCGATTTCAAGATTGTCCATAAAGCCGGGACTAATCTTAAGGACGCTGACGCCTTATCACGTAATGTCGAGGGAGCGGAAGCCGTCAAGCCGAATATAATCACAGCCGATTAGTGTCCTATTGTCGCCTTTCTGACGACGGGAACCCCCGCCACCCCAGCGGTTGACACCGTTTCCGTGGGAGCCGAGCAGAAAGCCGATCCGAAACTTGGACCCCTCATGGACCGTCTGGCGGTAGCAACAACCGACCGACCTCTTAGTCGAGAGGACAGACAGTTCGTATTGAGAGGCGACAAGTTATACCGGAAGCATTATACCAAGGGAACCACCGCCCTACTACTGGTAATACCGGCGACTATGCAGGCAGACTTACTTCCCCTATTCCACAACGCCGCATTGGGGGGAGGCCATTTAGGCCAGGCGAAGACATTGGCTCGGGTTCGCGAAAGGTATTGGTGGGAAGGGATGGAGAAAACCGTCCGCGAGTATGTGAAGACCTGTCATAGCTGCCAGAGCCGCAAAACGCCGAAGCAGCTACCCGTGGGACTTCTCAACCCTATTCCCATACCTCTGGCACCTTTTACTAAAATTAGTATGGACATCTTGGGCCCATTTAGACGAACCGATCAGGGTAACACAGTTTTGCTGTGTGTTACGGATCTGTTCAGCCGATATAGCGTAGTCGAGGCGTTGCCTGATCAAACAGCCGCCGTAGTAGCGGAATGCCTTATTAATAGGGTGTTTTCTGTTTTTGGCTGCCCAAAGGAGATCCTCAGTGATAGGGGATCGAATTTCAGGTCGGATTTAATTAAACAATTGATGGTGGGTTTAGACATTGAGCAGCGTTTTGCCACGGCTTTCCACCCCCAGACCAATGGTCTGACCGAGCGTAATAACTCCACGTTCGAGGCCATGCTGGCTCTCTATGTTAACACCCAACAAACCGACTGGGATAAATACATCCATCCTTTGGTATTTACTCACAACTGCAGCGTGTCGGACTCCTCTAGGCTCTCGCCCTATTTCATGGTATTTGGACGCCACCCCCGACTACCGGCCGACGTTACATTAGATCCATACCCCGATGGCGACCCCAGTACTTACAACCCGTTACTTAGGTTGAAGGAGATGCAGGAGAAAGGGCGCAACCACCTCATTAATGCCCAAGCTAAACAGAAGCGAAGAGCCGATCAAAAACGCCGTAGCTTGTCGTATCGACCGGGAGACTTGGTGTTAATTCACACCCCCAGAAGAGTCAACGGCCGTAGCCCGAAACTGATGTGCCGATGGTACGGACCCTACAGGGTGCTGGAACAAATAGGCGAACTAAATTACACCGTGGAACTAGTAAATTCGAGGTTCAGAGGGGCTGCCCCTAAACGCGACGTTGTACACATAGTACGCATGAAGAAGTACTACCCACGAACACCGGATACCTTTAGACCTGAAGAATTTGTATCGGACTCCGATGATAGCGACGCGGACGATCTCGGGGAGGAACCCGCTGGGGACGGGAGCAATAATACTAGACCGCCGGCTCAGGCGGATGACGAACGCTCCCCCGCCGCACCACAACCAGTGGTGGCCCCGGCATGTAGTGACGTTCCCTCGGAGCCCCAACCGTCGACAACCGGAGTAAATCCGCGAAAAACCTCTATAAACGACGTCCCGCCGATTGAATCTCGCCCTAGGCGAGCGCGACGGCCACCTGGCCATTTAAGAGAATATGTCATGACTTGGCGCGACGAGAATGATTCGGAATAACCACATAGGCGTGCTCGCAATTTATCCCCCATGGAAAATTTGGAATTTATAAAGAAATTAATAACGACGATTCATACTGTCATGAAGATAAATTTACGATGAAGTTGTTCCCTATTGAAAAAATTTTCGACGAATGTCGTGACCGTAAAATCCCAGCATTTGTTATGCCCCTCGATCAGCTCGCACGCGAGCTGAGGAAACTGGAAGCGACGCTGAGTACGACTAATTACCGGTTAGCCATTGCCCCGGATCAAGCTAGCCGATACTATAAGATGGACGTTGCCGCCTGTACCTTTGTGGCCCGGGAGTTATATCTGACCATCAGAGTGCCACTGGTTGACCGCCGGACCGATTGGCGACTACATAGGACCTATTGTGTGCCCTTTTCGTGGCATAATCATACTTGCCGTCTATGCCACGGCACCAATTATGTCGCCACATCTGGCTCAAGGACAGTCGTCATAGAAGAGCCACAGACCTCGGCATGTAGACCGGATCATGACGGTACCTGTTATGTTCCCCGTACCTCTTACGCGCAGACTCATGGCACCTGCCTTAGTAGGCTCGCCACCGACGCCACTATACAGGGCATCATTGAGTCCTGCCCTGTGACCTGCCATTAAACCACAAGGTTCGTAGTGACCCAGATACATGAGCAGAAGTTTGTCATCACGCACCCGCCAGGTCCCCTCTCTATGGAATGTCGTATGGGACAGAATGTTACTGTGCAGAACCTTGACGTCAATCATACAGCAGGCGCGCTGGAAGTTACTGTCCCGTGCCACTGTCGCGTTTTTGCAGTGCGCACGGGTGACGAGATCATCTCTAGCATTTTTCCCTGTGATGGTGACGCGCTGGGCGACATCGAGGTAACGCATGTATTACCCGCCGTTTGGTCGAAGTTCACCTCGATGCAGATCCCAAGGCTACAACCGTATTTGCCGTCCCGCTTCGATAATGCCTCCGAGTGTTTAAACAGCAATTGGTCCATGCAGATTCCGCACTTCCGCACCCCGCGAGCGTCCTACTGGCCTACCTACGAGCCTAGTCGGCTCAACGGATTCGGTCAGGAGACACGAACACGCTCCGTCGAATCATACATACTAGCCGCACTCGTTATATTGCTCCTGGTGATCATACTGAAGAACCCGTACTTAATATTACCGACCGCCTGCGTTCGACCCGCCGCCGCGTTTATACCGAACCATGTAATACAGCACTCTAGTTCACTCCTCTGGGTGCTGATTACCGCCGGATTAGTAGGAATAATGCTCGCGTATGCTCTGGCATATGTATACCGCCGGATACATGATTTCATCATTAAACGCACGTCCCAATCTACCCCCCAAGACGAGCCGCCTAACGCCGAAATTGAACCAAGTCATGTGCGTCATCTTATTTACGCTATGCCGAATTCGCAGCCGCAACCGCCGACTAGTACACCCCATCGAATTTAGTCTAGCCACGGGCGTTTACGTGTACGTTCAACTAGCCGTTCAACCATGTAAGTCCTACTAGCCGCTCATTATTTGCCGTTTACACGCAGTAGTATGTTTCCTTGCCAGTCGAGAGGCCTTGCTCTATTAGTCACGCCACCCTATGTCCAAGGTCAAGTGCGCAGCCTCGAATGTTATCGGGCTGTTAATCTTAGTTAAGTTAGTTAAGTTGTAGTGTGTATTTCAGTAATATGGCATGCTGCTTGTGACTCGTACACCAACCATTGTTGAGTTATGCAGGTACCCCTTTCTTGTCGCCCTTGTTAACGTTTTCAGCATGGGGCTTACCCGTGGTTAGGAGCAGCCGCGGGAGACGACTCATTAGCGGATGACTCGTTTCTGTCCAGTGCCGTTACGACTGATTCTCAGGTTCAGCCGCTACTCAACCTGAGAGGAGGGCGTAACTGAACTCATGCTCTAACCTGGTAAGAATGCCCGCTTAGTAGCGCCCAAGACCCTCCGTCCACCTGATCAGTGGTAGGAAGGTCCGACCCATAACTCTCCAATACCTATGCTGCTGCTGGCACCTGGGGCCACTAAGGTGAGCCCGCACACGCGAACAAAGCACATTCTAAGACGGTAGTCCCACCCCGGGAGCCACCAGACAGCATGGAACCGTACTGAGTGAGCTTGTGCCAAAACCCCGATGTATTAATTTTTTCTATGACGCTATATAATTCCCATGTTACTCTATGACGCTATATAATTCCCATGTTGCTCTACGACGCTATGTAATTCCCATGTTGCTCTACGACGCTATGTAATTCCCATGTTGCTCTACGACGCTATGTAATTCCCATGTTGCTCTACGACGCTATGTAATTCCCATGTTGCTCTACGACACCAGTGTACCCTCACGGGCTGGATGAGCATGTTGTTTAAAGGCTCCAAGCCTGAGTTGTTAGGGTTTAACCCTGGTTTAAGTTACTGTTCTGGGTCGGTATGGACCCTGGGTATGAATTATTGCCGTTTGTTGTGTAAAGGCCTCCGGCCTGTATCGATATTGTCGCTATTTTGTCGCTATGCCGCTACGCCGTCACGTCGTCTACCATGTCCCTTGTATGGTCTTATGACCCTTATGTTTCATTGTTGTTTTAAAGGCCCCAGGCCTGTGTTGGGCAGTTTGTTATGCCCCTTATGTTTCATTGTTGTTTTAACGGCCCCAGGCCTGTGTTGGGCAGTTTGTTGTGCCCCTTATGTTTCATTGTTGTTTTAAAGGCCCCAGGCCTGTGTTGGATAGTTTTGTTCTGCCGCTATGTCGCTCGGTTTCCTATATCTTTGGTGTTTTACTATGACTGTCATTATTGTATTTATGTCATCTTATGTTATCTTATTTTCTTGTGAAGGCCCCAGGCCTGTTTCAGGTGGACCTGATGTTGCGTGGGGGCTACTTGTGTTGCAAATTTTTTTTTTTTTTTTCTCTCTTCCCATTTTGGTTGGGTTTGGTTTGGATGTCTGTTTTGTTTTTAAATTCGGGTCGAATTTTCGTGAGGAGGGGGGTTGTCACGGCGGGCTGTAGAGGGGACAGCATTATGCACCATCAGCAGTCCTCAGCCCACCGTCCACCTCCTCAACTCCCGAGCGGCAGTCTTAATCACGCTACCAAGCCAACAAGCCGCGCCCTCATCGCAGCACTGGTCCCCCTTTTCATTCCATTTTCCAATTTAACCAATATAAACCTAATTCAGCCCAAAAGCTCTACTTTTTCCACCCCCACACCCCTTCAACACGTAACAATATTGCGTGTACAACTTTTATCGATGTACTCAATGACTACATCAAAAATCATACTATAGTCAATAACCTTCCTAACAGACTTCGTAAATTAAAGCCTTGGATTACATGTGGGTTGCTTAAATCTATAAGGAAAAAAGAAAAACTATTGGCTAAAGCGCGTAAACAACCTTTCAACACTAAATTAGCTGCTTATATTAAAGAATATCAAACCTGTTTGCATTCCTTGAAGGCGTTGGCCAGAGATAGTTATTTCAAAAATAAAATGATATTAGTGAATGGGGACCCGAGAAAAACATGGGGCGTGATTAATGAAATAATAGAACATAAAGGTAATTATCAAACTAAGGGCATCCGGGATGTAATTGTTGATGGGGTAAGGAGGAATGCTCAGGAGGATCCTGAAGTTGTTGCGAATGCATTTAATAAGCATTTCGTCCGTGTGGGAGAAGATTTGTTCAACAAATTAATACCAAACGATACAGCTGGTTCACCTGATGAGATAAATCATCCCGATTTGACTGGATTGAGGAATCTAAGAGAGGTTTCCAGCGATGAAATAAATACGGCTATCAAGAGATTGCGGGGTGGTTCTGGGCCTGGAGAGGATGGAATTACTGTCGTCACGCTTAAAAGATTGGCTCAATATCTTTTGGAACCTCTTCAGTTTCTTGTTAATCTCAGTTTCAAACGTGGTTGTTTCCCTGATATTCTTAAGAGAGCTATTGTCACTCCATTATTCAAAGGTGGGGCCGACATTAGCGTAAACAATTATCGACCTATTTCATTACTGAGCAACATTGCTAAGATTTTTGAAAAATGTGTTAAGATGCAGCTGTGTCACTACCTATCGATCAATTCTATCATCTCACCAACCCAGTTCGGTTTCGTTGAGGGCCGTGGGACCCACGATGCTATCGCTTACCTAACATCCAAAATTAGCTCTGCTTTAGAGGACAACAAAAAAGTCCTAGTGGTATATTTGGACTTATCCAAAGCCTTCGATTCTATCTGTCATGCCAACCTAATTAATAAATTCATAAAATATGGTATTACACAAAATGCGTTAGCATGGTTCCGTAGTTATCTAGCTAATCGTACTCAAAAAGTCAAGGTTAATGGGATAATGGGCTTGCCAGAATTGATCAACTTTGGTGTTCCTCAAGGAACAATTCTCGGACCTCTCTGCTTTTTGACATTTATAAATGAGATCACATCTCTAAGTACAGGGGGTGAGGTGATCTGCTATGTCGACGATACTGCCCTGGTCTTCTCGGATTCATCTTGGGAGGAAGTTTATAGTAGAGCAAATCATGGTTTGTCAGTTGTGAAATCGTGGCTGGACAGGAATGGCTTAACTTTAAACTTGCAAAAAACAAACTTTATGACCTATACTTATAATATTGCAACTCAACCATCTAATGATGAAATTTTCTTACATGGAAATGATTGAAATGAAGAGAACTGTAATTCATGTTCCTCAATATCTAGAACTAATGTTGTTAAGTATCTTGGTATTCACATTGACCAGCATTTGAGATGGCATATCCACCTTGAGCGATTGACAGCACGAATTAGAAAGCTCATTTATGTTTTTGCTAGGATTAAGCCTTTTGTTTCAGGAAACACTTTGATAACCGTGTATTACGGGCTGGTACAATCTCTTCTGCAATATGGGATTCTAGCTTGGGGATGTGCATCTCAAACTATATTATCCACGGTTTTCAAAGCTCAAAAAACTATCATTAGAATAATGGAAGGGAAACCATACCGTGAACATACTTTACCTCTATTCAAAAAACTGAAAATATGTAATCTCCGCCAGTTGTACATTAAGTCTTCTATAATCCAACTAAATAAGGAATCAAAACTTAACGTCATTACACATGACATATACCTACTCGTTCGAAAGAATATGGGATAGTGCCTATTCCTCACTTTAAATTTTCAAGGACACAGAATCAATACTTTTTTGTTGGTGTTAAATGCTTTAACGAACTTCCGTTAGAACTCAAAATTGTTAAGGATCAAAAAAACTTCAAAACCATCGTTTCTAGATTCTTGATTGAAAACGAAGTGCTGTGAAGTTTTTCTCGCTCCCTTATTTTTCTTTTCTTGTGGTTTCTAAATAGCGCAATTATGCGTAACCAAGTCGGTAACTAAGTTCCTTATAAGCATCCATGGTTTCCTTTTTTTTCTCTTCTTTTCTTTTTATGCGGTGCCTAGTGTAATCCTGGTGTAGAGCTGCAAATGTACACATATACATTTTTTTTTTTTTCGTTGATCATATGTATTATGACTCCTTCCTCTGTGCTCGGTTCTCCATACAGAGGAAGTATATTTCCTGTATTTAACAATTATATAGCATGTATTAAATAAAAAGAAAAAAATATATAACGAAATTTATTAATACGATAAGCTTTTGGAAAGCTGTGATACAGGAGACATTTATATGTGAATGTTGTGAGGCACTTTCAACATAGGAACTAACAAAGAAAAAAGGAGTTACTGAAAAAATAGTCTTTCCACTAACACATGAAAAAACACGAAAAATACTGTTATACCGGTTTCGGTGATCAAACCATCGTCAGTAACAAACAATAACTTATTGTAATAACAGTGTTTTTCGCGTGTTTTAGTGGAAATAGACTATTTTTTCAATAACTCCGTTTTTCTTTGAAATGGATTTCCACGATTTCTTCGCGAGTAATTTAGTTCGTATAGGAACTAACACTTCAATCCGGTTTTATCCAAATTTCAACTGCTAAGGGTCTAGGTTTTCTATTACATTTCACATTTCCATAGTTTCCTGAAAAAAAGAAAGAAAAAAAGCGTATTACCTCTCGACTTAGTCAGGCACAACAAATCGAGCCTTTTCCTAACCTCACTCCCTCTTAGCTAATCGTTGGAGAACTAAGCCTTTGCAATAGTTCCAAAACTTTTATTTTGTGCATTTTTTGAAAAAAGTGTTGATGTAGATTCTCCTCAGATCATCCTGAATCCTTTCTTAGATTTAAAGGGGGGGGGGGGGGGGTGTTATTGAACCCTAGATTTTAAACATATTTTTATTGAATCATGTATTTTAAACAAATTTTTATTGAATCCTGAATTTTAAACTAATTTTTATCGAGCCCTTGATTTTAAACAAATGTTTAGTGAAACATAGATATTAAAAATATTTATGGTAAGTGTGTAGATGTAGATTCATAGTAAAAATCATTAGGTACTGCTTGGAGTCCAGTTGGGTGTTATGTTACAGCAGGCGTTTTTTTCAGCATCTCGTGAAGAACAGCTGTGCAATCGAGGCACAATTGCCACAGTTATCACTACTATCCAGCAGCATCTATATCTTGTTTTTAAGGGACGCCCCTTAGAAGCTTGGCGGAATCGCCGAAGGCTTCTTATAGTCAGGCGTGACCCTATTGTTTTCTATTTCGGACCCCCCCCCCCACCTTCCACCACTGTGACGTCAGAATTGGTTAAACTGTATTAGAAAAATACTGTCCACTGACAAAAGACCGAAAGGCTGAAAGACTGTCCTACTTATCGTAGGACAGTGGGTTTGGTGTAAAAGTTCTCAGAATGGAATCTAGTTTCATTAAATTTTCATAAAAACCGCTATTGCGACCCATGCGCATACCCCATTATATGGTAGGTTGAAGTGTAGTGTAAGTATGTTAGCTCGAAAACTCGCTCATTAGGTTATGCTACATGATTTGAACTTTTCTTAATGAATTAAAACAGAATTTTAGACGATCCGTCTGTTTTAATGTAAGTACTTTGCGCATTGGTATGAGTTTGGTGGAGCCGAAGTCGCCATAAAGTCTGTGCTAGTTAAGTAGTCCGAGTTTGTTGTTCAGTAGAGAAAGCGAAGGAGATCGTCATGAAAGATGTAACAAAGATGTGGTCCACAGAGTTGGAGCTTCGCCACATTAGATCGCGAGAGGAGGTGAAGGGGTTTGGCCCCCAAGGATTAGATATTTCCCAAAATAAGCCCGACTCTGATCAGATGTAAGGGGTGATGAGTGTTTTTCGTGGGGTGAATCCAATATCTCCACTGATTAAGAGATTGGACGATTTGCTATTTGGCAATCCCGATGTTCCATCCCCCACCCCTTCACCACAACCATACCAACCGTCATTCACTACCACAGTTCCTAAGACCCACACTCCACCTTCTTGTTTTGGAGCCCAACCATTCTCGGCCTACCTATCCGGAAACTTCTTCTACCCCTTCAAGAGAAGCTCTTTTCTTACCACCGACCTCTCGACTCTTTTTGTCCGCTTTCTTATTACTTTTTCTTTGTTAGTCAATCCCTTCCTCTGAGAACGGAACATTAAAATGTGGAAAAAGTTCTTCTAGAAGTTCAACACCTTGGGAATATCTGTAAGCTTGATAAACCGCAGTGATTAAGCGCCTGGCTCAGTTTTAAACTTTTTTGTTTGATTTTTTCTTTCTTAAATATTGTTGAGCCACTTAATCTGGAAGAGAAACATACGCACAGGAACAATATCTATGATCCCCAAAATAGTTGCCAGACGTTAGACAGGGTCTTACTTGGACTCGGGGGCACCTATTATTTCTTCTGGTTTATTGGTATTCTGTCTGTTGGTGTCAAGAAACACGACTCTCAGAATGGGTTTATGACTCGAATTTTGAATCTTTGAATGGAACGAATTACTTGTATGAAGTTGCTGTGTAGTTTCATTGTTTGTTTTAGTTCCAAAGACATGATTTGATCACGTAATTGGACCCTAGTCTTCCGAACAGAAAAACAACAAAAATGAAAATATCAACTCAAATGAGATTAATTTCATAATTTTGTTTTTGCAGAATTCGGAAATTGTCCCTTGGAACCATTCACCATTCGCCCCTTCAATGAAGCTCTGGGCCGGGGGGAGCGCCACGATATTTGATTCGGAACTGTCCTAAGGCTTCGGAGCAGTTACCTGTTCGGTACCTCATATCATTTGTGCCCGTTATCCGAGTTTCCGTGGCCATTTTTCATCGAGGTGTTAAATTATATGCTGAATGGATGTATTTACAGTTACAAATTCCGCGGGAGAGTAGGAGGAGCACAGATGAAGGAGAAGTAGGCGGCATCAGCAGTCCGTCGGAATAAAAGTTTAAGAAACGTGCTCTGGTAAAAAAAAATAGTGCCTGATATCTCAATGATCTTACACAACACCTAGAGGTCATTGAAATACATTTCTGCCGCGACATTTGTAAATCCCAAAGTCCCAGTGAAAGGCTGAATGATTTTTTCCTCTAAAAATAGTGGGGTTTCACCATTGAGGGATAAATCACGCATCGATTATCTCGTGGAAAATCTTCAGAACCTTGAATGAGCTACAACCTAAGGAATCTCCGACGGGGAGGTATAATTTTCGCGGAACATAAATCCACTTTTATCAACCGTCACAAACAGAATATGGGTTAGATAAAGTTTAGCGGCTTAAAGTTAGATAAAGTAGGCGGCTTCTGAAACTTGAACGTCACTCGAATTTAAATTTTCGCTCAAAAACATGAACGTACCGACAGTTTTGTTGGTGTTACGAGCATCTCATATTAAATGGCCGTTTCAACGAGTAATTCATAATCCGACGAAATTCATTTTCGTAGAAAGTGAAGTGCGGTTTGAGCGTGGCAGTTCGCATTATATTTCGCGTGAAAAATATAAATTTTCAAGGGGGGGGGGGGGGGGTCTGGTGGGTTGCAGCCGGAGATGGAACACTTAATAGCCCCCCCCCCCCCCCCCCCCCTTGACTCTTGGCCTACCTCAGCGTTCACAACACCGCACAACACTTACCTTAGTGCCCAGTTTTAAATAATATCAAACTTTTTTTGGAGGTGAAAAATCCCATCTCCCTTCAGCTCAGTAACGGATGATAGGAAGTTTTCACAATTACACTAATAACTCCTCCCGTGGCTTACAACATCCTTCTCTCGCCACCTTTTTTTTCTCTCTCAGATCTTTGTTAATTTATTTTTGAAAGTAGTCTGAACTCGGTATTGCAGTTTAAGCCCTGAGAACTTTACAATGGTCTCGTATTTCTCTCTTGTTCAAATTGCACAACAAAGTTTGGCGGAAACCTTCTCACACCCTAAGCAGAGTCTCCGGAGATTCGAGCTATGAATTAGACGGAAACAAGTTAATGGCCTTGGATTTAATACTTACTGTACTACTAGTAGGCATTTATTTGAATTTGCTACTCCACTACAACGGTTAATTCTACATTATTTGATACCCACCTATCGCTAGATAGAGAAGATCTATCCCTCATGAACAAATTTAGGGAAAACTTACATTCAGTATTCATGAAAACATTTGGGAAAAGGTGCCTTCTACTTGCATTTTGCGCTCGTGATTCTAGGGAATAACCTTATTTACTCTCCCCTTGGTCACTCGACACCCATTTGCTTTACTACTGAGTGCTACATTGCACCTACAACGACTATATGAACTAGCAACCAGAGAAAGATGAAAAGTGCATGACTGTTAAAAAATTGCAGTATGTAGCATTGAAGGAAGACACCAAGGTGTAGCGGCGTATAGGACGGAGGAAATAAGGAAATTGGACGGAGGAAATAAGGACATTATCACATCAGCACCGTTCTTCGACATTTTTCTTCTGTAGAAGCAGATTATACGTAATAAAAATATTGGATTGTCGAATATTTTGTAACAAATATAAAGGAGCTGCAGTGGAATACATGAAAACAACTAAAGTTTTATTATGCAAACCATCATGGCCACCAATATTTTTCGTGAGCTTTGGTTGCATTTTATCCGCGTTTCAGAAAATTTGGAGGCCTGAGGATTTCCAGCTTTCCAACAAGTGGTTAACAATTTTCGTGTGAATTGGGATAAAGGAGCTGCTGATGATTTAAAAACAAATCGTTCTGTTTATATGATATCCAATTCCCCATTAATTCATTTTATTTCCTGAAAAGGCGGTAGTGACGGTACACGTATTGTGGGCCGTCTATGTTGAAAGGTAGTGCCAGTAATAATACTCGATGGTGGTGCTGATCACAATATCTTCACACTATATTTGGTCTACCATTCGTCCAAGATTCATTTACCTAGGTGACTGTTAGATTAATCCCCACTGATGTTTATTATGTGAGAGTTTTAGTTAGCACTATTGACTTTAAATTTAAACTCGATTAAATATGAAATTAAATTTAAACTCGATAAATTAAACTCGAAAAGATCGTCAATAGAGTCATAACCTCCAAAGGGTACGGAGAGTGAGTAGGAAAGGTTCGGAGAATTTTTCCCGAACTACTTGTAATAACTTGAAGACAGCTATGGGAAAGTTGGGGAAAGTCATTTTTCATGCCCTTAATGGAACCATTTTTCTTAGTCACTGATCGACAGATTTTAACTCTGTTTTCGACATTCTTCAGGAGATGAGCGAATAAAAAATTGCATCGAATCGATGAATCTCATTGAGTCCAAAGTGAGAGAAATGTAGCATTCATTTGTCGTGGCTATGCAGGATAGTTGCCACTTCTGCAAGTCCTTGAATCAAGTGGTGCATTCCACACCCCGCAAGGTTGTGAAAGATGACGGGAATGTGAGACGGGACCTTGTAATTTAAATTACAGTCCGTGTGGGCAGCTCCTAGAAATTTACCTGTGAGATGATCGTAGTTTCTGACTTTCTTTCGTTTCGCTTCTCCCTTATCTACATCCGTGCTCACATCTGCAATGGACTTCTTACATAGATGGCATATAGTGGCCATTCGAAAACATTTCGGTCTCCGTGCTCATCTTCAATTTCCTTATGCAGCAGACTCAATCTGCTCAACATGGTGCAGAAGCGTTTCAAAAAATCTGAAAAGCACTCATTATGATACATCTCCGGCTGACCCACATTTCCTTCACACAATTGGCTAAGTCGTGGGTATATGTTTCCCATATTGGAACCCTCTCAACTCTCAGTATGTGGTGGCTTTGGTGTATCTAGTGGCATTAGGAAAGATTCAAAATCATAGATGAATGTATACGGACATAAATGGTAATATTTATAATTTTCGAAATATAGCTCTTCCTTTCCCTTGTCGGGGAAAACGGTTCTTTGAGCTCCATGTAGCTCACAGTATGGAATATGGTTCAACAGAAACGCTGTTGCGTTCTGTTGAACCATATTCCATTTAACGTTGTTCCATTGCGAATCTATGTAGGCAATAGTGGCAGCAGAAGTGTGCACCATCGTGTTTTGGCAAGTGGGGCAGGAGATGAGAAAGACTTTTTATGAGACAGTAATGCGTTTCAACTTCTCGGCTACCTTCTACGGCGGCTGTCAGTAACAACAAATCGGTGTGGTTGGCACAATTTTTGTAAGATGTTACTCTAATGGGGTACATATCTTCACGTTTCTCTTCTGTTTCATAATGAAACACATTAATCGAAATTATGGGGTTTTGTCTTTCGAATTTCTCAATGTCCATAACTTTAAGGGGAAACTCTATTCCATCCATATTGACATTTCCGACATGTTTTTTTTTTTAATAGTAGGAGACTATAGTTCCGTCTTCTAGCTGGGACAAGTGCTACCAAAACAGTCCACAGAAAGCATTTTTCATCGTCATTCTTGGTGTTGCCTGTCTTTGCGTTAGAAATAGAAGAGGAGGTGGGGATGAAGGATGAAGCGTATAGCGGTGTATACTTTATTAAATAAAAATCAGTATAAACTACATGTGAAAACACCCATCCACATCCGTCTTTCACATATTTACTCATACATTCCATAATCTTATCTGCTGACTCATCAAACTGTTTTTCTGTATCCAGTGTCCCAGGTAGAAGTATCCTCATGTTGCCGTGAAATGTTGTTTGAGTCGATCCTCATTGTTTATCAACTTATGAAATTCAACCGTTGTGGAAATGTACCATTTTACACCTCTAAAATTTGTGAGCTGTGCTTTCAGATCGGTCAGAATCCGTTCCTTTAACTTGGTGAGGACGGAAGGTACATCAGGCGATGTCTGCTCATCTGCTGGTACACCGTCGAAACGCACCTTCACTACGTTGTTGTTTATTGCTGAGAGAGAACTCATGATATCACTTCACGGTCACACACTGAACTGGTTAATATTTGAGAAGTTTTATCGTTAAAAGGATTAAAGGGGGGAAGAAAAAATGTTATCAGCTAGTTTCCTCCGTTGAGTCTTTCTCTTGGGAACCAATTCGCGGAATTGATCCCAACATCCGACATAATATGCACGTTTGCCATTCTTATCTATTTTTACGATAACCACAAGGTCATTTTCGCCATGAACCTCGTTCTGGCCATCAGCTGAGCCGCGCATAACCATCTATCGTATTTTCACGTCAATTTATTTTATTACTTGAAGAGGGATTGTATACTTATAAAAAAACGCTGCAAATCCCTGCACAACGGTTTATTTTTTTGTACAGAATACCCTTCTGTTACAGAACACAGCTCTCTGTATAGATAACCCGTCTATATAATATAATATGTACTATTATATACATATTATGTAGATCGCAGATCCTCCGTAGGTTAGTACCAAACCCCGTACTCGTTACTAGGTACCTACCTAAATCATGAGTTAAATGTTGCAAAAATAATTCTGTCGCTGACAAACAGTAGGAACTAAAATGGCAAAAAGAAACACAAATAATGAAGTTCTGAAGGGAAATTGTTGATGTGGAGTGAAAAACCAATAAACCAAAAGTTGCAAAGTACCTACCAACTAACTCCAGCCGCTTATACGTAGATGGTATAATGAACCGTTGTGTAATAATTTACCATTGTGTAATCATTTACCCATCAATAATACTTCAACGTTTGTTCAAGTTTCACTACCTATCAACAAACTCCAAAAGAATAAGAAGAAGAAATAATATCACAGAACAACCAACTCGACTTCATACACCGTGATTATAATCATGTGCTCCCTAGCAATGATGATCTCGGGCCAATTCTCGATTGTTAGCACGTCCCTAGTGATGATATTTGGGCTGAATGTATACAATTCCATTCACCATCCTGTTGAAAATGCCTGTCGGTGCAAACTTCTGGGCATTACTGTGAACGAACGGCTGGACGGCATCCTGGAGACTTCAACCCCTAATTTTCACCCCTTAGGGGTGACTGACATTAACGCCGAGCTTCGAGGACCAACTAGACCCCGAATGGGACCTAAAAACCGAATTTCGTCAATTTTGGTTCATGGTAACTAAGAAAAGTGCTCAGTACGGCGTACGGCGGACGGACAGAAATTTTGTTATTGCATTTCCGGATTCTAGAACCTTGAAACGGAAACCAGCAAATCTTGAGGAGGTGTTAAGGCCAGATAGTTGAATGCAAAACAAACTGTATCACATGATGCAGATTAGGAAAACAGTCACAGGAATTTTCCCGTCGGCATCTATATTGCGTCATACGCCAGTAAGTCAGTCAGTCCTCCATGAGTAGTCAAAGCTGCCACCTCTCGTTAACCCGCTCTACCCGTTATTGGTAACCCCGCCTTTTTCTGCCTCCTGTTATTTAGTTCCCGCGTATTGTTGTGGAAATTAAACCACCGCGAATAAGTCAATCGCGATATACGGAGAAAACTCGCGAGCATTCTCTTTCTCCCGCGGCGAAGTCTGTGAGCTCCTCACCCCTCACCCATTTGCCTCCCGCAGCAACCGCTGAATACTCAATCGCCTCTGCACACCCCGGCCGGGGGTAAGTACTGTCTTCAGCGTCATCGGTGAGTGGATCTTATCGTCGTACCTTCATGTTCCATACCTCCATACCTCATATACCTTCTCACAGACACCAATCGTTGTAGCAGTAAAACCGCCTTCAGCCACATTTTATTCAGGTCGGATCCGAGAGATCTAGACCCGCGACCTTTACACAACAATAATAATTCGTATAGTTAATATAACCTTGTTTTGTGTAAACCATACTAGTTTCCCCTCCTTAGAAAAAACATACAGTCCACTAAAAATTATCATACAATTTCTTGGTCCCTGTTCGAACCGGATCCGCCATATTGAATAAAACCAATCGTGGCAAACGATCATCTCTTGTAGAAATCTCACATCTTTGTACCTACGTCATAGCTTTCAAATAATTTCATTGGTTGTTTACTTCCAAGTGTTTGCTCATCTTGAATCTGATTGGCTGTATTCTTATTACCTCTGTCGCAAAGCATCATGGATGGTGATGACGTATCGCAATTACCCCCTGCCTTGGCTGTTCAGTTCGATTTCCTCCTAAAAAAGAGGGAACAGATTTTCGCTGAACTTCAAGCAATTTATGACATCTCCTCAAAGGTAGCTCCTGGAACGGATTCTTTATTTGTTACTCGTTGCAGTGACTTATCACGCTTGAGAGATAAATTTGAGGTCATCCAGGATAAAATCCTGAAGTTGAATTTTGAAGTTGATCAGTCCCAACGTTTGGAAGTCGACAAAATATCGAGTTCCTTCAATGATATTTATTACAAAATAAGAGTTATTGAACGGGAAGTTGTAGGTCATATGCATCCCGTGGTATCTCCCAAAACTGAAATGAGTCTTCCCAAGATTGAAGTTCCTGTGTGGGATGGTGACCATGAGACATTCCACAATTTTTGGAGTATGTTTAATACCATAGTTCATGAAGGTAGGTACTCTGATGCCATAAAAATGGCGTATCTCAAACGTTCCCTTCGAGGGTCTCCGCTAAAATTGATTCAGAATCTCTCAGACGATAGTTATACTACCGCTTATCAGATTATGCCACAGGTATGGTAATTTGCGCAATCTAGCAGCATTTTATGTTGATAAAATGTTGAATTTTTCTCCACTCTCCGGTACGTCTTTGAAAGAACTCCAATCATTCCTCGATGTTTTCAGTACCACTTGTACAGCCTATAATAACCTTGATTTAGAAGACCATAAAGATTTCGTATTGTTTCAATGTGCATTCCGGGCACTACCTGCCCAAATGCGTACATTATTTGAGCGTTCTCTTGTGCCTGGCGAGGAAGTACCTAGATTCCAGGAACTAGTCGACTTCGTTGAGCACCAGTGCAAGATTGAGGAGTTGAGTCGGCGTTCGAATTATACGAAAACCCCATTCACTTCCGATAAATCCTCACCGACTTCAAAGCAGAGTCGAAATACCCAAAGCTTGTTGGTAACTCCGGAAGTGGTTGAAAAAGTGGCTGTACCTACCTCAAGTACCCCCTCTACCTCGCCGACTCCTAGTCCTAAGTCTCATTGCGTATTCTGTGGCCTCTCTCACTCCTTGTACAGTTGTGAACGTTATAATAAAATTTCCGTAAATGATAGGTACGAATGGTTGCGTAAAAATAACAGATGTTTTCGCTGTTTGGGATCGCATAATAGACTGCGTTGTGCTTCCAAAGGAAAATGCACGCACTGCAAAAGTCCATCTCATCATAGTTCGCTACACCGTACTGACTGCGATAATAATTTAAGGTCAGCTGTCGGTCTGTCAGCTAATAAGTCGCCTAATACAGATAGTTCGCATTCCTCAAATGTAAACAACGGGATCGAACGCTCCAACACCCCCGCACAAACATTGCTGATGGGTCCATCTGTCTCTCGTACGACTAATGTTGTTTTGTTAGGTACAGCTCAGGCACTCATACGGAATAAATGGGGTAAATTCGAACCCGTACGTATTGTAATCGATGGTGGCAGTCAAATATGTCTAATTACAATGGAATGTGCTCAAAGGCTCGCACTTCCCGTGTTTCGTAAAGAAACAAATATTGATGGTGCACTCTCCTCGAATTTGGGTACCTCCAAAGGTGTTGTTTCATGCACACTCTCTCCTAACGCTAAACATTCGTCTATTTCTCTCTCAACCGAAGCGGTTGTTGTTCGTCGAGTGTGTGCTGATCTCCCTACTGTGTCGTTATCTTCTGAGGTTTTTAATCGTTTTTCTCATCTAAACCTCGCAGACAGATCATTTTGCGAACCCGGCCGAGTAGACTTCTTACTTGGAGCAGTTTTGTTTACCCAAATATTTAATGACGAGAGATGTTCTATCATTCAAGGTAAACCCGCAGCTGTTGATACCATATTCGGTTGGGTGATAATGGGGATGTTCATGAACCTCCGCCCCCCGTAGATCTTCCTCAGATGTCCTTACTTGCCTGTGAATCTAATATTGATCGAACTCTGCAATGTTTTTGGAGATCGGAAGAAGTTCATACTCCATCTCACGCTCTCGTTGACCCGTTACACCGCTACGCAGAGGATCATTTTGTTTCCACACATTCCAGGCGTCCTGATGGTTCATACCAAGTCCGATTACCATTCAAACCAGACCTTGATCCTCATTTTTCTGATACAGATTTAATCGCTAAACGCCGCTGGATTAACCTTGAAAAACGACTGAAAAACAATGATAAATTGGATTCGTTGTATCGGTCATTCATGCATGAGTATAGAGCCTTGGGTCATATGGTTCCTACTAAGTACCCTGGCAACTATTACATACCACATTTCGGTATTCTGAGGGATTCACCCACATCTCCTCTCCGCGTAGTTTTTGACGCATCGTGTTGTGATTCATCAGGTAGAAGTCTGAATGAATTTCTCCTTGCAGGCCCGCCCTTACAAAAGGACATAGGTGAGCTGGTGACTATGTTTCGGCTCAGTCCCATAGCACTCATTACAGACATCAAAATGATGTACCGTAAAATCTGGATTCATCCTGAAGACACCTCATACCAGCATATTTTGTATCGGGAGAGCGGTGGTCCGTGCATAACAGATTTTCAACTTCTAACATTGACTTATGGACTCAAGTCCGCACCTTTCCTTGCACAACGTACCTTGAAGCAACTTGTGCTTGATGAGGGTGACCGTTTCCCTTTAGCTTCTAAAGCCATATTAGAAAATTGTTATATGGATGATTTATGTGTCTCGGTGTCAACCGAAAACGAAGCGAAGCAACTTAAGGATGAACTAATAGCTCTGATGGGTCTTGGTGGATTTGAACTTCGAAAATGGGCAACCAACTCCTCCTCTCTTCTCGATGAAATACCTAAGGAACATCAAATCCCTTCACTTTCTCTTGAATCTCGGGAACCTTCCTCTCTTCAGGTATTGGGACTTCAGTGGGAACCCGGCAATGATGTGTTCACCTATAATGTGAAACCGCTTGGTGATGCGCATACAAAACGTGAAGTTCTGTCAAGAGTAGCCTCTCTGTTTGATCCTCTAGGATGGATAAGTCCAGTTGTATTCCGAGCTAAGCTGTTCCTCAGAGAAATTTGGGAACGCTCGTTGGATTGGGATACCCAGCTCCCTCCAGATTTGAATGCACGATGGAAAGAGTTCAGCTCGGAGTTTTCCGAGTTGAGCAAGATAAAAATTCCTCGCCTCATCACCAGCCCTGACATGTCCAATTTTCAAATCATTGGCTTTTGTGATGCATCCATCGTTGGGTACGCTGCAGTTCTTTACCTCCGCTGTTCCTCTGACGATGGATCCTCGGTTGCTGTCCATCTTCTGTACTCAAAAACCCGTGTAGCTCCGCTGAGGGTAGTCACAGTTCCCCGCTTGGAACTGAATGGTGCTCTTCTACTGTCACAGTCGCTCAAAGCCATTCAACCCTTGGTGTCTCGCTTAGCCATCAAAGATATTAGACTGTTTACCGACTCAACTGTCGTCCTTGGATGGCTAAATACGCCACCACATCGCCTCCATACGTACGTCGCTAACCGAGTAGTCAGCATCTTAGATTGTTCAGAAATAGCTCAGTGGCATCATGTGTCAACCTCTCTCAACGTCGCCGATGTGGCTTCTCGTGGACTCCTACCTACGGAAATACTTCACACTTCCTCATGGTGGGCGGGGCCTACGTTTCTATATGATCCTGTCTCCGCTTGGCCTCTAAATAGTCTGTCTCTGCTCCTTACCCTGCTCCCACTAGGCTGGGTAGGTAAAAGTCATTAGTATTTGTCGTGGTACCCTTCTGGAATACCACTCGAAATGTACATACTTAGGTTGTCCTAAATAAACCAAGTGAATGGAGGGCCTACGTGACTCAAGTGGGATCCTCTCCCTCCATCACGGCTCCTAAAGACCGTCGGTGGTCGTGGTGCGGGGGGGGGGGGGGGGGGGGGGGGGTAGAAGAGCTCCTATAAAACCTGCTCTCTTATCCTCCCAAATCCCAAACGGCTCACCAGCTCCGCCACTGCCGTCGCACAACACGCTGCCCCTGTCTCCCACCGCCTCTTCATCAGGTGCAACCACACCGATCTCCACTTTCTCGTGGACACGGGCGCACCAACTTCTGTATGCTGCGAACGGCACCCGAATTCCCTCGTACAGCACTCATCGCTCCACGGTCCATCTCAAGGGCAACACCTATGAATGGCTCTTTACTGTCGCTGATGTGGAAAAACCCATCCTGAGGGCCGACTTCCTCTCATATTTCGGCCTCCTGGTGGCTATCTCCTGATCCCCCCTGACCTGATTGACCCCGTGGCCAGTAAACCCCTTTTCGGATCTATCAACACTTTAACCCCTCCTCCCGTATGCGACAAATTCACTGCCCTACTCCACGACTATCAACCCCAATCACGTTCTTCTTCCTAAATCTCAGCCATCTAACATTTCAATGAGACCAAGCCTCCCCCCCCCCCCTCAACACCAAGGCCACACGTCTCCACCCCCTTCAACTACAACAAGCAAAGGCTCATTTTGATCGTCTCATCCCGGACAAGGTCGTTCGTCCTTCAAACTCGCCTTGAGGCGTCACCCCTCCATATCTTTCAAAAACCAAATGGCGACATCAGACCCTGTGAGGACTACCACCGCCTCAACGTCTGCACCACGCCCGACCTCTACAACGTCCCCCATCTTCGAGACTTCACCCCCCACCTACACGGTGCCACGATAATCAACACCCTCGTTATTGGAGGTGCATTGACATTCACCCCCCCCCCCCCCTGAAATACCAAAGACGGCATTATCACTCCTTTTGGCCTCTTCGAATATAACAAAATGGGTTTCGGCCACCGTAACACTGCCCGAACTTGGCAGTGTTACGTTGACCAAATTTTACGTGGCCTCTTATTTGTTTTTTGCTTCCTGGATGATGTCTTGATCGCATCCTAAACCCCAGAAGCACATTACCAACACCTTCGTCAGGTTCTGAGATCTTTTGTAACAAGGGGCTCATCATTAGAGAGTTTTTCCTTACCACGGTCGGCCTTAGCACGATGTCCTAACACCGTGCGATTACCGCGAACCAGGCGGAGAACGCATGATCTAGCTAACACGGGACGTGTGATCGGCCTTCTTCACCGTGGTAGCTGAGCTACCCCCCCTACCACCCCACCCCCGGGCCTACTTTTCTCCGTGTAACCCCTGGAAGGAAGACACCGTGCGTTTTATCCAAGGACACCGTACTAAGACCACGTGACATCCTGAAAAAGTTAGCATCCACGATGCCTTCCCCTAGATTCTTTACCACGGTGTCCCGACACCGTAGTAAGGAAAAACTCTCTATTATCAAAGATAAAAGTGTCATAACCCAGCCATCAGTACGATGCCTTGCCATCTTGTCACCTCCGCCAGCATAACCCCCCCCCCCCCCCCCCTGAAAAAGTTGACGCCCTCCACCTATTACCGCGACTGCAAATCGTCACGGAATTACGGCGGTTCCTGGGGATGCTCAACTTTTACCGATGTCACATTGGCCATGCAGCCCAGCATCTGCAACCCCTTATCAACACCATTACCCAGCCTGCCAAGAAAAGCGACAACCACCGAATCGATTAGTCACCGACACTCAACACAGCATTTGAGGGCTGTAAGCAAGACCTCGCCAATGCCGCTCTCCTTCCCCACCCCGACCCTCACATTCCCGTCACCATCATCTCTGACGCCTCCGATTGCCTCAGTTCTGCACCAACACACCAGCGCCTCCCCCCAACCTCTTGAAACAGGCCATTTCCACCTCGGCCAACACCGCCTCATGGACAACTTACGGTACACCCTCTTAAGCCTGCGCACATCGGCCCGATCAACCGAAGGGATTAGCCCGGCCGAACTACTTTCTCTTCTCGTTTGCGACACCTCTTATCCCAAACGTTTTTACAGCGGGACCCACATGTACCCGGAATCCATAAAACTCTTCAGCTGTTTATGCTGGCCCCTTTCAAGTCCATAAAACTCCATATTGCGACACCTCTTATCCCAAACGTTTTTACAGTGCGACCCACATGTACCTGGAATCCATAAAACTCTTCAATTCTTTACACTGGCCCCTTTCAAGTCATCCGCACTGCACAAACCACCCCTACTCTTTTAATTGACGGGAAGCCTTACACCGCACCGCTAGGCCTTTACACACAGGATTAAGTTCTCGCAGATCCTCACCACACCAGCAGAAATTCACATTCTCTCCTCTGCTCTCCACCATGTCACAACTCCCTCACCACCAATCGCCCGACCCCGACATCACCACCCTCATGCTCGACGTCTGGGATCCACCTCCACTGTGGCCGCTCCGTCGCTTGCCCCGGCCTCCTTCACCGCTGCCATGGCACCCCCCACTGAGCATTACAGGGCCATCTCCCCGGCCTCGACAATGCACTATTATATCTCAAAAGCCACCGGGACACACGAACCCTATGTCCCCCAGCATCCGCAAATGCCACCACCTGCAGCTGCGGCTCTACCACCCGCCACGACTGCGCCACTGCTGGGGATATCCCCCGTTCGCACCGCCAGGAAGAAACATGGGCCTGGACGTCGCGAGCAATGGACCACCGCGACCTTCCTGGTGGCCCCCGCTTATTGTCCCGCTCAGCTGCATCACAGCAGGCCCTCGGGAATGTTTGTAGCCGAATGTGTTCCACCTGTAGTTGGTAGGAAACGTCCTGAGGTCCCTCTGGGACTCTCTCCGCTTCACCGTGCTGCTCTGCCACCTGCGACGCCACTCCACCTGTACATACACTCAATTCATTGTAAATATTTTCTCTCTAGTTCTAGGCCTCAGTTGTATTGTATTTATATTTTCTTGCCTTCAGCACCCAATGCTAGCCTTCGCCTTCAGCTCTTTTTTGTTCTCTTTGTGCTCTTTGTTCTCGATTTATTTGCACAATCTGGGGGGACCCCTGTTGTGGTACTCTTCCGGAATACCACTCGAAATGTACATACTTAGATTGTCCTAAAATAAACCAAGTGAACGGAGGGCCTACGTGACTCAAGTGGCAAGTGGGATAGGTAGTCCTCTCCCTTAATCGATCTACCAACGGCTCCTAACGACCGTCAGGAAACTGTACATATTATTATCCTCGGCACATTTACCACTATTTATAGGACCATCGTTACCTTCCCCTCCTCCTCCTTACCTGATGCATGGCCATTTCCAAATTTTCGACGCGATCTCTCATCTCATCCTCCCTCATCATCCTTACCACTCTCCTATCCTTAAGCACCCCCTCTTTACCCCACCCACGAATTTCAAACCCCCCTCACATTCCCTAATTATCGGACCACCCTGATTTTAATTCTACATAGGCAAAGGAGGCCCTTCTCTATCTATCCCCATAATTTCAGCCCTTTCTGAGCCCTTAAAGGGCAAATTGAGGCGGTACTGTCATATTCAACCTACTAATACCTCTCCCAAAAAATGCACAGAAGAAAACCTCCACAGTAAAAAAGGGAAGGACGAGTCCGGCAAATCTCCCACTAGAAGCAGATCTCCCGAGAAAGACATCACCCACAAACACCTCGAAGAGATAGCCGTACGAGTTAGGCACAGAAGAAAAAAAACCTCATGGCCCCACAGTGTGGTCATGACCTCCCCATCTCCTCGTGGTGGATTCACTCGTTTGAGTGTCACGGAAACTGCACCAAGCGCATTCCCACCCTAGGATTGAACCCTCTTGCACTCGGCCAGACGAACACTCCTATCTTCATCCTTATGAGGTTTCTTCCCAGCCAATCAACAGACCCTTCTCAGGAATGCCATGCCTGTGAATCTCCCCTTCAGAAGGCCTGGACCACACCCTCGTGGCCGGAAAGCAACACGAAAACACCAGACGTCTCCTGACAACGTGTGAAGTCAATACTTCCACCCGACTGTACCACTCATATCACCTATGAGTGATGCACGCTACGACCCTCACCTGATGTTAACTACAAGTCAATGGATCATCCTCATTCAGAATGAATATGCTTGTTATTTTCAATACAACTGTGCCTTTCTTTTCCCCTGAACTCCAGGTTTCAAGCCTTAGATTATTATTGGAATGAACACAGCCATACCGACCTCTTGAAAGAACAACGTAATGCAGTATTATACCACTTACAGTTTTGGCGAATTTGTGTGTCCTCAAATATAATATCTGACCTTTACTGCAAGATACGGAATTCCAAATTCCACTAATCTCTGAAAATATCAGAAGAAAGAAATATGGGCAACTGTGAACTACAAAAAGAACCAATTTTGAAAGGACTAAGAAAATTTGAGTAATGGGGGTTAATATCGTTATAAATCTAGTAAAAATCTCAACAAAACTGTCGTGGTACCCCTTATAATATACCACTCAAAATTGTACATTTAAGATTGTTTCCAATAAAGCCAAGGAGAAGGGGAGCTACGTGGCAAGAGGGACGTAACCTGCTGTATCAGAGTGGATTGAGATTGCATACCATGGGCCATTCAGGCCCATCGCAATCTTGCTGGTCTTCTGTGCTGCTGTCCTTTCAATGCTACTCTCTCTTGATGATACAGCAGCCCCCCCCCCCGTCCCCTCTGGCGTTAGCCACACTCCTTGGGAGTGTGCCCAGGATGGACCACACGGAGGTGCCAGTTTTACAGGGATCGTCCTGGGGCAGGGGTCGGCGCTTTTCAGGTACTCTGCCTCCTCTTCTTGTATCTTGAGGTTTTCCCTTAACTGCCGTATTCCTCCTCGTTCTGGTGCCTTGGCTGTTGCCACATATTGCTCAGTATGGTGAAATAGAGCGACTACTCACCACCCGCCATACTACTTGCTAATATCACAGCCCAACATCACATTTGTTTCCCTATATACTACGACCATGCGCTCTATAAGTTACTCTAATCCGATAAATACAGTCACATCAAGAATACAGACATATTCATACTAGCCGGTAGGGCTGGGGAAAACCCTACCAGCACCCTCGAGCCCACCCTTCCTAGGATGGCCCCACCGGTACCCGCTTTATAGGGCTTTCATGTGACCGGGGGGCCTACAGCCCTTGAAATTAATAAAAAAAGGAAATTAACAAAATACAAAACTAAATAAATCAGGATTAAGTAAAATACCTATCGGTTTGCCCCCCCCCCCCCCCGGACCGATAGGGCCGCCAACACCCACACGACTATTTTCAAACACACAATTTAATATAATATCACAACTCTAATCTAAACCTAATCTAAGGATCACCTATTATCAAGGCCCGTTCTTTACGCCTTAACCTAATATCACTGTGATCTACGCCCGCGCAGAATCAGCCATACAAACTAAACAAAAAGACACATAAATACTGGGGGAGAGAGGTACTTTTATAAATATTCCCCTTCCCATGTCAATTCATCGCTCCACCTCAGCCATATCTACCCCGCTGCCCCTTCTTCTGGCCCAGGCCTTGCAGAACTGCTCGAACTGAGCATAAGTCTGTCCATCATTGATAAGGACTGTGAGAGGCCCGTCAATTTGTCGTCTTCCCAGATGCTCGGCTCTCGGATCCTCATACAGGGGGCAGTGCCTGATGACATGCTCGGAATTTTCTTCCTCAGCCCCACATGGACATGCTGGGTCGTCCCTGGGCCTGAAAAAGTGCAGTTTTGAGCTGAAGTTGCCATGTCCAGTGAGCAGGTGAGTGACTTCATAGCCGGGCGCCACGAATGCCAGTGAGCATCTCTGCCTGACATCCGGGAAGAACTGGTAGGTCGCTCTGCCCTTGTCCACAGCGTCCCACCCTGCCTGCCACACAGGGTAGGCAGGTCATCCATGAATGTTGCATCTAACCGGGGGTCTAGCACCACCACGGCGGCCCTGGTAGCGCTCTCTGTGGAGTACTTGCAAAGTACCCTGGCAGTAAGTCCAAATCCGGTGATGCGACCCCCGGCTGTAGGCGGCTCCTGGACGGCCAGCACATGAATTCCGGACCCAGCCGCCTGCTGTCTTGTTTGGTTCGCAACCCCCCCTAGTCTATTCATGTTGTGCTGACATATTTTGATGGGTTCTGCTGTCATTTGCCATAGTCAGTGTTCCGCACATAGTTTTCTATTGCCTTTTTGTAGCTGGGGCAGGCATTGCTGCCTGCAACATGCTCGTGGGCCAGCCCCGCCTTGGCACAGGGTAGGCACCTCGCCTGGCCGGTCCTGGGGCAGTCCAAGAAGCGGTGGCCCTCCCGCACACAATAACCACAAACCTGGACTGCAGTGCAGGACACGGAGATGTGCCCGTACTGTTGACATGTGTAGCACCGGGTCACACTCACGTGGTCCACCACTCTGCAACTAAACCACCCCAGGAAGACCCGGCCAGCGTTCAGAACACCCTGCCTAACCGCTGGGGACACCTGCACTACCCATTTGATTTGTGGTCGGTCCTTCGGGCCCACCTTGTAAATCGGCAGTATGTCCTTCTTTATGTCCGGATTGGATCGTTGAGGGTCGGCCGCAGCAGCCAATGACTCGATGATTCTGTCCTCCGACGCATCCGCCCGGATGTCGTGTACCAGGAGCCTGGGAAAGCGCGCGGGAGCCGAGACAGCAGACACCCCGCGTCCCGTAATGCCACACTCTCTGTTATCTTTCTGACGTATGCCTCCTCTGTCAGGTCAATGGCCACCTTACCCCCTCTGACCAGTCAGATGTTTCTAATCATGACTCCCAGGTCTGAGGGGGTCATTTTCCCCGCCACCGTAGGGACGCAAACAGGTAGCCTCCCTCCATCGATCGTCCAACGGCTTTCAACGGCTGTCGGAGGATCGGGGGAGGGTAGAGCGCCTTTATAAGGGGCCCTCCTTGCCCGGCTCGTCATTCTACCAATCTCACTCGAACTCGACACCTTCACTCTCTCTCCTTACCCTCCTCCTCGACCTCTCCCTCATAAAAGATCCCTAGGTGGTGATGACCTTCCTGGGCATATCCTCAACCTCTCTCTCATAAAAGATCCCAACGTGGTGATAACCTTTCTGGGCATACCCTCTAGTATCCAACGTGTTGTAACCTTGCTCGATACTAGCTACCTCGCACCCAAGTTCTCCATCTCACACTCGCCATTCCAAACCTCACGTACCTCAAATCTTCACATCACCACAAAAACCATAATCAATAGAATGGCGATAGAAAACAAGTTATTCAAACGGAAATAATAGCTGAAAGAAAGTAGCTGTCCTCCGGTCGGGACATCTATGACGCCATGCGCATTCTGCTCAGCCATTTCACGGCCTACACGGAGGAATTTCGAGCAGAAACTTGGTACAATACGGTTTTCAAGGGCACCAAATTCGATTTTTGAAGGAAAAAAAAGGAAATAAACCCAGGAGCGCTCAGAGTCACCTACAGGTGACACTACTTTGCAGGGCCACCAACACTCTCCTGAAACTATTTGGTGACCCTAACGCACTCTGATCGCTTCAGTAGAATCTACTGGTACATTTAGTAGTCCGCTAGATCGCGTTAGCGTCATAACCTTCGTTCTATAACCACTCATTGGAAGGTACTTCGACGTTTTCATCACAGCGGCAGTTTGGCTGTTTTGTTTGGCAGCAAAATGCCAAAGTTACGGTGAGAATCACTTGAAATACTATTTGTTCTGTCTAGTAAGATGTGTATTGAGTTGAACAAAGTAAATTTAGAAACATTCGTTCATTTTGTGGCATGCTGTGATCAAACAAACATTGAGTGTCACCTGTAGGTGACTCTGGGCATGACACCAATTCCTGTGTGGGCATTACCTATTTTTACTCAACTGGTGTGGTTTTTCCTGGCTGAAATAAGTATTTTTGTTTTATTATCAACATAAATTTCATCAACACTATAAATAATATAGGTAGTGTTGATAAATGTTATATCAACAACCAACCCAACTGTCGCTGAAAAAAGTTAGTGCCTATTCTATGTGTTTGTGGGTATGTTTACATGTCTACATGTTTATTCTATTTCTTTATCATTCTTATATTTTTCATCTGTGTTCTGTGTCTTTTCTATCAATAATGTGTAACAAAATGCTGTGGGTAATTACTTTCTACGTTGCCACTCAATTACATCATTGCTAGCTGGTTGTCCTCTTGAAGGTAAGTATGTTTTCTGTTCTATGTGTTCCTCACTGTTTATGACAATGACATCGCAAAATATAATATGTTCATTCTACATACATTCCAGGTGTAAATATGTGTATGACAAATAGATTTTTTCTTTGCAGGTTACCTCTCGATAAGGTCATCGAAATGATAGAGTGTGGGGATGACCTAGAAACTGTGGAAATCACGATGTTCCCCCCAAATGATGGTAATGTAACTGAAGAAGATAGTGGTGATGATATGGACTTTGACATGTATCACTTACCATCTACTGTTCTAAGGGGAGAAGTAGAGGTGACCGTGAATGATAACACGACTGGAAACAGTGATGAATGTGAGGATGTTGAAGCTCTGGACGTTTATGATTCGCCACAACCAAGTACATCAAGTGCTCCAACAGCCCCTTTGAGGACCTCATCAAGAAGAAGGGCTCAGCCAGTGACACTTCCCAATACAAATTCTTCAAAGAAAACATCTTCAAAATCCAAGAAGCCACCGATTCAATGGAACGAAGATGAGGGACATTTTTCACAAAGAGCTGGAAAAGGGGATTGTGACGAATCCAACGATATTTTCGAAGGTGAGGAGATGTCACCACCGGATTGTTTTGATTTTATGTTTTCTGAACAAGTCGTTTTGATGATCAAAGAAATGTCAAATTTATATGCTCATCAAAGAAATTCCACGCTGAATGTAACAATAGAAGAAGTGAAGGTCTATATAGCAATTTTACTATAGACTGGCTATTTGCAACCAAAAAATATTAGAATGTTGTGGGAAACTCAAAGCGATACTCATAATGCACTCGTTTCCAAATCCATGCGACGTCGTCGGTTTCTTGAAATTCAAAAATACCTGCATGTATGTGACAACCAAAATCTTGGTCAAAATGATAAATTCACAAAGGTTCGATCTTATTTCGATTTGCTCAATCAGAATTTCGTCGCAGGTTTTGAACAGATGGGCTCTACGCATTTAGCTGTCGATGAGTCTATGGTTCCATACTATGGGAAACATGGTAGTAAGCAACATATCAAAGGAAAACCTATTCGATTTGGTTACAAGGTCTGGGCCATTGCCTCTAGGAGCGGTTATTTGGCTTCTTTCGAACCGTATCAAGGAGCCAAAGCAGCACCACTTGAACAGCAGGAAACCCTTGGTCTTGGAGCAGCTGTTGTTTCACATTTGTCAGCGAAATTGCCTACAAGTCTTGGTCCTTACAACTTGTACTGTGACAATTTTTTCACAGGCTTCAGCCTCATTGATCTCATGATTGAGAAAAACATCGGCATCACAGGGACGATACGGGAAAATCGAACTGAGAAATGTCCTTTGGCATCATCAAAGGAGATGAAGAAGATGCCAAGGGGTTCGATTAGCTACAAGACAACACAAAACATGTGTGTAGTACGCTGGAATGACAACAGTGTTGTTACCGCTGCTTCGAATTGCCATGGCGTATCACCAGTGAAGAAAGTGGACCGAATTGCCTTCGTTAGCAAGAAAAGAGCCAGGATTTCCGTTGATTGTCCACAAATGATTCTTCGATACAATCGCTATATGGGTGGTGTTGATAGATTCGACGAAAATGTCCATTCAATGCGGGTGTCACTGAAAGGGAAGAAGTGGTGGTACCAACTGTTCCTGTTTGGATTGGACGCTTCTTGCCAAAATGCATGGTTGCTACACAAACGCTCATCATCCAAGAACATGACGTACTGTGACTTCCGTCGAGTTATTGTTCAGCAATATTGCTTCCGATACGGCACAAACCCTGAGAGAATTCCTATGATAGCTCAAGTTCCCCGTCATAGTCGACAATCGTCAACTTCAGCCCCGCACCAACAAGTTAGTTGCGATCAACGCAGATGTCGTCAGTGCCACAAACGCACGAGGATTATGTGTGGTACCTGTAATGTACCATTACATGTACATTGTTGGTACTTATTCCATGAAACACGCCAGTGAATGACATTTGCATTTAATTATTTTTTTAACAAATAAAACACGTTTTTCCAACCTGTATATTTTTTTTGCCGCTGGTGCCCAGAGTCACCTACAGGTGACACCCCCATAAATTTTGATGAATTTGTGGAATTGTCTTGTTTGAGCTATTTTTCATATATTTAGGGTCCAATCAATCAGAAATCACGAGGGGAACGAAAAATTTGCACTGGGGACCTTATGGGCGTTGGAGAGTTAATATTCTGATCTTTGCGAGTTCTTTATCAGGTTATTAGATTCACATTGTATAAAAACGTTGAATATGTCCAAAATATGTGATAAGTAGGTGGGTGTGTTAATCCAAAATTCGCTAATCAATTCATGCCGCATGGTTAGAACTTTTTTTAGACCTCCTAATTTTGAGATTAGAGCTCCTGGGTTCGATTCAACAGTGTTTAGTCAACTAAACCACTAAATATGTTATACAATTTCATTTTGAACACCCTCACAATGCATTCAACGATATGTAGACGTACAAGTTGGTAAGTAAATAGTTATAGTAGTTAGTTTTGTTAGTAAAATTGCGACTATTTGTAAGTTTCTCTCTTTAGTTATTATAGGTACCTGTCTAAGTAAAGACCTATAAACCTAAGATCAATACGATCTCAAATTCAGAAAATAGAATTCAATATAAATCTATGGTCTCACCTTTGTATCCCAGTCCTTGAACGCTTTTCAGTGAGGCGCCGTTATCCAAATGAAAAACTGTATAACGAGCCGTAATAAGTTGAAAGTTAGATATTAATTGTGTACAGTTTTCCATGCCGACACAAGTTTGCCCGGGAACACCATTCATTCTCTAAGGTAGTTCCAAGATTTCCATTGAAGGCCCAAGTACACCTAGATTTTTCCGTGACGTTTTTTAATCCTATTTTCACGTGGCTAGAGGTCCATGGGGACTATGATGTATCATAAATGAAATATATCAAGGTATATGACACCTGCAAACCGCAGGGCCAGTCCCAGGGTTGAAAAAAGGCCTCCCAAAAAGTCAGGAAGCAGAACGTTTTCATTTAAATTAATTTTCTCTGCCTTCACTCTGACGCCTATTGTTTCAGGACTATTGTTCATTTTTAATTTATAATTCTTTAGTGGTTCTTCCATGCGTTGTTCTTTCGTCTGACTGCGAAAATGTGAGTTGAATGACCAAACAACGTGCTTTTCAAGTTTACCATTACTAGCTAGATGTGCCTAGCTCAGGGTAGTAAAAGTATAATTGGTTGTATTCAGGCCTGATATTGGCCTGATATCCTTCTGGTTGAGGGAAGTTTCCCTTCTCTATGTTTAACTATACCTAATATGTTCAAAATATCCTATGGCCTCTATTCAAGAAATGTCTGTTTTCCCCAAACTTCTTTCATTATGTATTATTCATATTTCTTAATTGAAAAGTTATAAGAGGTGGAGTTTAATACATAATTATAAAAATAGGATCCTAAGCCCGGGCCTACAATCACTGTTTACTTACTTCCATATTTCTTTCTATTTCTGATGGTTTCCATTAATTTTGGCCCCTAAAACACAAATTAAGTACGCTTTTTTTTCTTTTTTTTTAACTATCTTTGATCATTGATAGTGCCATTTAATCGTCTTGATCCACGTGTTGACACTTTTTCTAGTGTTATTATACATACTGCTTGTGATTTCAGACGATTTTCCAGGTTTTTGACTCACGAAAAATCAATTTTGGGAGCTGAACATCTGGTACAACCTCAATTTTCCACTCCTTGGTCAAAATCGACTTAATATTCGGTCTTCTCGTCCCCAAAAACATGGAATACGATACCTCAAAATCTCATTTTACTACTATGTTACTAAAACACAAAAAGTACCTATTTTTATACACATTTTCACTCATAACACCCCTGGGTATATTCCGATCGGGCTGAAAAGTTTCTGGACACAACTAGGGCCCAAATGGAGCATGTGTGCTAAAGAACGATTTTTTTGGACCGAAAATGAAGCCTGTACACGTGATACGGCGTACGGCGTACGGCGGACGGCGGACGGACATTGCATTTTTGGAATCTACGCACCTTGAAACGGAAAAGAAAAAATTTTGAGGGGGTGTTATAAAAATTTTTTGAGCGAATACATAGGTGTATTATTCACAGAATAATAAACCAATAACGGTTCAAACAAACATGGTTTCATTATTCACAATATAAAAACCTCAACATACCTCATTTAGTGTATATACGGAGATATAACAAAAAAAAGATGAACTCCGCTGCATTATAAAATTAAGTTATCACGATCGAATCGATATAGGTAATTCTGCTAGTTGAATGTTGGTTAGGACAGAAACAGGGTACTGAGACCATTGATAATTTATTCATGTTCCAATCCAAAAAACGCTGCAAAGTCCTTGTCACATGGGTTTATTATTCTACTGGACATACCTACAGAAATGTTGGCTTTTCATTTATTGTTTCTTTCATGCGTAATAATCGAAATAGCTATTTCTGATGGTTCCATTAATTTTGGCCCCTAAAACACAAATTAGGTACCTACGCTCGTGTTATTTTATTTTTTTTTTAACTATCTTTGATCATTGGTATTGCCATTTAATCCTCTTGATCCACGTGTTGACACTTTTTCCAGTGCTATTATCTAAACTGATGGTGATTTCAGACGATTTTCCAGGTTTTTGACTCATAAAAAATCTATTTTGGGAGCTGAACATTTGGTAGAACTGAATTTTCCACTCTTTGGTCAAAATCGACTTCATATTCGGTCTTCTCGTCCCGAAAAACATGGAAAAAGATATCTCAGAAGCTCATCTTACCAACATGTTGCTAAAACGCAAAAAGTACCTATTTTTACACACATTTTCACTCATAACACCCGTGGGTATATTCCGATCGGGCTGAAAAGTTTCGGGACACAACTAGGGCCCAAATGGAGCATGTGTGCGAAAGAACGACTTTTTTAGACCAAAAATGAAGCCTGTACACGTGATACGGCGGATGGCGGACGGACATTGCATTTTTGTAATCTACGCACCTTGAAACGAAAAAGACAAAAGTTTGAGGGGGTGTTATAAAAATTTTTTGCTGAGCGAATACATAGGTGTATTATTCACAGAATAATAAACCAAAATTAAAATATTATTTTTATTACTATTATATTATTATTACTACTAATAATTATTATTATTAATATTATAAATAAAAGTGTGATGGGCAGATACTGTTCGGGAAAAAGAATATCAACATTGTAAACAACTCATCACTCAGTTTTCCTGTAGCGCTAAGCATATTCACGCATATTCAAAATGTGGTGTCGACTTCTATTTACTAGGAATATATAACTAGGACCTCTAGTAGCGACACGAACGAAACTAAATCCTTCATCATCCATTCAGATATGACATTGAGTTAAGAGTTCAGTCCACCCGATTTCGTAGTGATCGGCGGCATACACACCGATGCAGAGAATATTCAAGAAAACCTTGAACGAACCTTTCTGCGCCACTCTAGCAGAAAAGTATGGTAAATATCGCAACATCCTCATTTTTCACCTTATTGATTACTCGCTTTAGTTACGAAAAACAAGGAAAAGTAGCATCTACCAGATTAACTAGGTTCATTGGGACCAGTTACAAATGAAAAATTCCAAGCTGAACTCACTCCCTAATTTTTCCGGCGATAAATTCATGACCAACGTCCCAAGGTACAACCATCCCGTTTATATGTACAGAATCTACCCTTTTTCTGCCAAATAAATGTTCAATAACAGTACCTATATGTTGCATATCGCAATATGTATTAAAAACCTCAATACTAAACATTTTTAGGACGAAGAAATGTCATAATGCTTTTGAAGTTTCAAGAACTCACGTATGAATTGAAAGGATGAATGGTAACATAGCGATCGTCTCCAGCGTACGTGATTAAACCAACAGTCAGAAGCGTATAATCACTGGTAGTCCTTCGTATCCAGGAAACCTGACAACAGCAAAAATGAAGAAAATTAACAATTGTAAGATCAACTTGATGAAAATTGAGAGTTGGATAATATTCCTATATGAGCCTCGCAATATTGATGGATGCCAGTTATGTTTTTCTCCCAAATGTTTCAAATTAAATAATCATAATGGAACGTCACACTAAACAAGTCAACTACGAGTACATAAATCACGAGTACATATAAGTGAATAATTATATTCCATCGTGTCCTAAAGGTCGATTGTGTCCCTCTCCTGCGAAAGCCCTTCAAATCCAGGTATGCAGGTGTGCTTTTGATTACGGATCGAATTGATCACACTAATCGCGCAGCAATATATTAAACCTATAATTACCATAGGTGTCATATTAACAAGCACGTTCGGGCTGGCCGCAGGAATTTCCCGGTGCTCCCCTCAATAAATTTGGTTCGACTTTTGAAAAAATGCTTCATGCTTTCATGCTTCACAAATTACAAAAAAAAATTAATGAGAGACTTCTTGAATCAACCGCTTATTTATGAAACTGTAATTGCCCGCCCGGCTTCACTACTCAATGTAGGGCCATCTTGTGGGAAGCACGAGAGTAGGTATTGACCACAGAAAACAGTTATCTACGCAGAACGGGCATAAATACAGGTAAATAATAAACACGCTTCGTCTCTGTTAAATACTCAATGCAGTTATTCATTTCTTCCTTACATGTTACCATAGAATTAAACGGGCAAACGGATGAATAACAGGTAGCTTACCTGTCTACGTCATTTTAAAAAGACGCATTATGTTTAAACGTATAATTATTGTTCTATAAAAGATAAAATACTCTCAGGGTGGATTATTTAGTATATAGTATATTTAGTATAGTATATATATATATACACTAAATAATCCACACTGAGAGTTATTTTATCTTTTATATAACAATTATATATATATATATATATATATATATATATATATATATATATATACTTTATACACTTTGGAAATAGCTCTACGGGAGCGATATAGGTTTGACACAGATGTGCAAGAAATTTGACATATAAAAGAGGAAAATAAAACTTGGTAGTTACGTTATATTTCGGCTGTTGCCTTTGTCAAACGAAGAGGAGAGGGAAAAAAAAAAAAAAAAAAAAAAAAAAAGTTTTTTTTTTTTTTTCCTCTCCTCTTCGTTTGACAAAGGCAACAGCCGAAATATAACGTAACTACCAAGTTTTATTTTCCTCTTTTATATGTCAAATTTCTTGCACATCTGTGTCAAACCTATATATATATATATATATATATATATATATATATAGGTTTATGAATATTCCAATATTATATTCTGGAAGTGGAGTTCATATTTTATAATATTATTGTGTCTACTAAGGACAAAAATGACTGCATGACTAGGGTCCTGATACAGGACAGAACTCCGTAAACCAAATATAATCTCACCCCAAAAACTAGCTTGGTCATTTATCCACTTCCAGAATACATACTTATATATGCGGGCCCCTAGATATATAAATGAGATATGGGGGCCCCGATCCTGTTACCATGTGCTTTCTTATTTGAAAATTTCCTGGTTTAATTGATTAATTTTATCAATTTGAATTATTTATCACTCCTGTATCTTGCTTTTGAGTCCATTAAGATAACGGAAGCTTCTGTTCAGCCAACGAAATACATAAGGGTTTTGGATGTTGGTCTCCAGATGTTTCTATAAAAATTTCATCAGAATCCAAATATAACTTCCGTCTGCACACTGTCAAACGTAAAATCATGATCCTTAGTAGCTTTGGTTCTCTTCGTTCTATTCTAATGCAAGTTTGACGAGTGATGGGGAAGTGACAGGAGATATGTGTTAGCTTTGATATTTCTACTGATTTCACATATACGAGTTGATGAGCCAATTAAGAAGATTCGCCCCCATTTTGTGAGTCGCTCGTTGACTCGCAAAATTCTCTGGTGGGGAGTTCATATCCTCTCGAACGATACCCGAATTTCAATATGTAACGCTAGTGGTCTGACTAAACACACTGTGATATAACTAAGATAGCTAACATCATGTTACGCATTTGCCTACAATCCACCGGGTTATTTACGCGTTTTGCTGAATTAACCGTGAGAGTGAGAAGGGTAAAACTAGAGGGCGACTATTTTACTTTACCTACCACTGAATATATACTCGTAGCTTCTTGTTCCCCCTGGTTGAAGGATGATGGGGGTCGGAAAGGAAGCCTTGTAATCAAGGGAGTGTTTTCAGTCTTTTTCTACCCTCTATCTCCTCTATCGACTACGATTTTTCTTCTCGGTTCCTCCAGTTCCGGCTTGGGAAATAATATTTAAATTAAGCTCCTGGAATTTCCATTCTCCCATTAAGGGCCCGGTCTCTTACCATCTCGCTTCCTCTTATCTCAGAATGGTGTTGAGTCCCAGCTGAAGCGCGAGGATGCTCACTATTCTCGGGCAGCTTTTTGCCGCCACCCCCCCCCCCCCCCCCCCACGATAAGCCCCCGCCAAACAGCGTAGAAAAAAATTTCAATGTAGGGGAAGGGGTGAGGAAGAGGTATCCATACACATATCCAACCGAGAGAGAAGCAAAAGGTTCATATAAAATGCACAACCAAGAGCGCAAACACAAAACACCGAGCATGATATTTTGGATGGTAAAATAGATAGCAATCCATTTTGCGGCTGATGAGATCTTTTGGCGGGTAAATTTTTACAACAGAGGTTTTTGGAGGGGATGAGAGGGGGGGGGGGGATAATATTCAATAGAACGAGAGTTTGGCTGGTTGAGGTCCCATTCACTCTGTGTGTTCGATGAAATGTTGCAGATATGGCTTCGTATCATTGCTTTATCAGGGAACCATTCATTCGACTACCAGTGTGAAATTAGCCTTAGAAATCCCAGCCATAGTTTCGGGGCGCTATGTAGGTTCAACACCCATGAGCCTTTGGAATCGACCATGATACAAAATTACCCCCCCCCCCCCCGCCCCATCAAAATTTGATGGTTTACGTGCCAAGGGACGTAGAATACGAATATCGAATAAAAAAACTTTCCGTCCATAAGCCGTAGAGCGTCCACGGCTTTTTCCTTAGTTCCCATGAACCAAAATTCACGAAATTTGGTATATATGGGTCCCGTTTGGGCTCTAGTTGGTCTTCGAAACTCGGCGATACTGTCACTCAACTCTAAGGGGTGGACAATAGGGGCTGAAATGTCCAGAGTGTCCCTATCTCGGAAAATTGTAGTATGAGGTGTGGGTTTTCTCGCATTTTTAAAAAGTTCGGTTTTTTTCTGGATTTTTGAGACCATCCAGAGCATTCTAAGATGTTGCCATACAATTTGATATACAAGTGGCCGTAAAAATCAGGGAGTATGCAGGCATCAAGCTGTGCTGAGAGCACACATCACTGGTTTCCTGCTAGCTGGGCGATATAGCCGTAGTGGTCTAACTGAAGAACTGATACGCTCAAGTTCCTGAGATTCTATCCCTTCCATACGAGAGGCTTCTTTGTCTTCCGATTTGTTTTTGCTGTCTCATGAATCACATTTGCTTTCTATGTTGACTCTGTTATCAGTTTTCAATTGTGTGCGTTAAATGCGTTCGGTCCCGTTCCGATGACAGATTTGTTAATGTGTTACCTAGGTACCTGCGTTTGGTCCTGTTTGCTGTTTGTGGACTGATCGGCGTCGTAACTCACGGGTAACTACCTAGCTTCTAGTCTATAGCTTCTCCATTCAAGTAGGTACCAGCCTACAGGCCATTGTTTTGTTGAATTTACTTTACTATATTTCTGTAACATATGAAATCGGTGGCTAATTTGCAGTAGAAATTGTCGACGTTTCCATACGACGATAGAGAGTTGATTAAAAGAGATAAGCTTTGCTGAATACCGCTCAATCACTAAATAAAGGAAGGGTGTTGTTGCCTTGGGGTATTTTGTAGACAAATTTGTTGGTTTTGTTTCCTGAAATTAGTGCCCCACCGTTTTCAGAGCCCACGCACCGCTACAGGATTCTTACGAAGTTTCAGTCTTAAAATTACTTTGAATTTTGGTCTAAAATCGTTGTTTCTCCGCACACAATTTGGGTCCCAATTTTGGAACACATTTTAGTCCTAGTTTTGCTTCGAAAAATGGCTGTAAAAATAGGGTTTTTCGAGGTTTTTTTTGAGGTTTCAATGAACATGAGCTTGTGAGGGATCGTTTTTCCATGTTTATTGGGGCGAGAAGTCCGAACATGGCATTGACTTTGACCAAAGAGTGAAGAATTGAGGTTGTAACGAAGGTTAAGCTACCAAAATTCAATTTTTTATGGATCAAAAACCTGGGAAATAGTCTGAATTCACTGTAAATTTCTACAATAACCCCCAGAATTGGTATCAACAAGCGAATCAAGACAGTTAAATGGCACTATTGATGATAAAAGATAATCTGTAAACAAATAGGAGCCTGATTCAGCAAAAAGTGTTTATAACATCACCTCAAAATTTTTTCGTTTACGTTTCAAGGTGCGAAGATTCCAAAAATGCATGGTCTGTCCGCCGTACGCCGTATCGTCCATATCTAATTCATTTTCGATCTAAAAAATTCGATCTTTCGCACAAAGGCTCCACTCGGGCTCTAGTTGTGTCCCGAAACTTCGCAGCCCAATCGGAATATACCCAGGGGGGTTATGAGTGAAAAATGGGTGTAAAAATTTGGTTTTTGCTGTACCAGTAACACGAGTCTATGAGATATCGTTTTACATGTTTTTTAGGACGAGGAGACCGAATATGAAGTCTATTTCAACCAACGACCGAAGAATTGAGGTTCTAACTAAGTTTCAGCCTTGAATTTACGTTAAATTTTGGTCTAAAATCGTATTCCTGTTGCACACGGGCTCCATTTGGATCTTAGTGCTCCGAAGCTCGGCAGCCTAATCGGAATACACCCAGGGGTGTTATGGGTGAGAAATGGGTGTAAAAACAGGGGTTTTCGAGCATTTTTTTGGTTTATTATTCTGGGAATAATACACCTACCTATGTATTCGCTCAGCAAAAAATAACACCCCCTCAAAATTGTTTCTATCACGTTTCAAGGTGCGTAGATTCCAAAAAGTCCAATGTCCATCCGCCGTACGCCATATCATCCATACCAACTTTATTTTCGGTATAGAAAATTTTCTTTCGCCAACAGGCTCAATTTGGGCTCTAGTTGTGTCCCGAAACATTGCAACCCGATCGGAATATACCCAGGGATCTTATGGGTGAAATAAGGGTAGGTGGGGTTTTCTGGTGTTTTAGTAACATGAGCTTGTGAGGTATCGTATTTCACGTTTTTTAGGAAAAGTAGACCGAACATGAAGTCCACTTTAACCAACGAACGCACAATTGAGGTTCTAACGAAGTTGCAGCCTTAACTTTACGTTAAATTTTGGTCCTAAATCGTCGTTCTTCCGCACACAGTTTGAGTCCCCAGTCAGGAACCCATTTGGATCCTAGTTGTGCTCCGAAGCTCGGCAGTCCTATCGGAATACACCCAGGGGTGTTATGGGGGAAAATGGGTGTAAAAATTGAGTTTTTCGAGATGTTTTTTCCCCCCTTTTCTTTTCTTGAGGCTTTAGTGAACATGAGCTTGCGGTGTATCGTTTTCAACATTTTTTAGGGCGAGGAGATATGAAGTTGATTTCGACCAAACAGTGAAGAATTGAGGTTTTAACGAGAGTCAGCTCCCAAAATTCTTTTTTATTAGTCAAAAATCTGGGAAATTGCCTGAGACCGCCCATATATTTGTATAATAACACTGGAGCAGTATCAACAGGTGGATCAAGAAATTTAAACGGCGCAAGACAACAGTGAAACAAACAAAGAAAATTTGTAAAAAAATGAAATAAATAGGAGCCTAATTTGTGTTTTTGGGGACAAAATTGGTGGAAACCATAAAAAAATAGCTATTTCAATTATTGCACATGAAAGAAACAATAAATGAACACCCAACATTTCTTTAGGTTTATCCAATAGAAAGGTGAACCCACGTGACTAGGATTTCACAGCGTTTTTTTTTTGAGGTTTTAGTGAACATGAGCCTGTGAAGTATCGCTTTCCACGTTTTTTATGCTGAAAAGACCAAATATGAAGTTGATTTTGAGCAAAGTGTGAAGAATTGAAGTTGTAACGAAGGATCAGCTCCCAACATTCATTTTTCATGAGTCAGTACCTCGGAAATTGTCTGAAATCACCATAAATTTATATAATAACACTAGAAGTAGTCAACAGGTGAATCAAGACAATTAGATGGTACTATCAATGATCAAAGATATTTTTTCAAAAATTGGAGCATAATTCGTTTTTTTTTTGGGCCAAAATTGGTGGAAACACGAATAAACAGCTATTTCAATTATTGCACATGAAAGAAACAATAAATGAACAGCCAACAGTTCTGTAGGTAGGTATGTCCAAAATAATGATAAAACCATGTGACCAGGACTTCGCATCAAGGCATTTTTTTTTCCAAGCATTAGTAACATGAGCTTTTGAGGTATCGTTTTCCATGTTTTTTAGGATGAGGGGACCAAATATGAAGTCGATTTTGACCAAAGAGTGGAAAATTGAGGTTCTAACGAAGTTTCAGCTTTAAATTTACGTCAAATTTTGGTCAAAATGGTCGTTCTTCCGCACACAGTTTGGGTCCCGATTTTGGAACACATTTGGGTCCTAGTTGTGCTCCGAAGCTTGGCAGCCCGATCTGAATACACCCAGGGGTGTTATGGTTAAAAAATGGTGGTAAAAGTTAGGGGTTTTCGAGGTTTTTTTTTTGCGTTTCAGTGAACATGTGCTTGTGAAGTATCGTCTGCCATGTTTTTTAGGGAGAGAAGACGGAATATGAAGTTGATTGTGACCATAGAGTCGAGAATTAAGTTTGTAACGAAGGTTCAGCTCCCAAAATTCATTTGTGAGTCAAAACCTGGGAAGTTGTCTGAAATCACCATAAATTTGTATAACAACACTAGAAGTAAATGAACGGGTGAATCAAGACAATTAAATGGCATTATCAATGATCAAAGTTAATTTGCCAAAAATAGGAGCCTAGTTCGTGCTTAGGGGACCAAAATCCTCCAATCGTTCTGATAGCGGTGACTCACTCGCTGCTTCATAAAATACCGCCTCATAATCCAACACGCTTCTGACTGTTGCATGATAGAATTTCAATGCTATAATCGGATAGTTTCCTCGGTTGGTGTTGGTAAATATTACCTATATTAAATTTATGCACAGTTCGGCTTTAATTGCATCTTTCCTTCCATCGCTTCCATGTCATGTGCAGACCTCAAAACATAACTGAAACACTTCTGATACTGAAGTAAAATACCATAGAACTCAATAGAACTGAACTAGATTGAATAGGAGTGAATAGAAAGGATAAGAACTGAAATACTTAATAGAACTAAACTAGACTAGAACCGAAACACTTCAGATACTGAACGATAATCTTGTGTCAAGTTCAGTGCATGTGGTGCGGTTGTTGACGGTGGTATTGCGGTGAGGGAGTGAGAACTGATTCGGACAGAAGCCGAAAGGATTTCGAGCTATTTCGGATGCTGTGCGACGGTGTAACGCCCAAGGAAAATCCGAGCAGACCCATCGCGATTGTATTCACCTTCCCGTTCACGCTCTCGTCGGCCTAACTAACACAGAGAATCATGGACCTACGGTCGTGGTACGCACACAGAACACTCTTCACACACTGCCCGAGGAATCCTGTTTGTTGCTGAGAGCGCAGAGTTGGTAGCCCAGGGAGAGGAATCTTTCGGAATTATCCAGTCCCTATCACCTCGTTCACAGCCCAATAAACTCCAGTGTATTTTCCCGCAAGACTAGTCCCCAAAGCTTTTGTCCCTTAACTAATCTGGATCGAGTAGCAACATCTAAATCCACTGCTGGAGGGAATGAAAGGTTAACGATTTCAACCTGTAATGAACAGATTAACATTTAATCTAACTATACTCTAAGTAACCTTGCGAAGAATCTGCCATTTTTTTTAATAGAATTAATGTTGGCAACTGGAAAACGCTAAATCAGGTGTTGGTCGAGGCGTGTTGGTGGCTTTCTACGTGCAGAGGGCCGCCTTACACGCCCTGGGTTTTCAGTCGCTCTTGGATACTTTTAGTGAAGTCAAAAATAGATTGAGTGACCTTTATGCTATTGACTCCAGTTCCATACAGTATTTTTGAACATAAATCACAACGAATACTACTAAGGGCGCCTCAGACTTCCTTATTAAGAGGGCTCCAAAAACATTTAAAATGGAAAGCCCCTTAATATTTAGCTTAGAGTTCGATAAACCAATATTTGTGAATGTACGTAGTAGAAAAATCGTTTTGTTTTTAACAATAATTTGACAACTTCATTGCAATATAAGTTATAATATAGTTTTGCATGGAGGGCCAATCAAAGGAGGGGACAATCCCACGTGTAACATGTTGCAGGCTACTGTCTACTGAAACCACGCCCCCCCCCCCACCGCTAATAATTCATGTTTGACAGTCCCGCTAATAATTAATTCATGTTTAACAGTGACCTACGTATAACAATACAGCAACTAAGACAAAATATAGAATGGTTAGAATAAATACTTTCTTTCTACAAAGAATAACATTGAATTAAATGGAAAATTGAATTAACATTTCACATAGAATAAGATAGTGAAATAACATAGAAATAATATAACTGGCGTTGTTGGCAACTTCTCAGAGCAGGTCTGGTGGGACCACCTTGATATGGGTCCATCTGCGATCCAACCCGCGTGTACCCTCAAAATTTCAGCTATCGACGACTATTTTTTGCGTAGCTAGAAGCATTACAAGGAAATGGTAACCATTTCAGGTTCGTGCACGCCCAGACGAAAGTTACACAACGAATCCAATGAAATTCATATGAAGCTGTAGAAACACCATTCCTGATCAACCCCCCCTCCCCCCCCCACCGGTTGAACGGAATTTAATGTAGTTATGGGCGTTTCAAATATTTCACGTTTGCGTATGCGCAGACGTAATGATTTCCATGATTTTGGAATGGGACCATCTGCGATTCAACTCGCGTATACCCTCAAAATTTCAGCTCTCTACGACTATTTTTCGCATAGTTAGAAGCGTTACAAGGAAATTATCCTTCATGCGCTCGCGCAGGCGGTCAAGTGACCGCCTTTCTTGAATTTCGAAAAGATGCGCTCACCAGTGATTTTTTTGAGGGATGGGATGGGCATGTATTCTCTACTTACACTTCTCACCGCACGTTCAGCACCTGAAATCAGTGACCCGCCTCTTTGTTTTCGCACAGTACAGTTCCAAAGGTGATAGTGTCGAGTCAGGCGGTCAGGAGACAGCCGCGCGAACGCTTTCGTATTTTCGTTTTCACTGACGGCGGTCAGGTGACAGCCGCGCGACTTCTGACGAAATATTTTCATCGACATCGTAAAATGTAAGTAAACTATAATTTCGTTAATAGTATATCAATAAAATTAATTTCTTTCAAAAATAAGTAGGTACCTATCTAGTAAATTATAATTTTTTCTGCAGTGTTGCGACTTCATTTGCCTATCTTGCCTCTCTCGCCCTCTTCTTCTTACACAAAAAAAAAACTAATAATCCTGTTTCATTTTTTGTTCAGGGAAAAACTTTACAGAACGACTGAGGAGATAGCTCGTGTGCTAGCAGAAATGGAAGAAATGGACAGTGATGAAGAAGATGGAGGAGACCCGAAACATAAAACATAAAAGAAAAAACATAAAAACCAGGCGAGAATGTGGAGGTTGTGGCAAAAACGTTTGCCTAATACACTCCACCACTTCAGTAAACTGCAATAATTGCCAGTTGCTTGAGAATGAGGATAGCGAGACAGACTGAACAATCCTGCAATACTGAAATGATAATTATGTATTTTGTAGGTAATTTTGTAATTTTGTAATTTTTTTATTATCATTTTGTGATTTTTTTCTATTTCGTAATTTTGGAACTAATGGCTAAGGTTTTTTCTAGTTTCCATCTAGTTTGAATGAAAAATTGACATTTTTAAAACAAAAATTTGAAGAAAGAATTATTGTGCAAGTGGCCTTTTTGATGCCGATTGCACTTTTTTGAGTTACCTATTCATGTAACATTCATACATGAGTTTAAATATATGTGATTCTAGTTCCTTATTATTAATTTGATTGAAATGAATAATCTAGTTTTTCCACAAACAAACAAAAGTTGAAGGAAAATAATTATTTTCCAAGTGGCATTTTGAAGCCAATTGCGTTTTTTCGGAAGCAAGAGTTTATTTTTATGTTAATGGCTATATTATTTTTGAATAATAAAGAGTTTTTTGATGGAAAATATGTTTTTTGAGCTGTTTCGTAGTTCCTTTGTATTTACTGCAATGGAAAGTAGAGAAACCAGCAGGATAATCATAAAAAAACGTGGGCGGTCAACTGACAGCTGCGTGAGCGCCGGTGTGACTCATGTTGGCGCGAACGCATGAAGGTTAACAACATATTACATTTGCGCATGCGCAGATGAAACTTACAGCAGTTTTTCAATGAGTTTGTCATAGGACCATCTGTAACCCAACCCGCACCTACCCACCAAATTTCAGCCCATTTCGACTGTTATTTCGGGTAGTTATCGGCGTTACAAGGAATTGACCATAGACAGACGGGCAGACAGACAAACAGACAGACAGACAGACACTGGACCAAAAATGTTCTCTGATGTCGGAAACACAAAATGATAGTGACATTTTTCATTTTGGAGGACATACATTTTTTGCTACCACACTACCAAAGGTAGGGAAGCTTGGATTCGCGATTGAGTAAAGAAATGCATGTCCTCCAAAATGAAAATTTCCACCACCACTATTCGTTTCAGACATCGAGGAACATTTTTGGTTCCGTGTCTGTCTGTCTGTATGTGGTGATTCCTTGTAACAGTCATAACTCCCCGAAATAATGGTCGATATTGGCTGAAATTTGGAGGGTAGGTGCGGGATGGGTCACAGATGGTCCCGTACAAAAATCATTGAAAAATTACAGGCACTTCCGTCTGCGCATGCGCAAACTTCAAATACTTGGAACGGCTATAACTACCTTAAATATCCTTGAAATGAGTTAAAACTTACGGGGTCGATCGAGAATAACACTTTGGTGAGTTCCATATGAATTTAATTGAAATCGTATCGTAACTTTCGTCTACGCATGCGCGAACATGAAATGTTGACCAATACCTTGTAGCGCTTCTAACTATGCGAAAAATAGTCGTAGAGAGCTGCAATTTTGAGGAAGTACGCGGGTTGGAGCGCAGATCACCCCATTCCAAAATCATGGAAATCGTCCCGTCTGCATATGCGCAAATGTGAAATATTTGAAACGCCCATAACTACCTTATATATAGTTGGAATGAGTTCAGATTTGGAGGGTCGATCAGGAATAGCACTTTGATAATTCCGTACGAATTTCTTCAGAATCGTACCGTAACTTTCGTCCGCGCATGCGCGATCCTGAAACGTTGACCTTTTTCTTGTAGCGCTTCTAGCTACGCGAAAAATAGTCGCAGAGACCTGAAATTTTGAGGGTGTACGCGGATTGGATCGCAGATAGTTACGTATCAAAACGAGCCTACCCAATCATTGTATACGTTCATGTGATTCAAGTGAGGAAGCTATACTGCCTATACTCAAGTTGGCAGACGTTTTTACTCAATCACGACCAAGGCTTCCCTACCTTCCGGTACCTAATGAGAAAGCAGAATGTTTACTGGGAAAAAATGTTAGGTACCAACTGAGAAAAAAAAATTCCTGGGATAAAATGTTTCCTTCATTAATGAAAAAAAATGTGATAGCCACACATATTTTTTCTTCTTAACTATGTATACTATTTTCTATCTCAACTGTTTTCTATCTTAACCACAAACACAAATCTGTTGTAAAAACTCACCCGCCATGAAAACCTCCTCAGCCGCAAAAATGATTGATATCCAAGAGCGGGTTGCGAAGCACCGGTCATACTTCTTTGGCGGGCAAAATGGATATCGATTCTTTTTGCGTCTGAGGAAGTTTTTTGGCTGGTACATATTTAGAGCAGGGTTGTTTTTGGGGGTCTCAGGTTTGTATTATGCAACAACACAAGGTTATTCATAAAATGATCCTAAAGAGAGCGTTATTCATGTGAAGTGCTGTAATCGTTAACCTGTGTTATTTTTAACCTATGTTAGTGATGGGCGTTGAACAACGGAACCGCTTAGAATAACCGGTTGTCGTCCAAGAACCGGTTACTGAGATAACCGGTTTCTAGAAAACCTACGTTATTGGAATAACTATTTCGCTTCTCCTGGGCACTGGGCTGGGCAGTAATAAAGAGACCGAAATGTGTACCTACTTGAATTTTTTAGTGAGATAAAGAACAAACAAGGGAGGAGGTTTCTATGTGTGAATGACTGTACATAGGTACCTGTCTCGCTCTCGCGCCCCTTGATGTGGTGATGGTATTCTGGTAACCGCCTATCAGAATAAACGGTTATCGGAACCGGTTACTGCCCGTAAGACTGTTAGCGAATAACGCGTTATCTGAAAATAAGCAGTAGGATCCGTGACCGCTGGGCGCAGCACCGTATCTTGAAATTCTTTCATGTGATTGGTTGAAAGAGAAACCTTCCGGCCAGTTGGTGGGCAGGTTATACAATGCCACTATCGCAACATTCCAAAAGCTCATTCGTGTGAACCCCAGGCCCCACCGTCCAGTCCTTGCCCAGCAGCCGTTGTGTCAACCATCTGCCGCTGTTCCGTGACACATTTTCGGACCAGACATTTACAAGTGAGCCAATCTTAACACGCACCACCAAAATTCTGATTGATTTTTAAACAAAATTTGATATGCGTCCTGATTAATATGTTTCCTTAGAATTTAATAAATTTAAAAGTCTCTTTATTCCATCAGCCATGATGATGGTGCAGAAAGTGTCAGTAGGTTCAACAATTTCAGTTCACGAATATCATAATGATTTATTGATTTACTTATTACTTAGTGTACTTACTACTTGGGGTACGAATTTAAAAGTAACACGCAACTGATGTGATTCAACATTATTTGACGTTGACCGTTCCTCTGCATGTTAGATATTTCGGTACTTGCGTAATTAGAAGCTAGTTTTGCCTCCCCTTTCATTTTTCGAATTTCCTTGGTTTTGAGACAGTTCCGAATATACAAGCCTGTACAGATCTGGAAGCTGAAACCTTGGGATTCGGAAGGGTTAGGTACTGTCGAAGCATTCGGTTCGCCATTACAGCTACCTATCACTGATATAGAAGATACACCACAGTTTGGGACGAAGTTGGCATAAGAATTCAGATGTCCTCTACCTAGTCCCCTATGCATTTCAGGACGGTCAAATCATTGGTATGGCCACTGCGCATGCGCAAACGTGAATTCCACGGTACTTATTTATTTTCCAATGGCCCAATTAACTCATATTTTGTTGGTAGTTGGGGTGTAGCTCCTAGGTGGTTCCCTGTTAATTTCAACGCGATTGAATCATTGGTATGGCCGCTGTGCATGCGCAAACTATAAATCCGCGGTACTCAATTTCTCACGAACCCATGGCCAGATATTGATGAAATTTCCTGGCAGTTTTCTTCAAACTACGCGGTGGAATTTTCGTTTCAAACTGCAAGTTATGCTCCATGCACAATGGCAGATGAAATTTGTAGATAGAATTCTTTAATCCACCCCAATCTGTGCTGAATGGATTATTTTTATCAAACGTTTGTGACTTATACCATCATGTTACTGAGACGAGGAAGCTACGTGCCATTAAACTCACCCAAATTTTTTATTTCAAGGTGTTTACATCGTTCTTGGCGAGTAAAATGAGTTCACATCTGTCCATGTGCTATAACCACATCGAATTTCGATAATCATATTCTTGTTTGCATAGGGGTATATTGATTGTATTCGCTCGTGATTCCGTAGATTCTAAGAATGTAAATTCCGAAGTTTAGCCACTCCGGCCTTGCGTTAGTTTTCAGTTTTCACTTGTAAATATCAATGACGTTACTCTAAAATTATTATGTAGTCATTGAATCCATAAATCACTTTTTTTAATTCACTCATAGCCCTTCAGCTCCAGAAGCGAGAAAAATGAAATATAGTAAAACTATACATTACATCCTCGCTTCCCTATGTATTTCATCTAGATCGGAGGATTGGTAAAGCCACTGCACATGCGCAAACGCGAAATCTGAGGTACTAAATTTCTTACGAAATTGATGGCCCGATTTTGATGAAATTTTCAGAAATCATCCTAACCTGTACTGAATTCGATACGAGGGAGCAAAGTGCCATAAAACTTTACAGACCTTTTTTTCTTTTTTTTTTTCTTGACAAAATGCATCACCTAAGAAAGTGTGAACGTTGGGATGATGTACATATGTACAGATAAATAACGCATAAATTCGGGTTTTTAAAATTACGTTGAGAGTAGGGTTTGAGCCGAGGAAAATATTAATCGCAATACCATAAAAACCTCAACTAATGGATTCCATTGGAAGCATACCTTCAGCGTCGTTATCGAGATATTTATGAGCACATACTGTTACGCTCTCATGAAAATATCTTGAGTTTGCAATGTAATCGGCAACTGTCCGGTGGGAACTTAGGTGTCAGCGTTTCATATTTTCTGCACAGTTGGCGTTTGTGGGAACCTGAGTGCGTTATCAGTTCTATTATTATCTACATAGATGTTCCGACGATTTCAGCGCACGAAAGCCCATTCCGCATGACCCATTCCAACCTGCTAGAAGAGAAAAAAAAATTAATTCCATCTGAGCCAGTTCCTCAGGGGTTTCTAGGACTTGGGTGCAATGCCATTTACTGCATACTATTGGTTCCAAAAACACATTATTTCGGATCACCGAGAACTATTCCAATGAATGAATGTAATGCAAATATTGTACCTGTATTATGCATAGCTATTTCGTTCTAATCCTTAATTATATGTTCATTTTAAGGGTTGAGCATATAATATCCCTCCCTCCCCTCCGTTATAATTATCAACCCTCAATTTCCCTGAATCATATTGCGCTAAACTAGGCACCAACTCAACATTCCATTTTCCATGACCTGAGGATGTACACAACCCTCTCCACCCCCCCCCCCCCCCATCTTAAAAGCGTTACTGCCGTCCAAAGCAAGAAAGCTGTAGAACAAGGAAATATACTTTCGAGAAAAACGCAGGTAAAGTTTTTAGGCTGTAAAATGGGCATTCTTCAATATTTTCCAATGATTTTTGTTGCAATTGATTCTCATTTAGTTAGTTTCTACAACTGTAGCAGCAATGCGCATCAATTTTGGAAAAATACTCTTACATTATATGTAAGCAACTGTTTTTCTCCGTTGTAGAAGATGAGGTAAATTTTGCTTAAAAAACGGTAGAGGCTCAGCTACTGCTTTTAGCGAATTTTCAAAGAAAATGAAGCTATTGCAATGGCTTCGAAATTTAAATAATATAAATTTTTGGAAATTTTCTTCATAGAAATCCGTTTCAGACCATTCTAAAACGATTCCTGAAATTTAACACTTTTTTATATGTATATATATATATATTTATTTATATATGTGTCACTCCAGACGATAACTCTCGATAGAATTGAGATAAACAGCTCAAATTTGCACAAAAATCTATCTTGGCAATCGAAAGGCTAAGTTCGAAGATGGGCGAAATTGGCCTACTCTAAGGAGGGTTTTGGCGCATTTAAAGTGCGCAAAAATTACCCAAAAATCCCCAAAATGTTATTTTCCAACAAGTGACCCCTCATTTTAAAGGTTTTTGCACGCTGAACACGATTGTGGAATCGGATTTTAGATATCTTGATCCGTTCTCAAATTAGAGCATTTAAAGTGCGCAAAAATTACCTAAAAATCCCCAAAATGTTATTTTCTAACAAGTGACCCCTCATTTTAAAGGTTTTTGCACGCTGAACACGATGGTGGAATCGGATTTTAGATATCTTGATCCGTTCTCAAATTAGAGCATTTAAAGTGCGCAAAAATTACCCAAAAATCCCCAAAATGTTATTTTCTAACAAGTGACCCCTCATTTTAAAGGTTTTTGCACGCTGAACACGATAGTGGAATCGGATTTTAGATATCTTGATCCGTTCTCAAATTAGAGCATTTAAAGTGCGCAAAAATTACCCAAAAATCCCCAAAATGTTATTTTCTAACAAGTGACCCCTCATTTTAAAGGTTTTTGCACGCTGAACACGATAGTGAAATCGGATTTTAGATATCTAAATCTGTTCTTAAATTAGAGCATTTAAAGTGCGCAAAAATTACCCAAAACTAGGATAATCTTTAAACTCTTACCCCCACCCCCTTAGAGTGGTCAGATTGAAAAATGTGAGAAGTATTAATTGAAGACGAGAGTTCGAAGCAAAAAAGGGGGAGGCAAACGATTAGTACAACTCCTTGAATTTACCCACAGCGATCAAATAAATAAGCACTTAGTACAATTACGTAATAAACAAACGGTAGAATCAGGATGGACAAAACGTACAAATTAAAATAAATACGAAGAGAATATACATAGAAAACCAAATTTTAGACCGAAGTTTTCCTTTATTCAAAACCATAGCCATTAATTCGAATATTTCTTTGAAAATTCGCTCATTAAGTCATGCTGCATGACTGATTTTTTCTTCGTTGGATGCTCATGCTACGGTTGTTTCCCACTGTAGTTCCTGGAGTTTTTTCACCCCTTTCCCAAAGAGAAAAACAGTACTGTAGTGATGTAGGAAGCAACAGACGAGGCCGGAAGATTGATTGAGAATGGTTGTATATTTAGTGGCCCCTGGCTCTTTTATATTCCCCTGACATGATCAGAGGGGGGTCGGGGGGTCCCCACTCTGAGGTACTTCATGTTGGCACAATACATGAGTTGTGGAGGAGCAGCCGATCACAACACTGCTCCCCCCAGAATTTAAGTAAAAAATGAGTTAAATTTTCGTTGTTTCGCTGTGGCGGGTGCCGGGCGTGGGAGGTGCGTGTGCTGGTTGTGGTCGTTCCGTGGTGGCTGTCCGGGTGGTTGCGTGGGTCGTTGTCGTGGGGCGGTGGCATAGAGTGCGTAGTGTAGGCGGGTGAGGCTCGGGCTCCGGGCGTGGTTTGGCGGGAGCGGCGGTTGCCGTGGACGCTGTAGTGGCGAATTTATGGCCATCGTTGTGTGGTGGGGGGCGTTTGGCGGTGTTGCGGTGGGTCCCGTGTTGTACGTAGGTGGGGGTGCCGGCTTACATCTGTCGATTGATACCGGTGGCGTGCGGCGATCGTCCGTTAGGTATGTGACTGTTTTCCCGTCGTTGGTTAGCACTTGATGGGGGCCGGTGTAGGGTGGCTCTAGTTTACCCCGTGGTGTGTCAACGCGGACGTACACATGGGTCGCTGTGCGCATGGTAGTAGGCATATAAGACTGTGTGTAGTGGCGGTAGGACTCGTTCGTGCGGAGGGGTACAGTTGTCGGTGGCGGTTGAGTGAACAGATCCCCTGGGAGGCGTGGTGTGGCCGAAAAGAGGCGTTGGGCCGGCGAGTAGCCGTCGGGGCCCGGGCGGTTTCTTAGGCCGAGGAGGAGGCCGCTGAGGTGTGTGGCCCAAGTGCGGGACGTGGCTGTTGCGATTATTGCGTCCTTTAGGACGCGGTGCAGTCGCTCTACTAGGCCGTTCGCTTGGGGGTGGTAGGTGTTCGTGTGATGAACCTCCGTGCCCATGGATGTGCAATATTTGTGAAAATCGGCGGAGGTGAACTGTGTGCCCTGGTCGGTGGTTATGTGTGCAGGGGAGCCGTAGCGTGCGATCCAATGGGTGTGTAGGGCCGTGATTACTGCGTCGGCAGAAATGGTCGAGAGGGGTGCGCATTCGAACCAGCCGGTGGCGCGGTCGATCATCGACAGTATGTATTTTTTTGTTGCCAACGGTGGTAGTGGGCCGAAGAGGTCGATGTGTACGTGTTCGAGCGGCGCTGCGTCGGGAAATTCGCCGAGGGGGCCCTGATGTGGCGTGTCGTTTTTGCTCGGTTGCAGCTCGGGCAGGCGCGGGTGAATAGCCTGATTGATGAGGTCATATTTGGCCAGTTGTATCGAGCGCGGATGAGGGCGGTGGTTGCCTTAATCCCCGGTTGTGTCATCCCGTGTAGGTGGCGAAAAACTGCGAGGCGTAGCGGGGTGGGGATGTAGGAGCGGGGCGAGGCGTCGGTGTTGTCACACATGATATCGTGGCCTTGGATTCGGTGTGCCGTGAGAGCCATGGTGGCGAGGTGGTCATCGGCGGCCTGTGCGTCGGCGAGTTGTTGGGTCGTGAAGGGGGTACTATGATCCGTGACGGCGTGGGCCGTGGTTGTGTTGGCCGTTGGTGGTAGGCGAGAGAGGTAGTCGGTGACGATGTTCGTTGGGCCCTCGGCGTACCGGATGTCCATAGTAAATTCGGTGATGAATCGAAGGTGCCGAAGTCTCGTTGGCGGGGCCGTATTTGACTGAGTCGCTAGGGAGGTCGTTAGGGGCTTGTGGTCCGTATAGACTGTCAGTGGGCGCCCTTCGATTTGTTGGCGAAAATGCACTATGGCGAGGTATATAGCCAATAGTTCGCGGTCAAATGCGCTGTAGTTACGTTGAGCCGGGTTGAGGGTGCGTGAGAAAAAACCAAGCGGGCGTAGGTGCGATTTGTCGATGAAGTGCAGCGCTGCGCCGACGGCGAAATCCGATGAGTCCGTGTGTAGGACGAGTGGTTGGGTCGGGGCCGGATGGGCGAGTGTTACGGAGGTTTCGAGTAAGCGTTTTGCGCGGTCGAATGCGTCAGCTGCGTCGGTGGTCCACGTGAGCGTGCGGTTGTCTTTTTTCTTCGCATCGGGTGGTATCATTTCCACTAGGGGGCGAAGAGTAGGTGCGGCTCGTGGTAAGGCTCGGTGATAGAAACTGATGAGGCCGAGGAATGTTCGAAGCTCGTGGACGGTGTTGGGTCGAGGGAATTTCTTGATGAGGGCCGTGCGTTCCGGTAGGGGTGTGATCCCGTCGGCTGAAACGTTGTGGCCGAGAAATTTGACTGAGGGTCGAGCGAGCTGGCATTTGGCTGTATTTATTTGTAGGCCGTATTTAGCGAGGGTCTCGAGGAGCGTGCGTACGTGGGTGTAGTGTTCAGACGGGGTGGCCGAGGCGACCAGTATGTCATCGAGGTAACAGTACACGAAAGGTAGGTTGCGTAGGACGTGGTCCATGTAGCGTTGCCACGTTTGCGCTGCGTTTCGTAAGCCGAAATTCATTCGCTTGAATTGGTAGGCGCCGAAGGGTGTCAGGATCGTTGTTTTTGGCACGTCGCGCTCGCTGATTTTGCAGTGGAAAAATGCGCGGGCGAGGTCGAATGTGCTGTACACGGTAGTCCCATACAGGGCTGTTGTGAAGTCGTGTAGGTGTGGGACGGTGTAGCGATCCGGTATGGTTAATCGATTCAGCGCTCTGTAGTCACCGACGGGGCGAATGTCACCGTCGGGTTTCGGGACGATGTGGAGTGGGCTGGAGCAGGGCGCTTCCGAAGGTTCGATGACCCCCGCCGCTAATAATTCGCCGAAATGGGCCTTTGCTTTCGCGTAAAGGTCTGGTGATAATCGGCGAAGTTTCGCATGACACGGGGGTCCCTTCGTGACGATGTGATGTTCGACAGGGGCGTCACATGGTGTGTCGGAAGGTTTGTAGCCATCGAGGAGGGCTTGAAATCGAGGCTCGTTCGCTGTCGTCGTGCAGATTGACTGGCTCGGAGGTACTAGTTCTACTGTTCCGGTGATGTACCGCTGCGTGGCCGCGTTGATGAGTCGGGCGTTGGGTAGGTCAACGAGTAGGCCGTGGTACGTCAAAAAATCGGAGCCGAGGATCGGTGTCGATACGTCGGCGACTGTGAAGGTCCACTCGTACGGAGGGAGATCCGGTAGGTGTACTGAGGCGGAGTGTGTTCCGTACATCTTGATCTCGGTGCCGTTTGTGGCACGTAGAGCGCTTGGACGTGTGGTTTTTCGACGTAGCAGGGTGTTCGGGACGATCGAGACGTCGGAGCCGGTATCTACTAGGAAGTGTAGGGCGGTTCGCTTGCATCTGATGAAGAGCCAAGATGTTGGTGGGTTGCGCACGGCCGTTACGGCTGGTCGGGCCGTGCGTTGGCGTTTCCCGACGGTTTCGTGCGCCAGCTGCAGGGGCTGCGGCATTTCTGCGCTCGGGGGCCCCATGTGCGATGGTAGAAACATAAGGTGGGCGTCGGGCGGCGTGTGTTCGATGTCGGCTGCGTCGGCGAGCGCCGTTGTCGTCTGTTGTGTATCACTTCAACCTCTTCGGAGACGGTAGCCACCCGAGGAGGCGGGGCGAAGGGTAGGAGGCGAGTATGATCTCGAGTTGTGCGAACCAGACGTGCGGAAATGCGGGGTCGAACGGCTGGAGCTTGAGAATCGATGGCGTACTCGCTTCGGGTGTTGTTTTCGGTTTCAGCTCCGTCATCTTCGTTTTCTTGGAAGGTGCCAGTCCGTTGAGGTGTCAGCAGGAAGTGTGCTAGGCGCCGGCGTCCGTTTCCTTATATAAGGATCGGAGATGGTGGGGCGAAGTAGCGGGAGGCGCTGCGATAGCCGTCGAGGCGGGCGTCGAAGTGGGGCGCCGCAGTGGCGTCGGTGGGGGCCGCGCGTGGTGGGGCGCGTTGATGCGGAGGCGGTGCTACGACGCAGTCAAACGGCGGGCGCTGAGCGGCGTTGTCGACGTCGGGGTCACCAGTGTAGTGATGTAGGAAGCAACAGATGAGGCCGGAAGATTGATTGAGAATGGTTGTATATTTAGTGGCCCCTGGCTCTTTTATATTCCCCTGACATGATCAGAGGGGGGTCGGGGGGTCCCCACTCTGAGGTACTTCATGTTGGCACAATACATGAGTTGTGGAGGAGCAGCCGATCAAAGCAAAAACACTAACATTAGTCCATTTTGTCTTTGATCGTAGTCATGAGCCAGAGCCTCATCACCTACGTTAAATGTTGTTTCTCTGACCCATATATACATTTCAGTCTATTATTTATAATGATTTCTTCAACATCACATTTCTTTTGAGAAAGTATTGTTCCATACATTCTTATCCAATATCAATTACCTGTAGTTTCTTTTGTCGCTGAGTGAACACTGGCCCTATACAGACAATGTCAATTGTAAGTCTTGACAGAGAAATGCAACTTGATGCCTCTTCATACCACACGTTTTTATGATTTTCACTACTGGCTCAGCCAGGCCGTTAGTTGGGGCATGGAAAGGTGCTCCAATTTTATGCTTTATACCTAGGATGCTCAAAAACTTGGTGAATGAATTGCTCGGAGAACATTTATTTGTATTTGGTGACAGTATGTGGTAACCCTAACCTAAACAAGCAGCCTCCTAGTTTTTCTATGACAATATCAGTCGATGCAGTTGGTGCCGAATAACACTCCACCAACGTCGAGTGTACATCCGTAACCATCAGGAAATACTGATTGCCGACAGTCCTGAAAAGTCTAGGTGTAAAGGAACCCAGGACGGATAGGCCAAAGCCATGGGTTCAAAGTTACCTTAGGAGGTTCAATCCGCCATTGTAAGCAAGATTTTCAATAGCTGCTTGAATTTTCAATTTGCTCATCCAACTTGGGCCACAAAAAGGGTGAGGCCAAGAAGCTTTTCATTTTGACAGTTCCTAAAAATGAGTAATATGAAGGTGTTCCACACTCGTTCTCGGCAGATTGTGTTACAATAACACCCGGTAACCTCACGTAATGCAATTTGATTCCAACTCCAACTTATTCGCACATTTTTTGAAAACTGGGTACATTATATTATCATTACGCAAAACTGCATGAGGCCAGTTACCGGTGTATAACGGCTGGATCGCTTCCGCTAAATGATCTTCCTTTCCTTTCTGATTTTTTCCACATCCAATCGAGACGGGCAGTTTTCATGAATATAACGCGAGTAACTGACGGTGGAAAGATATCATTAACTGCTACTCGTGGAATTCTGGCCCTAGAAACGAAATCGACTGTATTAATTTGTCCCCGATTTGGTATGCTGAATGTCTAATGGTATACGTCGAAAGCTGAAATGCACACCTTTGGGGGCGATTGGCGACATACAGCAGTATGCCCTTCTTGCTAACAAAGATTAATGATAAATGTTTGGAATCAATCACAACTGTGGAATTTTTTGCGTATGAATAGTCATTAATATAAAGTGATTAATACTCCCAATTATGGCCAACGCCGCACGATCGATTTGAGCGTAGACTTTTCCACTTGCGATAAGACCCTCGAAAAGCGTGCTGTGGGTTTCTTCGTTCGGTCAGGGTGAACATAATATTCCCGAAACAGCTACTGGACCCCACAGCCGGACCCCCATCTATTGGAACAGCTTTGGACCCCCATCTCCCCATAATCTAATGGGTAAGCCAGCGTGTTAATGTCGATGGTTGAGATCTATAGTGTGACAACTCAAAAAAGCAGATTTATAGAAAATCAAGGTAGAAGTTTTTCACTTTATCTAGGTAGAGTAGCTTTACCCAGTGAACTTTATTCCTCCCGAAATTCAACTTTTTGGACAATCGGAGAAGTATTCTAAGGTTATGTGGTATGTTCTATCCGGATCCATTAAAAAAAGTTTTCGTTTTGACAATTTGAAAAAAACATTTTGAGTTGTCACTATAGTGATTTGACAAAATTTCTTCTCTACGATTTGAATTTTGAAAAATCACTCGAAGGACTGTGGCTGATAATAAACTTTCTCTCAGTTTAGTTAGTATTAAGGCCTGTTCATTCATTGTTACTATTTGCAAGCTTAATAAAATACGTTATCATAATATTTTTGGTTGAATAGAAAAAACTTCAATTTTTAAATCATTTTTTTAGTAAAATTCACGAAAAAACTTACACAAAAAACTACATACCTACGTTCACAGAAAATAAAGGAACAATGTTGAGGTAAATGATTATCACAATTTCAACATTAGAATTTTCCCAGTTCTCCTAGGAAGTTCCGTTAGGATTATCATTCAGGTAGGTACTCCAAGATGCAGTGTCTCAAAAACATAATATTGCAATTGCACCACTACAAGCGTTCATTCCCATTGAAACGAAACTTTCAAAGACAGCTTACTTAATGCTTATACCTAAGTTTTGTAAAATTAACTTTGAACATTATCACAAATAATTATTAGGACTTCTTATTTATCAGTCTTCATTATTAACAGTGGAACAGTGGATGGATCAGGTACCTTTTTCCTAGCTTTTTTAGGTGCAGGCTCAAGCAGGCCCGATTCCGTCGGCATCTCACCCTCCATTGTGTTCTCAATACTTTGGAGCCAGGATCTTGAAGTTCTGGGTCGGTCTTGAGTTCGTGATCTTGACTTGACGTTTTTCTCTTTCTAGTACGTTTCTTTTTGTTGTTTTTTTCTTCACCGTTCTCCAAACAATCATCACTATCATAATCCTCACATTTTTCCAAGTCGAAATCGGGATCTTGAACAGAATCATCACTGTTCACAACGTAGTCCAGATTAGCGTTTGGGGAAATACGCGTAGTTTTGTCATCCAAAAATGTTTCATTTCCAGTAGAAGAAAATTTACTGGCTGTCGCAAGCACAGGAACATCCTCAGTTTCATCCACCACAGCTATGTCTTTACCTTGCAGTTCCAAAGGGGTTTCTGATGACCGTGTTGGAGGTAGCTCAACAGAAACAAGAGAGAGATAAGTTTTTCCATCAGCTGCCTGAAAAATATTGCTGGCTGTTTGATTAAGGGTCTGCTGCAAATCATTCACATCCTCAGGTGGGAGCCCTTCCGTCGAACAGGAATTCGCATCAGCAGAATCAGGAAAACTATGCTCTTCATTATTTGCCAGGCCGTGTGTGACTCCATCATCAAAACGTTTTTCAGATGACAAGGGTGGAGGTACCTTGTCGCTAATATCACTGGTGCATGTAGAATTTACCTCCCGCTGAGAATCCTGATTTGTTTCCGGTGGTAAAGAACATTTTGGAGGAACTGGGGTACAAGGGTCATCATCAATAGGCGTCAAAGCATCGTGTTGATTCGAAAAGAAATTTTGCAATTCATTCAGCTGTTTCTGGTCAATTTGACGAAAAAAGTCTTGTGTTCGTGTTCATATCTTTTCCAGACAGCATCAGGAACATAGGATGGTGGTGGTTTTTGGGACTTGTGTTGGGTTGTTTGAGTAAAGATAACATCTTTTCACCACGAGAGGATGGAAAAATTTTCTTGGGAGTAATTTTGCCTGTAACAAATACAAGAAATGCACCTATTACCTGCCTTGAAAAATTTCCAACAAAAACAAAAATCACTGACCAACTGTGAAAGATGGGTGACAAAACTGGTGTATAGATTGGTAGATTTAAAATACAGAATAGACAGTTAGGTACTTAACCCTTGGAATGCTGTGAAATAGGGTAAGTATCTGCAAAAATTGTGAATTAGATTTGGTAATGACATTAACTAATTTATTTTTATACCTATTTAGGTATTTTATCTACAATAATTTTTCATGATTGTTATGTCTACGATATTTTTTGGCCAGCATGTTACAAAACGGGTTGTGTGATAACTCAAAATGGTCCCACAAAGACCTACTGCGTTCAATGGAAAGCGTTATCTTATAAGCTGTCTCACTTACTGCTCCGAACAATCCTGAGAATTTTGGAGCAAGAACAAGACATCTCTGAATAACCACTAATTCTACCCTAAATCGTACCTAATTCATTCAATAACGTGACAATCCTAAAAATCGCTGTTGTGTGAAGCACAACTGGCCAATTTTGTTCCTGCAATAACGTTGACTTTTGACTTGTTACACTTGCAGCCCAAAGAGCTGCGGGGGACAGGCGATGAAAGAGGTGTGACAACTCAAAACTTGAAGGAACACTTACTTTTTGTTGGAGCAAAACTGTGCTTTTTGAGTTGACACGGTGACAGCGACCGACCTCTCCGACGGTTGTAAGCTGACTCGTGACAAGCGGGAAAGACACAGTATTGAACGGACGGATGCACCCTCTGCCGTCCAGTGCAATAACAGGCGCTGCCCCGTGGTTGGTATGGTACCTAGAAAAATCACGCTACTCGAGATGTTCAAAAGATGCTCAAAATTATCTATCCAACACTCGTGCTAACTCGAAACTCGACTTTTTTGAGTTGTCACACTAAGGATCTCAACCAGCGATGTGCTAACACAATTTTACTGCTTAGGTACTCCAGATTTTTTTCATCCTAGAAAAGGAAAATCCCTTGACCACACCGTTTGGCACCTTTTTTTCCAATAAATCATTAAGCGCTTTTAATAAACCACCCGGTTTTGGAATGCATTTTATATATAAGTCCACTCCTAAAAATTATTTTAGTAAATGATCATTTGATGATTTGATGCCGCTGCCAATCGGGCGCCCCAAATATTCAACATAAAGATCACAACAGTTCATTTAGCTATATTTAAAGACTCAACTTACGTCATTTTACACTGTTTGTCACTTCACATTCGTAATACAAAAACTTGGACTCGGCCAATATGGGGGCCCACTACGATCCCTTAGTAGTAGTTAGTAAAGTAAGAAAAGGTGAGGGAATTCCCAACACTGCTGTTTCAAATCCTCACAGAATAACCTTGACAGATTCTTTTAAACTTCGAATAGTAGGTAGGGTACGTTTCACCTACCCGCTTACCAACTATGTATTTTCTATAACATTCATTATATTGCTTCGAAGTCAATCGTTCGTTCTATTACTTGAGGCTCAGAGTAAGTTGGGGTGGATGATCTCACAAAAATTTGATGACAATAAAATGTATGGTAGGTAGGTACCTTTTGCTCATTTGCGCAAACGTCAAGCCCTGCGAATCGCTGTATGCTTAATATAAGTGGGAAAAGCTTCATTTATAAAATGAAATACCTGCAATAAACCCAAAGAATGTTTAGTTAGTGATTTTGGATGCAATTTTTTGACTTTTTGCAAACACAGCTTTTCTACCTTCGGTAGATGCGTGGTAACGAAACAAAACGGACGGTTAATTTTGTCCTACCCGAAATATATCCATCTATGAAAAGCAAAGGGATCACGGAGATGTGATCACCGACAGGTAACTATATTAGTAAATCATCCCCTTTTCCATCACCTTGTCAGGTCGAACATCCCACCTCTTTTCCAACCACGGCCACTTTTTCCGGGTTTGCTGGCCAGTTGGCACAACAATGAACCGTTTTTCGGGCGATGTAGCAATTGAGCTGACACAGTTTGGCACATTAAAATGTTTGTACGACATTTTTTTGGAATAGCAACAAAATATGAAGGAACAGCACCGCGAACTTTCTGATTTCTGCGTCCACAATCCGGCCAACTTTGTTTTTGTCTGGTTGTTGGTTCCATTCTTCTTCTCATTCGAGGTATTTTCTTCTTGCTATACAGTATGGTAATGCGTTGCTGTCATTTCTGTTGTGTAGAAGATGTTGAAGCATCGCGGGATAACGGAAACGAAACTTGTTACATGAATGTAGATGTTAGTTGATGAGAAGCATGGAAACCGCCTTGACCCCAGAGATAGAGAACTGTGACGTCACACACTCGTCAACCAGTCACAGAGCGTTCTGCGCAGCTTCCCCTTCTCCAGATTTTCAAATTCGATTTTAATTATTACAACATCTTTATCCATATTTGATCACCTTTTCGTGAACCGTAGGTGGTCTAGTGTAGAGTAAAAAAGGTTTCATACAGATTTTCAGATAGGTGCAAGTTCCTCATTATACACCTGTTACCTCTTTCACTCCAGTGCAGTCGATTGTTGTCCACCTGGTTCATAACAGGTGGTTGAACGTGAGCGTGACAGATGAAAACAGTCATGAGGTTTATTCTTGAACGCACTAAGTACCTGCAAGTTATTGCTTAACAATTCCAGTCTCTTATCAGTCTTCATAAACACTTGATAGCAGAATTAATATTAACACCCTTAGAAATTGGGGAGAACATTTAAAACAAAAATTCGTAGACGAATTTGTAAACATCTGCAGATTATATATGGATGGAGGGGGGGGGGGGATAGGTTCAAATGGCAGATTAGAAAAATATGCGTGAAGGATTTAAAACGTGAAATTTGTTGCAAAATATCTCCTAGTTCCGTATGTACCTATTCACAATGTTGGACCCGTAGCAATAGCTTATATTCTACGAAATATCCGTCAGTCGCAAGTCCAGTATTAATTTCGTGGTAAAAAGGTGCTTCTAATTTATTTTGAATCTTAGATGGTTATCTCAAATCACCTGAAGCTTTGAAAGGACTTGAGCGGTGAGGCCAAGTTAGGTAAGAACTTACATAATTTAGGAAACCAAGTAAATGCGTTATTTCTCACGACTAATTAGAACTTCCTCATCAGTTAACAACATAAAAACCGATCCGATGGAAAAATCAGCCAATTTCAGACCCCTGTTAACTGGCATCACCGAACATATCGTCGAGCCCATTTAGACTACCGATGCGACATAATAGTACATAGGTTTAAAGGTACTCCATAAGTTTCTTTCTTTATCGATACAACTGACCAATACTAAATCCATTCCCACTATATTTCACAGATAACGACCCCCAGCGACCCCCAGTATCCGACAACGGTGAAATTGGAGTGATATCGAGCTTGTCAACGCCACTCAGCAACTTCAAGTTCCCATGGACAAAGCCAAGGTGAATATGCCGTATATCTAAGTACATTGTTGATGAGCACAGATAAACTTCTGAATGAGACTGCATGATGGATTTTTACATATCTAAATACAAATCCATAACAAAATCTAATTTGTTGATAGGTTTGTGATAGGTGTTGATAGGTTTGTTGTTCACGGCCAAACTAATCATCCAAATCAGGTGACAATTGTCGAGGGTCCAACTTAGAAAAACGGAGTTATTGAAAAAATAGTCTATTTCCACTAATACACGAAAAACGCAAAAAAAACACACTTTTATACCGGTTTCGGTGATCAAACCATCGTCAGTAACACACAATAACAGTGTTTTTTGCGTTTTTCGTGTATTAGTGAAAATATACTATTTTTTCAATAACTCCGTTTTTCTTTGAAATGGGTTTCCACGATTTCTTCGCGAGTGATTTAGTTCGTCCATCTTAGGTTCAGCAAACATAAGAATTTCAAAAATGACAGGGTGGGAACACTTGAGGCCAAAGTGGCGCGTTAAATGAGATGGGACTGGTGGACAATATTGAATATTTATGTAACTGCCATTGCCGAACATAAGAGAGCTTGTAATTCGAATACGGTGGGATTTTCTTCGTGTCTGTGTGTGCGAGCGTGTGTAGGTATGTACGACCCTACTAAATCAGGGTAGTACAGTGATAGGAATTCAGTGAGCTATGCAGAAAGGGTTTCTATACAGGAAAATAATAAACGTTTTAATAAACGTTTTTACAGTTTACAGTCCATTTCATAGTCACTGCTTTTGTGCCCTTTAGCACATAGTTCTATTTCTTTGAATCAACGCAAATACTTCAATTTATTTTATCTCATTCAATTTTTTTGTGTTTCAGATATCTAATTATATGAATTAATTTTAAATAAAATCCTGAGTTCTGGAAGTCTTTCTTGTTTAGTTTACTACTTTGAAACCCAGTACCCCCCAGCGCCCAGTGGTGCCGCATGACACCCAACTTTTCAGCCCCTTTCTCCCAAAAGAGCAGGTCACAAAGTTTCTAAATATATTTCCCGTGTTTCTAAACCGAAAAGGTACCTACTACGGACACAAATTAGGAAGGGAAATTCGAGAAAAAAAATGTAAGGGCGTGAATGGGCGTGAATCCGACGCTTTCATTGGGGAAGCGAATAGTTAAGCTTACCTAATTTCAGACGCACCACTTCACCTCAGAAATCTCATAAATATCAAGCTGCAAATTATTTAACTCATTTCCTTAATATATAAGTAAGATTAGGAAACAATTTTTTAAACTTCACCTGCTGTCATACTGAACAATTACGTATTGCAAACTTGAAATTCTTATTTTTGTAAAGCATGTGTTCCTTAATAATTTGTTAATAACGTATATTAGTTTAATTTTCTGATTTGTGGCATCACGCTGCGCATAGCAGGTCGCACTAAATCAATACAAACTTGCTGGTCATTCATTATTCATTTACTTAGAGATAACAATAACTGATGCAAATCGATACTGAATTTTGTGCAATCCCCCTTCCCATGCACAAAGTTGTCCTTAAATAAGAAAGTAGCATTTGATGTATTTTGTGTTACTGTACTGTCAAGGTCTAGGTAATGTTCAATAAATGCAGTAGTTAAAAAAATCTATAAAGAAGAAATATGATTGACTTGTTCCGATTCTAATACTCTGATCGTAGGCCATACAGTAATCATGATTGCATTGTTCATACAGCCCAATTTCATGGAGCAGATGCTCGAATCGATCAAGTGGAAAGGAATACTGTGCGACTTTTGCTGGAGTAAAGGTGTTTCACTCGGGCACCTCATGGACATTCGACGCTTTATGCGGGGAGAACATCAGGCCCAGGTTATAGGGAATCAAAATGATCTTCTCTTCCTACATTTCTTCCAGACTTACTAACCTATTTCTTATTCTGAATGAACGGTAAGTTCCAATTCTAGAAAGTAAGGTGGTTGGTGGGCGTCACGTAGTTTAGTTCCTAAGGAGTTTCCTCGGCTATATAATTTCATCCGGTTTACAGGCATCTTTGAGTGAATTCAAAACGGAACAAATCAAAATAACTAACACTACATAATATCCTAGTTTGAAGTATTTCAGTTTTGTTGAAGCACGTATTATTGTTTGACTTAGGATTTAGGGACCTGTACCGGGTGAAATAAACTTTCTTCTGTACTTGCCTATTTCTGGTCGAGGAAGTTTGTCTTCTTTGAAACTAAATCACTCTTCCTATACCTACTAGAATGTTCCAAAAATTGGTTCTTGCACACAATCGACAAGTTACTGTTTCAATCCTGGGGAGAGATTCAGGTAATTTAAATTTCCATGTCCATCATTTCAGTATTTCATACTTCCATAATCTGAAATGAAATGGTTCGCACTTTCAAGAATCGGGGTGATTAATAAAACGTTCAGTACCTTCTGATTTTTTAAGGAGTCTTGGTTCGCCGAACCCTTGGAGTCTTAATATTGCCATACCTTCCGGAGGAGTCCGTCGTCAAAACTCATTTCATTGCACTCACGCTAAGTACCAAATAACCCAATCCACGATGTGAGTAAGATCAGAAGTCATTTTTAACCTGTTCTACTGGAGAGCCATGTGCATGTCCAACTATTCACAGGTCGATAATATCCGTTATTCGGGAGTCGAGATAGATCACCGTTTGAGGTGAGATACGTTTAGACGTGAATAACATGATTATCCGATTAAGGAAAGTAATGCACATACGTGGGTGGATAATACGAAATTTTCTCTCGCTAGAATCCAAACATCTGTTCTACTTCGCAATGACAGTCAGTTTGATGTTTGCAATTCTGGGTTAGTGTGGATGTAGGAAAGAACTGTTGAAGTTGCTATTTACAGTCCAAAAGCAAATGATAAAAATCCTTCTTTGGAAAACTAGAAATACAAGAGCTTATATCTCTTTGGTTAAGATTCGAATAGATATTCTGTCTGGTAAATTAAATATCATGAACTGCTCAAACTGTACACAGGATACCTTTTCGTTTAACTACATTTGGTCAAAGATGTTTTGATTATCGCGGCTCTGTTCAGTTCAGTGTTCTGTCCATGTGTACCTATTAGATAGATGTATAGTTCAAATGCGGTCAATGTGAGACTGAAAATTCATATTTACATTTATATTGCCTTTCATGCTGGTTCACCAGTTTACGGATTTTAGCTATAGGTATCATTTACATACCGACTCGTAGGTATCAATAGCTCATTATTTATTGGTTATTAGGTACGACTTGTTTTTTCCTCACAAATATTTAATTTTTCAGTTGCATTTGCGAATGTAGGCAATAATTTATTATCACATTATTCGGGAAACATAAATATAAAAATTAGCATGTAAAACAGAAAAGTTGGCGAACATTGTAATAACTCCTCCCCACAGCTCAAGTTTTTATTAACGAGGGAAGTAGCATAAATTATTATTTTTGAAATGCAAAATTAAATTTTTAATAACTAGATACAGTTAAAGATAAAATATAACCTATATTACGAGTATATATATATGTTATGTGTGTGTGTTGTGTGTATATGTGTGTGTGTCTGTGTTGCGTATTGCAAGTCTGATGAAGGTCTCGGTGTTGGCCGAAATCGTACCGAAATGGACACTTAAAGAGTCTTTATAGTCGCCCAACAGTTTCCTCTAGACGATCCTTCCCTAGGCCTTCCGCTTTCATTCCCACTCCAATAACTTCGTCCATCCATCTGAGCCTCGGCCTTGCTTGTTTCCGCACTGAGAATATCCTCCTATCCAGAATCATACAGACTTGGTAGTAACTAAGGTTATACACCTACAAAAGTTCCCAAAGAACCCAAAGAAGAGTTTAGAAGGAAGTTGCTGAATTTCTACGATTCAATTGCCTGTGCGATCATTATGGTCCAAATTACATTATTCTGTGTAAGTGTCATAAGAGTCCCCGAAGGTGTGAGGTGAGAGGAAGGATGGGAGCTGCTAAGAGGTGGGTTTCGACGTTTTATTTTTATTTTTTATATCTATTTTTTTTACATATCTCCGTAAATATTAGTCCTAGCAAACATTCTTTCGGTAAAAAACTTGAAGTAGATAAAATTTGCAACAAAAATGTCACATTCATTTTGGTTTATTATTCTGTGAATAATACACCTATTTATTCGGTCAGCAGCAAATTTTTATAACTCCCCCTCATCATTTTTTGCTTTCACGTTTCAAGGTGCACAGATTCCAAAAATCAAGTGTCCGCCCACCGTATGCCGGATCGTGCACATCTCCTTCATTTTCGGTATGAAAAATTCGGTCTTCCGCACATATGCTCCATTTGGGCCCTAGTTCTGCTCCGAAACTTTGCAGCCCGATCGGAATATACCCAGGGGTGTTATGAGTGAAAAATGGGTGTAAAAATAGAGTGGAGAGTGGAGTGGAGTGGTGGATAGAGTGGAGTTTTAGTAAAATGAGCTTTTGAGGTGTCTTTTTCCATGTTTTTTACGGCGAGAAGACCGAACATGAAGTCGATTTTGACAAAAGAATGAAGAAGTGAGATTGCAACGAAGGTTCAGCTCCCAAAATTCATTTTTCTATGAGTCAAAAACCTGGGAAATTGTCTGAAATCACCGTCAGTATGTATAATAACATAGAAAAATTGTCAACAGGTGAATGAAGACAATTAAATTGCACAATCAATGATCAAGCATAATTAATATGTCAGAAAAAAAAAGGAGCGTAATTCGTGTTCTTGGGGGCCAAAATTGGAGGAAACCATCAGAAATAGCTATTTCACTTATTGCATATGAAATAAATAATAAGTGAGCAGCCAACATTCTGTAGGTATGTCCAATAGAATAATAAACCTATGTGACTAGGACTTTGCAGCGTTTTGTGGTAGTATCAATACTCTCGAAGTTATAGGCTTACCAAATTCTTGTATTTACTTGGGACTAAGCTTATTGTAGTTTTCTCCATTCTAATTATTATCATTTCAAACACATCTGTTCGTATATCATATCCCTACAGAAATGAATTACAGACGGCAGTCGTAATGTACCGACCTACTAGCATTTTTCCAAGAAAGGGGGAGAATAGAAAGGGTGGTGGAGGGGAGGTGTGCCACAACGTTCCCTTTTATGAGCTGTAGTGTTGGCGGTAGGTGTGATTTAGGACCTGTGCAAAAATCGCACACCCTGATTTCTCTTCTAGTTATTTTTCAGGTCCTAGTGATCAGCAAAATGCAGGTTGCCATCCGAAAAAGGATTAGCTGTAGGCTGGAATGGGGTGGAGGCGTTTCATTGCACATAACGCTGTTGGTCAACTCCCTATTAATTTAACTGCAGATTATCAGCAGTTTCTCCTTTTGTTTGAAATCAGATAGGTGCACATTTTTCTGTGCCTTCAAACTGTTGTTGGTTTAAGATACGATTTTCTAACAAATACTCTGGGAAAACCATTAGACTTACGTAAAATATTATAGTACAAAAAGTGTTTAGTATTGAATTACGAACAATCTGAGACCAAATTCGAGTGTATGGATATCGCCTCCTGTTTATGCGTTATATATACATAGCACCGCCCGCAACTTCCCTCCAGCGAAGACCTACCACTTTCTTGCATTTTCCTGAGCAGTAGAACCCCCTGGACAGTAATCAGAAAAGCAACCGCGCAGCGTGATTTTTGCGTACTCAGTCCTACTACCGCCAACATTACATCGCGTAATAGGGAACGTTGTGGCACGCCTCCCCTCCGCCACCCTACCTACTCACCCACGTTCTTGGAAAACCGCTAGTAGGTAGGTACATTACGACTACCTTCTGTATTTAATTTCTGTAGGGATATGATATACGAATAGATGTGTTTGCAATTTTAATAATTAGAAAGGAGGAAACTACAATAAGCCTAGTCCCAAGTAAGTACGAGAACTTGTCAAGGCTATTTAACATTGATAGTACTGATACTAAGAAAAATATGAGTAAGACCTTTTTGTAGGCTATTTTGTCTACATCAAGTTTGTAAACGGAATATTTTTCACTAGGTTTGTATATGTATATTGGTGGAAAACCACCTTTGAACAGCTCCCCCACCCTCCGCTCACCCGCCACCCTCCAGGGCTCTTAGTAGGATGATCCGTACGTACCTACCAACCAATACAAAAACCATACTGAATTTTGAAACACGGGGTTTTTTTCAGTCGATCTAAATTTTTGTCTAATTTGGCTGGGTCTTTCTCCCCACAAAAACCCCTATATCTCTCCTGTAATTTTAAAGCACGCTCTTTTACCGTGGGTAATCTATTTAAACAATGTATAACTCTAGAGATTTGTGTATTTTATATTTGAATAATAATAATGTGTTTTATGTCTGAATAATGATAATGATTCTGTTTTAATTTTAATTATTGTACAAAATTAAACCAAACCCAGATTTTAGAATTTTTCTCGATTTTCCCCAACTCTATCTCCCAAACTATATCCGTTAATTAAAAAATTAATTGGACCTTAATTGAAGAAAATTTACTCTAGGTAGTCTAATTTCGTATAGAGTAGGTTTCGCCAAACTCAATATTTCCCGAGATATTTATGTACAAATGTAAGAAAAGATGACTCCGGACCATACAATTCGGGCTCATGCCACTACGGAAGGCCGGGAAAGCAAAACGTTCAACGGCCTAATAAACAAACTAACCGCAGAGAGCTGAACGGGAGACTATGATTATAAACCTTAATCAGATGTTTAATTTATCGGATTCCATTCGAAAGAAGTCAAGCGTAAACAAGGTTACCGACGAGTTTCGTAACACCCAGATGGACACGTTGAAGAGAAAAAGTGTTTTAAATGGTACGAACGTAATCACTCGCGGTGAAATCGTGGAAACCCATTTCGAAATAAAAAACGGAGTCATTGAAAGGTTGTATATTTCCACTAATATACAAAAATAACTGTTATATCGGTTTCGGTGATCAAACCACCGTCAGTAATCAAGCAAACCTTTCAGTAAATCCGTGTTCTCTTTTTAAACGGTACGCCCACGTACGATGTGGATTGAATCGCCCCAAAGAAATGAATTTTGCGGATAAACCAGACGTAACCAAAACAGTTTATAAATGTACCTATCAAAGATAAATCTTATTCGAAAATTTCAACTGCTACGACCGAAAATATTTACTACTTTCATTGTATGGATGCAGGATGAAGGAGCCCAAGATCAGCACGGCAGACGTTCCATTGCATCGCGCCAAGAAATCCCTACTGATCACTTCATCCATCCTGAAGATGACCAGGTTTATGACAGCTTATCAATGAATTGATAGTAATATATTCGTAGTTTTGTACAGCATAATGCCTTGAATTGTTGTAATTTATCAACGGATGCCGATATATTTAAATGGATGTCGGATGTTCCCACGCCAAGATGACCGAAAACCAGCTAGAATGAGGCTTGGACATGACTTAATATTACTTTCCCACTTTCAGATAAAAGCAGGTTCCATTCTAAGAACTTTGGGACCAACCACACTCTCCTAGGACGAATAGTTCTTTTCCTATGGGCTAAGATAATAACGATATTTAAGATAGATGAGGCGTTTAGTTGCAAAACTAGCTCAATCCACTATTTTTCACAAATCACTTTTTTGGCTTTTCGCAAAGTCCTGGGTCAGCTCTACAACCTCTCAAAGCGATTCCCACCGAATCCAGTTCGATCCTCTAGAAAAATGGCTTCGAAAACGCGGCTCGTTGCAAACCCAGCTCGTTCCAAGCTTACGGAAGCTGCCGCTTGGCGCGTAGTGGAGACCCCACCACAAATCGGTTGTTGGGATTCTGTGGTTCACGTGAATCTGCAGTCTACCTTTTGTTTTGTTTTGGGTTTTCCCTGCAGTGTAGTCTTCCTTTTGTTTTGTTGCTTTCTCAATTATTATTGTTCTAATAATTATTGTGTTAGACAACATTTTGTAATTATTACAAAATGGATAAATATCCCGAAGAAGAGAGAGGAAGACCGAGGAAAAGAATTGTGAATCTCTCACAGTGGGCAAGAGAAAGAGCTAAACTTGAAAGGTATGATGTTTACGTAATTTCATTTGTTTGTAAGTCTTACCTTACCTTACTGGCGTTCTCTGATTGTTCATTACACGCCGATACGTTGTCTTATTATCCTATGAATAGATAGTAAGGGTTTTTCTTTTTTCTACAGATATTCGAGTCCAGGAGTGCCTCCGCGGACTGTTGGTTGCAATCATTCGAAGAAGAAGAAAGTTTTCTACTGCGAACAGCTCACACATCGCACTATTGCGAAATTCCACGGCATGTTTTATGAAAACCAGTCAAAGATAAAGCAAGATAACTTCCTGCTCAAGTATACGGACGCTAAGCCGACGGAGAGGACGCGGTTTGTCACTCACTCACGTGAGAAAACACCATATTTTTTCAAGTACTTTATTCTGATGGATGGAATTAAAAGGCGTGTTTGTCAAAAAACCTTTTTGAAGACGTTGTTGCTGTCTAAAAATAGGGTACTGGGTACATAGAAACATTGCGAGCGGAGCATCTGCTACGGAAAGAAGAGGTGGTGATACGAGCAAACGCTTCTATGCTGATAAGCAGAGATCTGTAATTCAGTTCATAAAGCAATTCAAATGCATCGAGAGTCACTAATGCCGTGGGAAATCCACTAGAGTGTACATGCAATCAGATTTAAATATAAACAAAATGTGGCTTATGTATGATGAGAAGCATCGTAATGACGACCTCAATGTTAAGAGTTCGTTTTTTCGCAAAGGTCTTCGAACTAAATTCAATATCGGGTTTGGCAGTCCCAAGACTGATGAGTGCTCAACGTGCCTGTCACTCACCGAACGCATCAAGCGCTCAAACAATGATGTGCTAAGAACTAGGCTCGTCACTGAGAAAAATGTTCATGAATTGAAAGCCAGGGCGTTCTACAACCTTCTTAAAAAAAGGATATCAAGATTTTCGTAATTTCATTCGACTGTCAAAAAAATCAAACTCTGCCCGACATACAGGACCAGTCCGCTTATTATTCTCGACAGCTCTACCAATACAACCTGACGATTGTGGTAGGTGACTCCAAGGCTCCCCAAACAAGTGGAAACGTTTTCATTTACCACTGGTGCGAGAATGAACAAAAAAAAGGATCGAATGAGGTGTCTTCTGCTGTGTATGATTTTCTACTCAACTTCGCAAACATTCCTACGGACGTTGAGAAGGTTCGAATATTTTGTGATGGCTGCGGGGGCCAAAACAAAAACTCAACTACTATTGGCATGCTCGGTTTTTGGCTCCTCAAAGTTGCTCCAACTCATATCAAGGAAATTGAATTAATTTTCCCTATGGTTGGTCACTCATTCCTCCCGTCGGACCGAGTATTTGGCCGCATTGAGAAGGACATCAAGAAGCAGAACACGATAGTACAGCCAAACGAGTACACCGAAATTTTCAAGAAGCAAGGCACAACCATTCCTCTTGCTGGGAAAGTGTACGACTTTAAGACTGCTGTAACTGTGGCAGTGCGCCCCCCTGGTCAGTGGCATTTTAAATTTAATGCAGCTAAACGATTTTTGCTGAGAATTAATGGAAGTGATGTTGAAGTAAAAGGTGAGCAGCCCTACAACTCGTCCACTGGTGCCTTTAAGAAGATCTCCAAGAAAGGCAAAACGTTTTCGGATATTGCAGAGAACCCTGTCACTGTAGGAGTTCCAGTAGCACCGGCAAAACTAACAGATGTTGGAAATTTGTTAGCAAAACACTATGGATCCGACTGGAGGGAACTCGAAACACTACAATACTACAAAGACGTCCTTTACCTCGCAGAAAACAACGTCGAGCAAGACGTCGATCCAAATGAGCCATATTGTGTAAATGCGACTTCAAACGAAAATAGTTTCTCCTAATTCGTCAATAATTGAATTATTCCTTTCTTTTATTATTCATGTATTCTCTAGAATTCATTTATTATTCATTCACTGTGTCTTGTGTACAAATAAAAACTAAAACATGAACATGTGTTATTTTATGGCCTATTCCAGGGAAAACAGTACTTTTTTGTACTGGAGTTTTGAATTCAATTTACCTATTACATTCATGAGCAATAAATCACTAAATAAGAAAAGGTACAGTATAAAATATTGACTTTACAAGAAAAATTGAAAGAAAAATTACCCGAATTGCAGCAAACCCAGCTCGATCCAAAAAACTGTTTGAATTTAAAAATACTAAAAAAATTTAATGGCGGTAATAACTGTTGGGGAACTTTCCTAGACCTCTGTTCTTTAAAAAAAAGCATGATACAGGTACCGAAATTCAAAGGAATGGACATGAGACGTTTTTCGTCTTAAAAAATCAACCGTCAGATCAAACCACCGTCAGTAATCAAGCAAACCTTTCAGTAAATCCGTGTTCTCTTTTTAAACGGTACGCCCACGTACGATGTGGATTGAATCGCCCCAAAGAAATGAATTTTGCGGATAAACCAGACGTAACCAAAACAGTTTATAAATGTACCTATCAAAGATAAATCTTATTCGAAAATTTCAACTGCTACGACCGAAAATATTTACTACTTTCATTGTATCGATGCAGGATGAAGGAGCCCAAGATCAGCACGGCAGACGTTCCATTGCAGCATGGCGCCAAGAAATCCCTACTGATCACTTCATCCATCCTGAAGATGACCAGGTTTATGACAGCTTATCAATGAATTGATAGTAATATATTCGTAGTTTTGTACAGCATAATGCCTTGAATTGTTGTAATTTATCAACGGATGCCGATATATTTAAATGGATGTCGGATGTTCCCACGCCAAGATGACCGAAAACCAGCTAGAATGAGGCTTGGACATGACTTAATATTACTTTCCCACTTTCAGATAAAAGCAGGTTCCATTCTAAGAACTTTGGGACCAACCGCACTCTCCTAGGACTAATAGTTCTTTTCCTATGGGCTAAGATAATAGCGATATTTAAGATAGATAAGAAATGTCGTGACGTCACTGTACCCCTCCTGCCTGGGAGGGACCCCTTCGCCCAGTGTGATGTCACTTGTTGTCGAAACTTCGAAAGCTCATAGAGAAAGAACTATACATCGTAGGGGAGTGCGGCTAGTCTCAAAATTCTTAGAATAGAATCTAATTCCATTAAAAAATATAAACAGAAGTCTTGGGCTCCTCATTGCATCCGTTTGGGCCCTCCAGGAATTCGCATAATTCGTCGAAGACCCAGCCATTGCCCTCAGCAAGTTTCCTAATGTCGCAGGCACAATATGAGCCTCTGGATATGATTTCCTCTGCCAGGAAGACGGATAGCGGTGCTCAGGACGCCGAGTGCTCATACCCTGAATGAAGCAGTCATGTCACATCAGGACATTTTGGTCTATTTTTCAATAACGAACCTTCGGAATCGAGCAAGATTTTGTTTTTTTAATTTTATGGTTTCCGTTTGAAGGTGGATACTTGGAATCCGAAAATTGAATAAAAACAATTTCTACCATCCGCCATAGGTTGCATTCGGCGTTTAGTTGGTCCGCGAAGCTCAGTAACGCCGAGCATCGCGGACCAACTAAACGCCAAATGGAACCTATGGCGGATGATAGAAATTTTTTTAATTCCACTTTCGGATTCCAAGTATCTAACTTGAAACGGAAACCATAAAATTTAATAAAAAAATGCGTACTCGATTCCGAAGGTTCATCATTGAATATAAACCAAAATATCCTGTGACGTGACTGCTTCATACAGGGTATGAGCGATATGAGTGCGGGGTTGATGAACAGACAAATTGTATTTCCCGATACGACACACGGCCTTACAAACATCACGCCGATCTACTTTGTGTACCTACCTACCTCGTGGCTCGCGCCATCCCCCTATTTTGCCGCACACTCTCGCTACATTGTGACTACCTGGGACGAGTTGCTCGGCGTCCTGAGCACATTCTTCGTCCTGTCAGTCATCTCTAAGGAGTGACAAATATGGGTTGACATTTTCCGAACGTCCTAGCTCGAAACTTTCAATATGAGGATTTTTCTAATTTTTAAATTTATATCGAATTTGAGAAGTTTTTGAGACCACCCGGAGCATGATCAGCCGTTCGTTGCACCGAAAAGCTTCGTCAGCATGATCATGTTGAAGAATCGGTATTCATCCAGCCCAGATATCATAGCTAGAGAGCACAGCTGATTATAAACACGCATGGCTGTACGAAATCCGATTGGTTATTCCGAGATATTAGTCCATCTGAAGAATGATGGTTATTTATTTTGGATTTTGTAGATATTATGTACTTTTTTAATTTGAAAAAACGTTATGCTTAATGAGTAACAACAAATAATGATAGAATTCTTAATTCCACCACATATTTATGAAATGTGATTGACCGGCTGGCTCCAGTACTCAATGTAGGGCCGTCTTGCGGGAAGCAGGAGGGTAGGTATTCATCACAGAAAACAGTGATCTACGCAGAAGGGGCATCTATACAGGTAAATAATAAACCGTTGTGTAATAGTTAGCAGCGTTTTACAATTTTAGGATCCAAGAACGTTTGAGTGAAGATGAGGACAGTTTCAGTCGAATCCGCAAGAGATCCCGAAACAATGCAAAAATCCAAAACAGAAGCCCCATACGGGCATACATAAGTAATATCTCTCTATTGCCCAAACGTCTTCCATTCAGATTGAAGAGCTCAAAAAGTCACACCACATTTCGAGTATTTTGCCACCACAATCGATCCTTTGAAAGCAATTATTGAACACGACATTATTAAACTCGATGTGTTCTATTATACTGTGCCGCAAAACAACCCGAGCATTCATATCACCAATAATCAGAAACCATTATTCCCTTCCAGGTTGTCCTACTGAAAGCTACATAATCAAGAATAGCCAACTAAAAATTATTTGCTACTTTTGTAGTCCCAGATAATGAGCCTAATAATGTTTTATGGTTTCATTAATTCATAATGTTTTGTTGTTTTATGTACTCGTCTCTAGATAGAGGACGAAGGAGCCCAAGCTATGCACGGCGGACGACCCACTCCACCAGACCGAGAAATCTCGGCTCACCACTTCGAATATCATGAAGATGATCAGGTTTGTTACTGCTTACCAATGAAATATAATCGTATCTTCCTGATCAGTACAGCAAGATGCATTTGACTGAAGCAATTTATCAAAGGATGATTCAGTCAGTAGTTGAACAGTTTAGCAATCAGTAATTAGTTTGCTACTTCAGCCCTCCTGCAAAATCACCCTAATGATAATGGCTTCTTAATTTATTTTATTTGGCTTCAGGATGAAAGCGCTCAAGCTATACATAGCGCACTTCCCTCTACACCGCTCCATGACATCCCTGCTCATCACTTCAGGCACCATGAAGATGTCAAGGTTTGTTAACTGTTTATCAATGGACGTTCAGGTCAGTTGTTATATTAACTCCCTACGTCATCGCACGTTGTTCAAACAATTCTAGATTGCGGATTCCACCACCCATGAAACCGATCCTGACTGGAGTGTTTGGATACCCGAAGTTATTATGTCGAATGAGTGAATTAATTTCATTAGCAATTAGTTTGCTACTTCAATCTTCCTGGGAAATCAGTCTAATGATAATGGTTTGTTACTTTTCTTATTTAGCTTCAGGACGGAAGAGATCAAGCTGTACACAGCGGAGCTTCATATACACTACGGCAAGATATCCCTGCTCACTTCATGCATCCGAGACATGAGCAGGTTTGTTACAGATTAGCATGAATTATTAATCATATCTTAGTAGGTTTATATGGCGCAAAGCACTAGAGTGAATGAGCTGCATGAGACTGGTAAGTGATCAAGATTTATGAACTGATGCGTTTGGTTTATTATTTTCAATAATAAGCCTTTGGGATCGAGCATGGAAAAAAAATCCCCCCCCCCCCCCCCACCAACCCATCACAAAATGTGATGGTTACTTTTTCAAGGTATGTAGAATCCGGCAATGGAATAAACAAATTTCTGTCCGTCCGCCGCACGCCGTACTTGGCACTTTTATCAGTTACCGTGAACCAAAATTAATGAAATTTGGTTTATAGGTCCCATTTGGTCTAGTTGGCCCGCAAAGCTCGGCGCTACTGTCAGTCATTTCTAAGGGGTGAACGCCGTAGCTCGAAAACTTTCAGTAGAAGGGTATGGTTTTCTTTATGTTTTTAAATTTATCTCAAACTAAAGAATTTTTTGAGACCACCCACAACAGTGAACGACCAGCCGTCCGCGTGCATCGAAAAGCTTCGTCAACATGATTGTGAATGAATATGTATAAAAACGACCCAGATAAATATTATGGCTAGGTAACATCGATTATAATCACGAATGGCTGTACGAAGCGGGGCTGGTTGTTCTGTGATATTATTTCATTTTAGGAATGGGTTGAAGTAGCTCTTTTGGATTTTGTTGATAGGTACTTTGGTGACGAGCAAACTTTATGCTTCATGAACAACAATAAATAATTAATGATTGAATGACTGAATCCTCCGCATTTTTATGACACTGTAATTCCCGGGCTGGCTCCATTACTCGATTTTGGGTTTTCCCGGGGAGAGCACAAGGGTAGGTATTGACCGCAGAAAACAATTATCTACGCAGAAGGGGCATCTGTAGAGATAAATAATAAACCGTTGTGTAATAATTTGCAGCGTTTTTACTGGGCAGTAATATAACCTCCCTGTACGTCATAATACTTTATTCAACTTCATCTAGAATGCTGATTCTGCATACCACCCATGAAACCGATACTGAATGAAGAGTTTGGATCCTCGAAATGATGAATGATCAGGAGCACATTACATTACAATTAATTGGCTAGCTGTGCTATACGAAAAAGTAGCCTGATGATAAAAGCCCTGCCTTGATGTTTAGTTCATCCCATTTCTATTGATATAGGACGAAAGATGCCAAGCTTTCCATGAAGGACAACCTTTTCCACCACGCCAAGGAATCTCTGCTCACCACTTTTAACACCATGAAGATGTTTATTGCATGTTCAAACATCCAGGTTTAGGTTTATTGCAGCTTACCAATGAAAGGAATGCATTTGCTTAACATTTTATTTATCACAATTGGAGAATTTTGGACAAACTGAGCAGAGGAGTCATCACTTCATCATCCGGACCTCCTATATTTTATTTATCATTACGATTTATTACGACAATTGATCTGCTACTACAGCACTGCTATCAAATTAGCCTTATCGTATTGCTTGTTACTCTTATTTATTTAGATGGAAGATGAAAGAGCCCAAGCTATCTACAGTGAAAGTCCTACAACTACACGCCAAGACATCCCTGCTTATCACTTCAAGCGTCCCAGATATGACCAGGTTCGTTACGGCTTACCAATGAGACAGATATTATCATACGTTCATAGGTTTGTTAGTGTAACGCCTTGGATTAATCTAACTGGTCACTCATCAGTGGATGCTTAAGTCGGTAGTTGAAGAACCTCCCTACTTCAATACAGTTTATTCAACCTCCTCTAGAATGCAAATCACTCCACCAATCCTGGCTGGTGTCAGTATACCCAAATCAACAAACTAATCAGAGAGCACAATTTATCATTATAATTTATTTTTACAATTAATCGATCTGCTGTTACTGCGATAATGTATTGTTGAGCCCTGTGACGAAACAAATCCCTCGTGTATCATGACATACTCTTCCTATCCTGAAGACCAGTAAATTTGCTCACAAATTTTGTGGGCGGATCATTAGGCAAATTAAAGGCAACGTCGAGTTTTGCCGGAGTTTTGGTTCTCTGAGTTTTGGTCCCCATTGCCTGCCCTGTTCGGTCCCCAACAAGTGATCCCAGCAGTGGCTTGACTTAGCCGTTACGTGAAAGGGATGTGAATGGCAGTTACCAATGAACTGTCTATGAAATGGCAACGTGTCCAGAAGTCAAAATGCTCCAAATTTAGAGGCGTCAAATATTCCTGAATTTCGGAACTTAGCCGTTCACTTTATAGCGTGCTAGCATTCGGGACGGATTAATTGGCTAACTCTCTTTTGGCGAAGGAAATTCACGTCTACCACCATTCACATACAGATAATTTCAATTCATTTAACGGGAGCTCCTATGCACCTTTTGGAATTATACCGTTTGTTTAATACCTTTTATCGACTTCCCAGTCTTGGAGATCTATCCCACCTTGCTTCCAGTATTGAGAATTCAATATTGTTAGACAATTTCAAGTTGAAGATCGTTTTCACACGCACGAACATAATCAAGTCGTTTTTCAACATCATTTTTCAGTCGCAAGACACTGTATTGCGGGCTATTGCATAGCGTGCATTAGCGTACCTACCTATTCATACCTTATCCTTGTTCCTACTTCAAGTAATTCGAGTAAGGTACATTCAATTTGCGTTTTATTATTGTTATTCAATTTCATTGTGTATTGCCAAACATATTGGACCTACGTGCATCGCCTTCCCGATTATTCATAAAACTCAGTTACCTTTTCATAATTTTCCTCGGACTAAATCAAACCTCATATTATATATATCCTCGGACTAACTCATAGATAATTCATACACTCCTTATCATTTTGCTACGAAACGGCTTGACTCATTAAATATGTGGTAGGGATGCAAAAACTGCTTCAAATTGTTACTGATGAAGTTGATGGATTTTCAACATATTTACTGGCGTTTCGAATCCGTCCATTCTAAAATTGAAACCGAATACTTTAAGCTATGGTTTCTCTAGTGCTCCTTCTATAGGGTTGAGGGTTATTAAGCAGTGATGCATCGATGAGAGTCGTCGATTTTCTCTAGCCGCTGACGTTTTACTCCGATGTTCCTACATCGATATGATGCAGTTTCTGGAATACCGTCCATTAAAGAAGCTCAAAACGTTCAGAACTAACTTATCGGGCTACTAAATGTCACTGGATTTCAGTTAAGAATGGGCATCAAATTTCCCTAAAATACGGACCCCCCCCCCCCCCCCAACCCCGAAAAATTCTGACACTCATATGAACTCACTGAACGATGATAATAATCTTAAAACTCTAGGTCTTCGGTGAGACACCAAGTCCGACTGCTTCATTTATGTATGATCGCATCTCCCACGATTGTTTATACAGAACGATAAATATTGTCAACGGTCGCCGCCAACTTGACCATCCGATTGGATTTTTGTTCTCTTCTGTTACTCAGATGAAATCGCTGATCCAAGATCAGTGGAAGGAAAATACTGGAGAGTTCTAATTGATCAACAATCAATAGATGGAGAGTTCTAATTGATCAACAATCAATAGATACTTAATTCTGTAATTAAATAACACCCCTTTTTCATACTGCCTGATTCAACCTCTTCTAGTGCAGATTCCAACACACATGAAACCGATCCTGGATGGAGCTGTGGATACCCGAAGTTAAACTAGTTAAACTAGGGTAGCACATTACATTTACAACTGATTTGCTACATCAGCACTCGTAGAAAATATTGGACTGACGATAATGACTGGGCTCAAGACATACCGTCAGATATTATTGAAAAGTGGAAAACGTAGTGAGTGAGTTGCCTACAAATCGAAGGTGAGCACTCCTCGGTTTATAGCACTCCTTGACTGAATATAGAATAACAGGTTTGCTGATATCCAACAAGGTCTGTTGTGCAGTTATCTATGTACAAACAGGCAAAGGGATGCTATAGAGGTTGATAACTGTGAAAACAAATTGGCCCCCGTGAAAGAAGTCTCCATTCCTCGACTTGAATTATGGGTAGCATTACTGCTGTCAAGACGGCGGGGAATTATAACCCAGTTCATATATCCAACCCGTCCGGTAATTTTCTGCCACCGCGATTATTATCGGAATCTTCTATAGTCTTGGTGTGGATTTATACCCCATCGTATAATTAGGTATGCATTTATCAACTACTTCTGTCGGTAGTTGAACAACCTCCCTACGTCATAATACTTCATTCTACCTCATCGAATGAAGTATTATGACGTAGGGAAGTCGTTCAACTACCTCAATTTTCCACTCTTCGGTCAAAATTGACTTCAGATTCGGTCTTCTCGTCCTCGACAAAATTAGCCTAACGATAGTAACTGTCACTTTTTTCATTAAGATACAGGACGAAATAGCCCGTGCATTGCACGGTGAACGTCCCACTCTATCACCCCCAAAATATCCCTGTTCATTATTTCAGGCATCACGAAGATGTCGAGGTTTGCTATCAATGAATTAATTCATATTTTGCAAGGTCTGTAAAGCATACCTACTGCATTGGACTCAATGGATTTTCCAGTCTGTAATTAAAAACGCTGCAAAGTCCTTGTCACATGGGTTTATTATTCTATTGGATTCTACAGAAACGTTGGCTGTTTATTTATTGTTTCTTTCATATGAAATAATTGAAATAGCTATTTCTGGTGGTTTCCACCAATTTTGGCCCCGAAAACACGAATTAGGTACGCTCCTTTTTTTTTCAAACTATCTTTGATCAATGATAGTACCATTTAATCGTCTTGATCCACCTCTTGATACTTTTTCTAGTGTTATTCTACAAATTGATGGTGATTTCAGACGGTTTCCCAGGTTTTTGACTTATAAAAAATCAATTTTGGGAGCTGAACATCTGATACAATCTCAATTTTCCACTCTTCGGTCAAAATCGACTTCATATTCGGTCTTCTCGTCCCCAAAAACATGAAAAACAATACCTCAAAAGCTCATTTTACTATCATGTTACTAAAACACAAAAAGTACCTATTTTTATACACATTTTCACTCACAAATCCCCTGGGTATATTCCGATCGGGCTGAAAAGTTTCGGGACACAACTAGGGCCCAAATGGAGCATGTGTGCGAAAGAACGAATTTTTTAGACCGAAAATGAAGCCTGTACACGTGATACGGCGGACGGCGTACGGCGGACGGACATTGCATTTTGGTTTATTATTCTGTGAATAATACACCTATGTAATCGCTCAGCAAAAAATTTTAATAACACCCCCTCAAAATTTTTTCTTTTCCGTTTCAAGGTACGTAGATTCCAAAAATGCAATGTCCGTCCGCCGTACGCCGTCCGCCGTACGCCGTATCACGTGTACAGGCTTCATTTTCGGTCTAAAAAAATCGTTCTTTCGCACACATGCTCCATTTGGGCCCTAGTTGTGTCCCGAAACTTTTCAGCCCGATCGGAATATACCCAGGGGTGTTATGAGTGAAGATGTGTATAAAAATAGGTACTTTTTGCGTTTTAGCAACATGTTGGTATCATGAGGTTTTGAGGTATCCTTTTCCATGTTTTTGGGGACGAGAAGACCGAATATGAAGTCGATTTTGACCAAAGACGCGGAAATTGAGGTTTTACTAAAGGTTCAGCTCCCAAAATGGTTTTTTATGAGTCAAAAACCTGGAAAACTGTCTGAAATCACCATCAATGTGTATAATAACATTAGAAAATGTGTAAACATGTGAATCAAGACCATTAAATGGCACTACCAATGATCAAAGATGATCTGGAAAAAAAAGCGTACCTATTTCATGTTTTGGGGGCCAAAATTGGTGGAAATCATCATAAATAGCTATTTCAATCATTCCACATGAAAGAAACAATAAATTTAACAGCCAACAAGAATCTCTAGAACTCCAATAGAATAATAAACCCATGTGACAAGGACTTTGCAGCGTTTTTGCAATCTACGCACCTTGAAACGGAAAAGAAAAAATTTTGAGGGGGTGTTATAAAAATGTTTTGCTGAGCGAATACATAGGTGTATTATTCACAGAATAATAAACCAAAAACAGCTGAACATAAAATCACGTCATATTTTTTTGTTCAACCTCATACATAGGTTGCTGATTCCTACACGAATGTAATCGATCGTAGCTGGTGTTTGCATACTCGAGATTGCGTTAGTTCGGGGGGGGGGGGGGGGGAGGGGTAGTACATTGTATAAACAACTGATTTGCTACTTCAGCGTCCCACAAAATTAGTCAAACGACATTATTTTGCAACTTTCGTTTTTTAAGATAAAGGACGAGAAAGAGCCCAGGTTTAGATATTCGCGGTTACACGACTCCAGCAGCACACTGTAATTACAATTGATTTGCTAATTCAGCGTCCCACAAAAATTAGTCTAATGATGATATTTTGTAACTAGTGTTCATTAAAATACAGGACGAAAGAGGCCATGCACTGCACGGTGGTCGTCTCAATCCATCACCCCAAGATATCCCTGCTCATCACTTCAGGCATCATGAAGATGTCCATGTTTGTTACAGATTATCAATGAATTAATTCGTATTTTGCGAGATCGGTATAGCATAGTGCACTGAAATGTTGCAATCGATCACTGAATGGTCAATCAAGTCAGTAGTTAACTAACAGCTGAACATGAAGTCACGTCATTGTACTTTATTCAACCTCACAGGTTGCTGATTCCCCCAGGAATGTGTCAATCCTAGCTTAGGTTTGGATATTCGAGGTTACACTAGTCTAGCAGCACACAGTAATTACAACTGATTTGCTACTTCAGCGTCCCATAAAAAAATAGCTTATAACTTATTAAAAATAAATATTTTATTTTATAACTATTGTTCATTAAGCTACAAGACGAAAGAGCTCAATGTCTGCACCGTGGATATCCCAATCCATTACCTCAAGAAATCCCTGCTCATCACTTCAGGCATCATGAAGATGTTCAGGTTTGTTTATGATTATTTATCAATGAATTAACGCATATTTTGCTAGAATTGTTTATCAAATGCAATGGACTGTTGCAATTGATCAATGCATTTCAAGCCAGTAGTAAATAGCAACTGAACATAAATATAACGTCGTAATACTTGATTCAACCTCACAGATTGCAGATTCCCCCACGAATATAAGCAATCCTACCTAGTGCTCGGATACTCGAGGTTACGCTAGTCAGGGAGCACATTATTTTTACAATAGTTGTTTTACTACTTCTGCGTCCCACAAAAAATAGTCTAATGATAATAATTTGTAACTAACTATTGTCCATTAGGAAGAAAGAGCCCATGCTCTGCACGGAGGACGTCCCAACCCATCACACCAACACATTCCTGCTTATCACTTCAGGCAGCAAGAAGATATCCAGGTTCGTTAAAGATTATCAATGAATTTATTCGTATTTTTCTAGCTCTGTGTGGCTTGATGTATTGGACTGTTGTAATCGATCAATGGATGTTCAAGTCAGTAGTTAAATAACTTAAAATCACGTCATAGCACTATACAGTCTCACAGGTTGCTGATTTCCCCACGAATGTAATCAATCCTTACTAGTGTTAGGATACTAGAGGGTACATTCAACGATAGCAAAATAGTAACGATCGTTCGACATAGTAACGACATAATCGTACCGATACTACACTGTAATTTCAATTGATTTGCTAGTTCAGCGCCCCATAAAGAATAGCCTAATGATAACATTTTGTAACTTTTGTTCATTAAGATACAGGAAGAAAGACCCCATGCTTTGCACTGCGGACATCCCACTCCATCACACCAAAATATCCCTGCTCATCACTTCCGGCAGCATGAAGATGTCCAGATTCGTTAAAGATTATTATCAATGAATAAATGCATATTTTGCAAGGCCTGTGTAGCATGATGATTTGGACCATCGCAATCGATCAGCGGATGTTCAAGTCGGAAGTTGATAGCAACTGAACATGATATAACGTCATAATACTTTATTCAACCTCACAGGTTGCAGATTCCCCCAGTGTAAGCAATCCTAGCTAGAGTGTCTGGGTACTCGAGGTTACGCTAGTCAGGGAGCACATTATATTTACAATAGTTGTTTTGCTATTTCGGCGTCCCACAAAATTAGCCTAATGATAATATTTTGTAACTATTGTTCATTAAGATACGCCCAATCGACGAAAGAACCCAATCTCTGCACGGTGGACATCTCAATCCATCACCCCAAGATATCCCTGCTCATCACTTCAGGCATCATGAAGATGTCCAGGTTTGTTACAGATTATCAATGAATTGATTCATATTTTGCTTGGTCTGTGTAGCTTAATGTAATGCTGTAATCGTAATGTATTGGACTGTTGCCATCGATCAATGGCTGTTCAGGTCAGTAGGTAATAACAACTGATACTCGTCATAATACTTGATTCTATCTCACAGGTGGCAGATTCCCCTACAAATGTAATGCAATCCTAGCTAGTGTTTAGATAAGCGAAGTTATCCTAGTCGGGAAGCACATTATATCTACAATTGATTTGCTACTTCAGCTCACCTACAATATAGCCGAATGATGATGTTTTGCTACGTTCGTTTATTTAGATTCACGACGAAAGATCCCATGCTCTGGGCGGCGGACGTCCTGCTTCACAAGGCCTAGACATATCTGCTCATCACTTCATGCACAAACAGGTTTGCTATCAGTGAATTAAATCATACCTTGGTAGGTTAATGCCGCATCATGCATTAGATGCTGCAGTTGATAATAATGTAATAATGGATGCTTTAGTCGATAGTTAAATTACCCCCCTACGTCATATTCACCCTCACTTAGATGGCAGATTCTACCAACCATGCAATTAAACCTGGCTGGAGTGTTGGGGTACCCGATGTTATATTAATCAGATAGCAGATATATACATTTCCAACTATTTGCTACTTCCGTACTACTAGAAAATCAATGTTTTGTTACTTTTTACTTTAGATACAGGACGAAAGAGCCCAAGCTCAGCACAGCAGACGTCCCTCCCCGCCATACCAAGACTTACCTGCTCCTCACTCCATGCATCATGATGATATTCAGGTTTTTTTATAGTTTATCAATGAAAGAATAATCATATCTTTGTAAAGGGATATAGAATAACATTGGTTTAATTGATATAGAATAACATTGGATTGGTGTAAATCATCTATTGTATTAATCAGTAGTTACATTTAACTATTTGTGGAATTAGTTTATTAAGTAGCGTGTATTAGGGGAAATACACAACATTCCAATAACTCCGTTTTCTATCTTGAAGTGGAATTCCACAATTTAATGGCCAATGATTCTGCTCTTATCAATTTCCCGATTCAACCATAATATCAAGAAAGGAGATTTTTACTACCCGTGAAACCGATCCTAGTTGGAGTGTTTGAATAGGTACCCAGTTACGACTAATCAGAACGCACATTTCTTTCAATTAACAATCACATCATCATAGGATAGTACAACATAATGCATGAGTTTCCTGTAAATGATCGATGATAATTGTAAGGTACTACCCGTGAACCGGAGCCTGGCTAGAGTATTTATATATACCCCGAGTTACACGGTTCTGGTTCTCCATTCCAACAAAATTAGCCTAATGATGATCTTTTTTACTTTTTTCATCCATATACAGGGCGAAATAGCCCAAGCTCGTGACGGCGGACGTCCCAAGACACTACGCCAAGATATCCCTGCTCATCACATCAGGCATCATGAAGATGCCCAGGTTTGTTATAACAGTAACTTAGCATGATATATCAATTAGGCCTACGTTGGAAGAAAACTCCCCAACGTCATAATGCTCGATTCAACCTCACCTCGTTTGCAGATTCTACCACCCACTGAACTGAACCTGGCTCTGATCAGTTTGAGTGTTATTAATAACCAGGGAGCACATTGCCATTACACTGGTTTTCCTTTTTTGGCTTATTATGCTGTGAATAATAAACCTATGTATTCGCTCAGCAAAAAAATTTTATAACGTCCCCTCAAAATTTTTTCTTTTTCGTTTCAATGTGCGTGGGTTCCGAAAATGCAATGTCCGTCCGCCGACCGCAGTATCATCCAATCTACTTCATTTTTGGTCTAAAAAATTCGTTCATTCGCACACAAGCTGCATTTGGGCCCTAGTTGGGTCCCAAAACTTTGCAGCCCGAATGTAGTATACCCAAGGGTGTTATGGGTGAAAAATGGTTGTGAAAGTAGGGGTTTTTGGTTATTTAGTAACACGAGCTGTGAGGTATGGTTTTCCATGTTTTTAGGACGAGGAGACGGAATATGAAGTCGATGTTGACGAAAGAGTAGAAAACGCTGCAAATCCGTGCACAACGGTTTATTATTTTGTACATAATACCTACCTTTCTGTTACAGATCATAGGTTTCCGTATAGATAACCTTTCTATATAATATATATAATATTCCATACATATTAAATGTAGATCACAGACCCTCCGTAGGTTAGTACCTAACCCCGTACTCGTTACAAGGTACCTACCTAAATCACGAGTTAAATGTTTTATTTATTTATTTACTTTTACGAGAACAAGCCCAATACAGCCATACAGCAAGACGATAGCTTCCACACTTGTAAATTCTCGGGTGCCGTGTCAAAAACCCCAAAGCCCTCATCATGCATCATGCATATTGCTAAAATAATTTTGTCGATGACAAACAGTACCTAAAATGGCAAAAAGAAACGCACATAATGAAGTTCTGAAGGGAAATTGTTGATGTGGAGTGAAAAAAGTCCCCTTCTACGTAGATGGTATAATGAACCGTTGTGTAATAATTTACCGTAGAGTAATGATTTACCATTGTGTAATAATAATTTACCCAGCAATAATACTTCAACGTTTGTTCAAGCTTCACTACCTATCAACAAACTCCAAAAAAACCATCATTTTGGTTTATTATTCTGTGAATAATACACCTATGTATTCGCTCAGCAACAAATTTTTATAACACCCCCTCAAACTTTTTTCTTTTCCGTTTCAAGGTGCGTAGATTCCAAAAATGCAATGTCCGTCCGCCGTACGCCGTCCGCCGTATCACGTGTACAGGCTTCATTTTCGGTCTAAAAAAGTCGTTCTTTCGCACACATGCTCCAATTGAGCCCTAGTTGTGTCCCGAAACTTTTCAGCCCGATCGGAATACACCCAGGGGTGTTATGAGTGAAAATGTGTGTAATGTGTAAATGTGTGTTTGCGTTTTAGCAACATGTTGGTAACATGAGCTTTTGAGGTATCGGTTTCCATATTTTTTTGGACGAGAAGACCGAATATGAAGTCGATTTTGACCAAGGAGTGGAAAATTGAGGTTGTACCAGATGTTCAGCTCCCAAAATTGATTTTTTATGAGTCAAAAACCTGTGAAATCGTCTGAAATCACCATCAATTTGTAGAATAACTCTAGGAAAAGTGTCAAAACGTGGATCAAGACGATTAAATGGCACTACCAATGATCAACGATAATTTTTAAAAAAAGGAGCGTACCACCTAATTTGAGTTTTGGGGGCCAAAATTGGTGGAAACCATCAGAAATAGCTATTTCAATTATGTTACATGAAAGCAACAATAAATGAACAGCTAGCATTTCTGTAGGTATGTCCAATAGAATAATAAACCCATGTGACAAGGACTTTGCAGCGTTTTTCAAATGAAATAATATCACAGAACAACCAACTCGATTTCATACTCCGCGATTATAATCAGCTGATCCCTAGCAATGATTTCATCTCGGGCCAATTCCCGATTGTTAGCGCGTCCCTGGTGACCAGATGTGGGCTAAATGTATACAATTTCATTCACCCTGCTGTTCAAAAAGCCTGTCGGTGCAAACTTCTGGGCCTTATTGTGAAGGAACGGAGGGACGTAAAATGCTCCGGGTGGTCTCAAAAAACTCGTAAGTTCGAGAACTATTTTTAAAACCGTAAAAAGATTCACGTAAAACAAAGGTATATGCGTTCTGAAAATTTCAACCCCTATTTTGAACCCCTTAGAGATGACTGACAGTAACGTCGAGCTTCGAGGACCAACTAGACCCCAAATGGGACTATAACCCGATATTCATCAATTTTGTTTCATGGTAAGAAAAGTGGCCCGTACGGCGTACGACGTACGGCGGACAGACAGAAATATTTTTATTGCATTTTCGGATTCTACATACCTTGAAACGTAAGCCATCAAATTTTGAGGGGGGGGGTTATGTTTTTTTTCATGCTCGATTCCAATGGTTCGTTATTGAAAATAATAAACCAAAATGGAGGTTCTAACGAAGTTTCAGCCTTAAAATTTCATTAAATTTTTTTCTAAAATCATCGTTCTTCCACATACAGTATCGGCCCCCATTTGAGAACACATTAGGGTCCTAGTTGTGCTCCGAAGCTCGGCAGCCCGATCGGAATACACCCAGGGATGTCATTGGTGGGGGGGGGGGGGGGGGGATTGGAGTTTTTCGTGATTTTCTTAAAGATTTTAGTTTACATGAGCTTGTGAGGTATCGTTTTCCATATTTTTTAGGGCAAGAAGACGGAATATGAAGTTGATTTTCACCAAAGAGTGAAGAATTGAGGTTCTAATGAAAATTCAGCAGTCAAAATTCTTTTTTCCGAGTCAAAAACCTGGTAACTTCTCTAAAATCAACATAAATTTGTATAATAACAGTAGAAGTAGTAACAACAGGTGAATCAAGACAATTAAATGGCACTATCAATGATAAAAGATGATTTGTCAAAAATAGGAGCCTAATTCGTGTTTTTTGGGAACCAAAATTGGTGGATATCATCAAAAATGGGTATTCAAATTATTGCACATGAAAGAAACGATAAATGAACAACCACCATTTCTGTAGGTATGTCCAATAGAATAATGAACCCATGTGACAAGGACCTGTGGCGTTTTTAGTAAGCCAAGTTACCAGACTTAATGAGCTGTGGTTCTAGACTTCTTATAGGTACTACATGTACCAAACAACGAATGAATGTGGTCTTTGGGATATTCCGTCGAAATGATTCGGTTGAGGCCTTGACGATTACAATGTATGCTGTCGTTTCGCTCAAGCAAACATGCGCAAAAATATTGATTTTCAATTCCTCGGAAAAAATACGCGAGTTGAATGCATGAATGTGTTTCAAAATTGTTTTCTTTTCTTTACCAAAAATATTTACCGGTAAAAGTTTAGGCGAATACCTTACATTATACAGTGACAATATTTTAATACCAGTGATGGTCAATATACTCTCAAAAGAGAATGAAACGAAGCATTACTCAAAAAGCATTATTTCCCAAGTTATTTCCACTATTAAGATTTTTTTTCGACCTTGTACCAGTTAAATGACCGTGAATCCCCCATTGTAACTGTAAATTCAAAATGTATGAGACAGTTGGAAAGCGCGTTAAATATTCTATCTCCCTGGTGTCAAACCTTTTTTTTTGTTTATTATTTTCAATAATGAACCTCTGGAATCGACCATGAAAAAAAAATTGTACCCCTCCCCCCCCACCATCAACAGTTCATGGTTTACGTTTCAAGGGACGAAGAACTCGAATATCGAATACAAATATTTCCGTCCGTCCGCCGTACGCCGTCCGCGGCTTTTTCCTTAGTTCCCATGAAAAAAAATTCACGAAATTTGGTATGTGGGTCCCGTTTGGGCTCTACTGTCACTCAACTCTAAGGGGTGAAAATTAGGGGTTGAAATATATGTATATACATATATATATTTTGTTGTTGTTGTTGAACGGATTTGGTCATACGAAACTTGAGTGTTCTTCGACCAAGTTTCCCGCTTCAAATGCCATAATATGGAATTTGCTGTCGTTTGCAATAACGGCAAAAACGTAAACGTTTCTTCTTATCAGCTTTCCAACGGTATGATAAAATAATCGTGGCTAATTGAGGAAAAATTAAGTTTGAATGCAAAAAACGTGACATTTTTGTGGAAATTGATTGTTTCTGGACGTTTCATGACTCTCCAAGAGCAGATGAGGGATTTCGACTTCTACGGATTTTTTCACGCGGAAGCGAACGGTCTCACTCTCAGGCCTCCTCGGTAGACACTTTTTTCTAGTCCTTTGCATAATTAGAAGGGTGAAAGGGCGCTGCAGCCATGGCTTTGGAAGGTGCGGCCCCGCGAGACGGTCAGCCAAATGGGTTAATACAGCGTTCCCCATCTAAGCGTTCCCAAGCTGTTTTCAAAGGTTGCCTAGGATGGACACAAATCGAATAAAGCCGACCCTCATGGATTCGGCAGCGGGTAAAAAAAAAGTCAATTTCTCTGTTAATAATCGTATTACGCGTAAAAAACTATACTTCGTTGGAAAGCTGAGGCCCTGAGGAAGTTTTTCCATCTCCCGCAAATTTGGAGATAGGGGGGGGGGGGGGGATTTTTCAGCTAGAGAGCTCTGAAAATGTATAACATTATAAATGTGTGTTACAGCCAGTTTTATGTAGAGAATAGTGATTTACGAGAAAAACTTGGATTGCCAAATCATTCGAAAACCAAGGGCTTGAAACAATATTACTGCGATAAATTTTCGATTGGAAATGGGCCAAAATATGGATTCATCGCTTCATGCAGACATACTACATACATCATTTACATATAGAGAGAAAAATCGACAGAAAAATATATTATACCTGTATCATCAACTACGTAACATGACGGCTGAATGGCAACGATACATAATTCGTGGAGTAAAAACTCATATTTCTTAACTCATGAATAATATCATATAACTTTTGATGGAAGCTTTCCTCATTTCCAGATGATCCCCGACCCACCAATGATGATCGACTCGGGTGTTAACACTGTCAACGTGACTCCAGTAGACCACAGTAAACTGCCCACCATTCCTATCTGGCCGTGGATCTCGTGTCCGAACATGTACTTCCTAGTGTTCTCCACGGAGGGGCAAGAGCTCGGAAGAGTTCTGATCGAAACAAACCCGGATAAGGCGCCTGTCCTCAACGCTGCCTTTGGGACGCTGTGCGCTGGAAAGCACTACATAGGCAGCGACGTGTTCGAGTGTGTGAAAGGCAGATATATCAGCAGCGGCAACTCTGACAGCATCGAAACAGTCGAAGAGAACGCTATTGTACATCACCACCCTCTTTACAGGGAAATCTCAGATGAGAAAATAGTAAGAGGCAGCATTGGGATGATGTATCGCTTTTTTCTGGACCACATGAGGCTATCAAGGCGGTTCAGAATTTTCGCCGCTGATGAACCAGCAGACAACGTCGCCGTTTTCGGTAAAGTCATCACGGGTCTTGACGTCATTGATAAAATCGCTGCCTTTGATGACAACAACGGGAAGCCGACAAAATCGATTTACATAAGTAATTGCGGTAAACTAAAGTAGGCGATTATGCTCTTCAGTTTTCCGTCGCGTTAGGTAACGATTCCAAATGTATTCAGACAAACTTTGTTCATTAGATATTTTACTTATTTAGGTATATAATATTATATATTATTTGTTATTTATAAACATTTATAAACTCGTTATTTTCGAGATGTTGCATGAGAAAATGATGAGTATTGAAAAATTAGTTCTCTTAAACTATTTAGTATTATCCATCTATTTTCAAATTGAACGAATAGTGTCCAGATTGAATGTCTAACACGTTAATTATAAAGATTCCACAGCCATTTGAATAAATTTGAAAGCAATGCAGTCATTCCGTAACTGTATTACAATTTATGATATTTTACGCTACAATGCACAAAAAGTAATAGTCCTAAGTGCATTCGTATTTAGCTGGATAAAATTCTAAAATTCGTAGTTTCGATCCGAATTTTTCAAAGTACTTCGTCTTGAACAGTCAGTAGACTCAAAATTAAACATTTTCGTTGCTTCTGCATGAGACTGTGGGTGGTATTAAATTAATTTATTTCAGTTAATTCATTATTGGATTATACGTTATGATATTTATATTAGGCTTCTGTTTTATAATAAGCAAATGTAATTTAGTGTTGTAGTCTTCCTTCCAGAGATTATTTCTTCTAGCGATATTATACTTTCTTTGTTACCAACGCGTTGAACTGTTGAACAAATAATAAAATAACGTAAAAACTCACGAAGTTCTAAATAACACCAACACAACTTAAGCATGTTTCGGAATAAAGATGCCTGAGTGGCTTTGAATGTTTAGGGCTCGTTTCGCTTTTTTCAAAGCCTATCTATTATCGAGCTGAGCCTGTGCGGGAGGATGTTGACGATAGATTTACGTACTTGCAACAGCAGCTCACATTAATGTATTATCCAGAGGAATTCACTGAATCTGCCAAAATAATAGCAATTTATTTCGTACCTGAAATTAAATTTGAAGAGTGTGAGAAGGCATGTGTTTATGTTGAAAACAGGACAGCTTAATATTTATAATATAATTTTCCGTGTATGTTAACCGGGAAAAATAATCGGGGAATACACATGACTAAACATTTGATGTATTTAATTTATGAATTACATGGAGGCTCCCAGAATTGTCTTCTGATATCCAGCTTGAAGGAACAGGGTGACGTAACAGGTTATAGTTAGAGCATACAAATGTCGTCCCCCACAGTGTGATCACTCTTGTTAGGACGAATTTCATTGAGGCAGATTTTTCTTTAGATTCATCCAATGTAGGTGGGAGAAGGGAGCAAATACCTTGATTGCCACGGCTATTACTAAGCTCTATAATTGGAAACTGTGAGTCGAAAATCGACGATGATAGTCGTCGGTTAGAAGAGGGTGAGTTCCGAAAATGTATCTGAGTAATAATAAACGGGCAAGATGTCGGAGAAGTTTTTGTTTGCTACTTTATGAGGGGCAACTATATCCTGGATACGGAAGAATTTACTTTCTTATCGAGCGTTTCGAATAATAGTGAACCTAACAAATGAAATGAGAGAATCGAACAAAGGTTCTTTTGTGCCATAGCTTGCTATAGGTTCAACAAACATACACATTCAAAGACCCTCGAGGCAAAACTCTTGAGAAAGTATGGATGTAAGGAAAGAAAAAAGGAGCCTATGTGAAATCGACAAGAAAAGAAAGACAGCGTTCATGGAATTGGAGGGAGGTGGATCGGGACAGAGTGGAGATAAAGTAAAAGGGACATGTGAGGCAATCAAGCCAAAACCATTGTTACGACTACTCACTCCCAACACAACTACTGCACAATCCTACTGTCTCGAAACATTTCACCAAATCGTCTTCTGAGACCAACTGGACCTTCTCATAGCTGAGACCAACGAAGCATGTTCCACTTTGGCGTAAGCGTCGGGTCTAAAGTATCTCAACTCTAGATGAGCCGCAGTCTGAGGCTCCACCAAGTTCGGCTGCATAGATTAGTAATGGTAAAGGTACTAACCAGGCGAATTTAGGATTGGCTCCGAGAGCCCGGCCGCGAGAACTACGGCAGTGCCGTCAATGTAAATAATAGTCCTAAGTCGAATAGGTAGTAGAGAGGATTGATGATTGGGGGGGGGGGGGGGGGGGTACTCAACTTCAATAGGACGTAGATTCATTTGTGATTTATGAAGTACTTATATCAAAATACTGCAATACATAAGAGGGGTGAAGGTTTGATCAGGAAATTGATGGAGGTGAGAAGTGGAAGGGGTTAAGGGGGGAGAGAGTTTGGAAGTGGTGAATCAAAATAAGTTCTTCATATTCGCCAATCATTATATTAGTTTCATTTCTGATTTTTGAAGTTTATCAAGCTTTATCAAATCGGTGGTGCAAACACAGTTACTGTTGGTGTATTACCCAACTGATTTGAGAGTAAAAAGCTAATAAAAAGGGACGGTATCAATGTACTCCTGGACAACCAACAGGAAGTTTTTACAAATATTTAAAAAAAAATCTATCATTATAAGAATACCGTATAGTAAACAGTTAATAATCTCAACATTATGCATGAAACTAGAAAACTATTCACAATATCAGATAGGTACACATTATTCGTAGAATGAATAATGACCAAACCATAACAACAAATTAGGAACCAAAAACTATTAGGCGAACCCTCATCGTTCCGTCTATTGTCTGGAAGCTGTTTATACAGCGCCCTCAACTATGTTGTGTTGTAGAGGAGGGCATCCATATTCTGAATCTTATTTTGATTGAGATTATTTTTGGGCATGCACCAAAAAAATCATCTTGAATGCGGCATGGTACAAAAGGCTGCAGTGCAATAAGATGTGGAGCGCAGAACGACGGAGAACCTCTTCAATTTTCTTCTGTTGAGATAAATGTACAGAATCACTGGTAGTTTTGAACTCATACCCAAGCACAATTTTAGAGTACTGATTTTATTATTGCTTCGAAATTTGAACTCAAATTTTTTTGAAGGTGTCAACTGTTGATTGGAACAGGCGACCACAAAATTAACAGCATAAATACCGAGCAGTAACTTGCCTCTTCCTTTGGTTACAACATAAACGAAAGGAGCGTTTGTTTCATTTTGGCGAAAACTTTGAGCGTTCAATTGTAAAAATACCGTCGTTCGTTACTTCATTTGAATATAAATATGGGTTTATTAGTCTATTGGGCATACATAAAGAAATTTTGGGTGTGCATTTATTGTTTCTTTCATGTGCAATAGTTGAAATAATTACTTTTGATGGTTTCCAACAATTTTGGCTCCCAAAAACTCAAATTAGGCTCCTATTTTTTTGACGTACTTCGGTCTCCAGTTCGATATGAAGAATTCCCGCCTCATCGATCCTGTTTATCGGAAGCCAATCAGAGGATTTATAAACTCCGTCACGCCTCCTCTTGTAGTAATATGAGGCTTGAGCCGGAGCGGCCTAGGCCCAGCTTCAAGAGGGAGCTCAGAGGGAGCTCAGAGGGGGCTAAGAGGGGGGCTAAGCCCAATTTTAGCTAGGGAGGGGGAGGGGGGACCAATCAGGAGCTAATTAGATGACGAAGGGCGAAAGGGGGGAGGGGTGGGGAGGGGAGGGGGGCGATTCATCAAAATACGTCCAACGTTCTGGCATTTAGAGAGAAAAACGTCATGTGGCTAGTTACTAAGGAGGCGTGGAATGTGTTGAAAAAAGAGGCCAAGTTTATAATACATTATTTAATGAATCGAGAAAAGACGCAGTACAATTTGTATCATTCGTCAGAGATAACGATAACTTTACAAACAGATAAAAGGAAGAAATTGTTGATCGACGAAAAAAATCCGTGGTGGCTGCAGTCTTCAAACTCGATCACATTGCGGAAAAGGGAAGTGCTCAATTGTCGACAACTGACGTCCGAGGAAGCCATCCCTTTATAGGTAAGAAATCACCTTACCTTACCTTTCGGCGAAGCAATTTCAGCGACCCCCACTCCTTCTTGCCGATCACTCATTGCGCATGCGCAACATTACATACTACAATACAAACCATTTTCTTATCTTAATGGTATATCTAAAGGATTCGGGTTCTATAACAAATAACGCACTTTTTATATTAAACAAATATATTTAATTATATAAATTAGCAGAAAATACATATTATATAGTTTATACACAAAATACAACTCTTTCTTTATGTCTAATAGGTGTATGTTTTAGAACGTCAAATTTTATTTTTATCTTATAATTTAAATCTATATTAGAGGCTTCCAATTCTCTTTCCAACCAATAATTTGACACATATAAAGACTCTAGGTTCTCGAATTGCAAAATGTAACGTGTCTTACTTCTATATATTATCTCTTTAATCGCTGCAACAACTAATTCTGCCCCTTCCTCCAACTCCTCCAATTTTCGACACTGACCAACTTTGACTTTTCCTTTTATTTCCAACATTGTAATATTATTAAATTGTTGGACTTCTTTTTGGGTAAAAAGAGAATCCTCCAAATTTCTCCAGACTCCAGATAGAAATTCTAGTTTATCTATCTTCGGAAACCAGTTGTCCTTGTAACTTGTTAAACCATATGTTTTTATAATACAAATAGGTTCTTCTCTTGGTAAACAAAACAAATCCATATCGCCATCGTATGGAATTATAATATATCCTTGTTTCTTAAGATCTTCTCTGGATTTGTTCGCATTTATAAACACATTTTCGTGGAAGCCTTTAATGTAATACACGCCTCTAGACCCCTCTTTCTCCGCCAAAACTCCAACATATGGGTATTTTCCTTTATTATTAACGGTAAATGCAGTAACCGTATACTCCCCACTAGGTTCAAAATTTTTCCAGTGAGAGCCAAAATAGGGCACAAGCTGCTCTCTCAACTCTGCTATTTCCTGCTCAAATTGTTGCACGTGTTGGTGCTGTTTTTTAAAAGCTTCCTTCTCATTTAAAAATTCTAGCCTTCTTCGTTTTATGTCCATTTCTTCCAACTCTAGTTTACGTTTTTTAGCAGACAATACACTAATTCGACCGAGTGGTTCTATCTCTTTTACTTGGCACGGAACAAGTTTATTAGTTATATTAGTTCTTTTCCGTAGAATTTGAGGAATCAAATTAGTTGCCGATACAAGCCCAAGCTCTTCAAGATTTATCTCTTTGCAGATGGTTGAGAAAGGCGTATGTGATTTAGAGAAAAATGTCTCGCCACATTTAATATAACACTTTTGGATAAATTTAACAACATCTTTGTTCTCCGTATCCTCCACGATTTCCACGTAATTGATTGGTAAACAGTTAAAGCCATATGCAGAGATTACGTAAGAAATTATTTTACTACGAGACTTCGAATCAGTTGGTAAATTTATTTGCATCCCAGTCAGGTTTTTTGGTGTGGCCATTTCCCAAAAAAACATACTGCAAAATATTCTTAAACACAAGGCAAACACTATTCTGTAAAGTATCTGCCAACTTTGTCCACATGTTAGGTATGGATACCGAATATATTGGGGCATTTTGGAAATACATTTTACTAGAGTTTAGTATCGACTTGCAATCTTTAACTGGGTCAAAATGGTGTTGGTTAGAGTAACTTCCAATGTTATAATTATAAATTGTTGCCTCCAATCTTGTAATACCATGAGTTTTCGCTAAGTTGGAAGTAAAAGTTTCCCTTAATCGATGGTCGGGACAAGCGATAAAATCGACAATGTGATTACCAAGCTGCTTGTTAACACCCGGAGAAGTTATTTGGCATATAAACTTATTATAGATTTTAACTCTAGCATTAGTATTTATCCAAGTCAAACAATCTATACCAACAGTTTTGTTGTTATCTACAATTACATTGGAGTTTTCCTTGTACTCTCCCTGGACGCAAAAGTTAAAGTTATTGGTTAAATAAGTAGTCATTTCCTCTTTGTTGGAAATTCCTGCAAAATCTTGAGTAATGTCCAAATCCATTAGGTAGTAATTCTCCTTCCGGAGCTGTTCCAATAAATCCGGTAATTCGTCCAGCAGTCTATCGAGTTTTACATCCGCCAACTCCCTTTGTATGGTACTCCAACGGGAACTTTATACTTTTGCTTAATTTCCACAAAATTTTCTTTTCCAATAATTTGCACAATTTTTTCCGACATAGTGCTCCCACTCTCCAGCAGATAAGGCAGCTTTGCCTTAACTCCATGTTTAGCGGATACAAAATTGGAAAATTTACCTCTCAGGTAAAGATTAAATGCGCCGCATATTTCTTTTTTAACAATAAATCGTCGCTTATCCATTTGCTCGCACTCGTCTAGGCCACAAACCTTTACAAGCATAATATTGTCACAAAACATATCCGTTATAGGCACAAGGTTTGAGTCACTTCTCACTAGTAGATCTTCTCCAGCAGTATAATTAACATTTCCAATATCCGTAGCCAGGTTGTTGTCACGAAGATTTTCTGTTAGTAACCACAATCCAAATCATTCGTTGGTCGGTTTAATTTTATTACCGAAAAGTTGTGGTATACTGTAAACTTTTGAGGAGGACATGTTGACCGCTTCGCGACAACGAATAAACTGAGCGAGTTTATTGTCGCAAGCTAATATACAATTACCCCCCACCACCTCCACAATTACCACCTGGTTTGTATTGTAGTATGCGCATGTCATATTAAATACCTAAACCATTATTTGAAAAAACGTTTCCCAGTTTTGCTACTTTTGTCTTAAACCATTTTTTCGTTAATTCATTTTAGTAATATGCCACCAGTCTTGTTTTTCTCTTGTCGAGCTGGGTTCCCAGCTAGGAAAACACCACACGTTTCCGAAAAATGGTTGGAAAAATGGGGCGGGGGCTGTGCCGGGACGGGGGGTACCGCTCGTGCCAAGCTTGGCTCAGGACACTCTAAGCTCTTTAACCCCCCGTCCCGATTGATTACCAGGTGGTCTAACGTCCTACGCATGGCTTGGAAGGGGGGTGGAGGGAAAGAGAATTTTAAAAATTGGCGGGGAAATCTTACAGGTTGTCATGTTTGAAAACCGGAGGGAAAGAGCTGATTCCTGAGCGGTGGGAGAAATTCAAAAATTGGCGGTTAAAAAAGGTGGGAGATTGATTACCAGGTGGTCTAACGTCCTACGCATGGCTTGGAAGGGGGGTGGAGGGAAAGAGAATTTTAAAAATTGGCGGGGAAATCTTACAGGTGCTCATGTTTGAAAACTAGAGGGAAAGAGCTGATTCCTGAGCGGTGGGAGAAATTCAAAAATTGGCGGTAAAAAAAAGGAGGGAGATCCAGCTGGTCTAGCATGGCTTGGAAGTACCATTCCAAGGACGCATATAAGGGGTCCTGGCCGTGGCAGGGGGTTAATGAGTTAACAGCGTCCTGACTCAAGCTTGGCATGTGCGGTACCCCCTGTCCCGGCCAGGACCCCTTATATGCGTCCTTGGAATGGTACTTACAAGCCATGCTAGACCAGCTGGATCTCCCTCCTTTTTTTTTAACCGCCAATTTTTGAATTTCTCCCACCGCTCAGGAATCAGCTCTTTCCCTCCAGTTTTCAAACATGAGAACCTGTAAGATTTCCCCGCCAATTTTTAAAATTATCTTTCCCTCCACCCCCCTTCCAAGCCATGCGTAGGACGTTAGACCACCTGGTAATCAATCTCCCACCTTTTTTAACCGCCAATTTTTGAATTTCTCCCACTACTCCCCACTCAGGAATCAGCTCTTTCCCTCCAGTTTTCAAACATGAGAACCTGTAAGATTTCCCCGCCAATTTTTGAGATTATCTTTCCCTCCACCCCCCCCCCTTCCAAGCCATGCGTAGGACGTTAGACCACTTGGTAATCAATCTCCCACCTTTTTTAACCGCCAATATTTGAATTTCTACCACTACTCCCCACTCAGGAATCAGCGCTTTCCCTCCAGTTTTCAACATGAGAACCTGTAAGATTTCCCCGCCAATTTTAAATTCACTTTCCCTCCACCCCCTTCCAAGCCATGCGTAGGACGTTAGACCACCTGGTAATCAATCTCCCACCTTTTTTAACGCCAATTTGGAATTTCTCCCACTACTCCCACTCAGGAATCAGCTCTTTCCCTCCAGTTTTCAAACATGAGAACCTGTAAGATTTCCCCGCCAATTTTTTAAATTCTCTTTCCCCCACCCCCCTTCCAAGCCATGCGTAGGACGTTAGACCACCTGGTAATCAATCTCCCACCTTTTTTAACCGCCAATTTTCTAATTTCTCCCACCGCTCAGGAATCAGCTCTTTCCCTCCGGTTTTCAAACATGAGAACCTGTAAGATTTCCCCGCCAATTTTTAAAATTCTCTTTCCTCCACCCCCCTTCCAAGCCATGCGTAGGACGTTAGACCACCTGGTAATCAATCTCCCACCTTTTTAACCGCCATTTTTGAACTTCTCCCACTACTCCCCACTCAGGAATCAGCTCTTTCCCTCCAGTTTTCAAACATGAGCACCTGTAAGATTTCCCCGCCAATTTTTAAATTCTCTTTCCCTCCACCCCCCCCTTCCAAGCCATGCGTAGGACGTTAGACCACCTGGTAATCAATCTCCCACCTTTTTTAACCGCCAATTTTTGAATTTCTCCCACTGCTCAGGAATCAGCTCTTTCCCTCCGGTTTTCAAACATGAGAACCTGTAAGATTTCCCCGCCAATTTTTAAAATTCTCTTTCCCTCCACCCCCCTTCCAAGCCATGCGTAGGACGTTAGACCACCTGGTAATCAATCTCCCACCTTTTTTAACCGCCAATTTTTGAATTTCTCCCACCGCTCAGGAAACAGCTCTTTCCTTCCGGTTTTCAAACATGAGAACCTGTAAGATTTCCCCGCCAATTTTTAAAATTCTCTTTCCCTCCACCCCCCTTCCAAGCCATGCGTAGGACGTTAGACCACCTGGTAATCAATCTCCCACCTTTTTTAACCGCCAATTTTTGAACTTCTCC